>JAWNMY010000090.1:7357500-7830000 GCA_035043505.1 Drosophila setosimentum | reverse complement strand
AGAGCCTAGTATGTTTGACTGAAAATCTTCGATCGTTTCTTTTTAACCATGAGGTACTCATTGTTCTTAACATCTGACAACTTCGTTGGTTTGTTTTGATTTGCTTTGATTTGAGTAAAACAAACACAGTGATACCCAAACAACAGAATGAACAACCGAATACCAATTGTTGAATTGAACACAGACACACCAGATTTTCGAATAATACTGTTTCGGTATTCAATTTCGGGTGTAAATATATCTTATATAAAAGTAATTGTACTTTAGTAAAAAAAAAATGAGATGGGTTTTCGTTTACATTAATTGATTATATAAAAATAACTGAACTTAATTAACTGCTGATTATTCGAAAAAATCGCATTAATTGCATTATTCACAAAAAGTAGTCGGGTTTTTGATTACATTAATTATGTGTCCATTATTTTATTTCTTATTATAATTATTATTTTTTATGAAAATCAATTTCTTGCTGCTGCGTCGAGAGCAACCAATTTCAATGACCTTAACCCAAACGGAAGATGAGGCATATAATTTGTATTTTTTTTTTTGAATTTGTTTTTGTACAAAATGTAAGTGAAAAATGTATATATTGTTGCTATGCGGATTAATTTATATTGCTGTTGCATTTATCATAATGCTTTATATGCGGGCACACACCAATACATATAATACAAGAACATTGTTTTGGGTATACCCTGAAAATGTTAAGAAAGCATATTAATTGTGGAGGTCTAGATTTTCAGTATAGAAATTCATTAAAATATGTCCTATAAATTATGACAATTATCTGTACATACATTTATGATAATTTCTGCTATTTACTCTTAGCCGGCTCTTAGTTAGCGTTCTCATTTATGCTTAAGTCTTAATCTGAGTTGTAAGAGTCTTTCCAATCTCTCTCATAAATTTCATTATAAAATTGTTCGTTACTCTTTCTGTTTACTACTCCAATTTGCTTGTAAGACGTGTTTTTATTGAACTCTATACAAACGAAATTCACTTACCTAACTTTTAACATGATTGTGGCACATACATTCATATACATTTATAGCAGAGCGATGAGTTTGTGGTTGATACTAGTGGCTGTACATTTGTGGCAGCTGACATTGACATTCTCGGGCTGGACAGGCGTGGCCTTGGCAAGTCTTCTCTTCTCACGTCTTCACTTCCCTTGACTTGACTTGAACTCACTTCATTTCTTTGGCTCTGGACTCTCGTGCCGTTGTCACATTTGTCAGCTCAAGCAGGTACACAATACATACACATACAGCGAAATTGTTGACAACACGCCGTATACGTAATGCGGTCGTGCCCTATTTTGTGTTGTCCTACGTTTGCTTCTCTCTCCTCTCTCCCTCCGTCTCTACCCCGTCATTTCTCTTTTTTGTTGTGTCCTGCCCAACCTTAAGCGCGCAACGCCAAAACGCTAAATTTGTCTTGGCTCAGGCATTTCAATTGCAAATTAGCCTCCCCGCCTCCCGTTTACTTTCCGCTTCTTTTTTTCCCCTCTGTTTTCATACTCGTTCTTTTGCCTGCCCGGTCGACCGCATTCAAAGTGTACATTTCGTGCCTTTTTCCGTGGCAATTTGAATGATTTATGTTGATTGCGTATAATTGCATGTTGTGCCTGCCCAAAATACACCTCACCGCCCCATCCCCCTTTCAGGTACGCCTCTGGCCGTAACCTTAGACATTTTGTGGCGTATTGTTGCTACTGGCGTCACAGCTTTTATGATGCGCCATCTGTCAACAGCTTGTTGTGACTATGCTCTTGGCCAGGGCGACAGCGCAGAACTGTTTTGGGTGAAAGCAGGGAGGGAGGGGTCGTGGTTGCTTACAGGGGCTTATTGCAGGGCTTGGCTAGACATTGTTGCTGCTGCTGCTGCTGCTTATCTAATTATGCGACCAACTCAACAAAAAAAGAAGAAAAAAAGCACACGCAATACAAAAATGCCACAGCAATAACCCCCGCAACAGAGAGACAGGCTGTCTTTTGCGGCACGACGTTTCATTTTTCTAACCAGGCAAAAGGTTGTGAGCGGGGATTGGGGGTGGTTCGGGCTGTTGGCCTAATGGCGTGGCGCGCACGCATTTATTTCGCTTGTAAACGAGCGCAATTTGCAATTTGAACGCGTCCATTTGGCGGCGGGGACGCGACGGTGTCATTGCCTCTGTTACACCCCGAACGCCAACTCTCTAATGTCGGACATTTACAATTGAATATTTATTAGCGCCTTAGTTAGAGGCGTGGCGTTCAACTAAAAGTTATTATGCATAAGCAGAAGGAAACCTCTTGCAGCTGCCACAAGCAAAAAACAAGAAAAAGCCATAAAAGCAGTAGCCAAAATCGCACTTTGCTAATCAGGCAAACAGAGAACAGTGTGACCAGATCATATATTGAACAATATGCTCAAAAATGGACACTCAGATAACCAAATTAAGTAAGTAAGTCTTAATTCTGGGCCACTTTCCTAAGTAGCCTATTCACAAATTCGTATTGCAAATAAAGACTTTCTGTTTTGGAATTGAGTTTTGTTGGCTTATATAATTTTCAACCAATCTCAATTTTTTTCAACGACTGTATTGAATTTCTTTTACTTATACGCTTCTCAAAGTAGAGCTTATATGTGAGGTGATATAAGTCTATTGAAAAATCATTCACATTTTTACAATAGTATGTTTTTTCTTCTTCTGTTTTTATCATACTATGTGTAGAAGTCTTGCACTTTTTGCAGTTACTTTGAGATCTTTGTACTTAATTAATATTCGTTAACTAATCAGTGGCTGGACACACGGTTAGCTGGCGCATTAAACGCACAACACAGAAGTCGCAGATTAGAAGTGGCAACAGCGTGCAATAACGAAAGAATTGAAAGAGGAGGGAAGGCGAGCGAGGGAGACCGAAGTAGATAGAGAGAGAGAGAGAGAGAGAGAGAGAGCGAGAGGGAGAGAGAGAGAGAGAGAGAGAGGGAGAGAGAGAGAGAGAGAGAGATAGAGGTAGAGGAGTGAGAAACGTCAGCTAATAAAATGAACTTTATGCGCAAACGTGCGTGGACTTCAAACACAAAGCTGGAGCAGGAGCAGGAGCAGGAGCAGGAGCACACGTAACGAAGGAATCAAACGGAGGAGGGGATGGAACATGATAGTAATTGCCCAATGTCCCTACTCCATTCCACCTCCCTATCCCCAGCCCACTTACTAGCCCTATCAGTGCCGTTTGTTAGTGCTGTTGTATTTGCAACACGCTTGAGTTTCTGTTGCCTAATTATAATTTTGCAATTTCTGTCGGCGCATGCAAAATTCATGAGTGTGTGTGAGAGGGTGGAGGGGTGGAGGGAATGGGGGAGGAAGTTCGAGTTGAGCAGCAAGCCTGCATGCACAACATTGTGGCGGTATCTGCTTTTCCTCAGCCTCCGTCTGGCTTCTGCTGCTATTTTGCCATTTTCACTTGGCGCTGATGTAAACATAAAACATGACAACTTCCGACTGCTACACATTGCAAAGTGCCAGGCGGTGGGAGGAGGGTAGGTAGGTACTAAGTGGGGAATGTGAACGTAAAGCGTTTTATGGCCAGAATGTGCGTTTCATTTAAGATGCCCATCAAGACTCCCTCCCTCCTCCCTCCCCCATCCCCCCACTCGCAACCCGCTGGCGCTCATTTTGCGCTGATTCGCACAACTTCCGTTTTGTTTGTTGTTGCTGCTGCTTTTCTGCAAATGTTGCAAATCTTCGTGAAAACTTGTCGTAAAAATATTTTCATCAGCCAAAGCGAGTTGTGAAAAAGATAGGGGAAGTGAGAGGGGGGCCTGGGGGCCGGTTGTACTGGCAAAATGAAGCAATGAAAACGAGCAATAAACAAATGGTACAGCGCAGCGGAAGTTGAAGCAAAGCGCACAAAATGGCGGGCCATCGCACCGGAAGGCAAAGACATCAGAGACTACCACGACCCCGCCCATCTGCCGCGCTCCTTTTTGTCGGGGCAAATTTATGAAGCATAAGCTGCATAAACATTAAGATTACATAAGCGTCAGAGGCTCGGGTATATCCTTGCAGAACCCCAAAAATCCAGCGATGCTTGCTACATTTTATGTGTCGATAATTTTCGTGTGTGTGCAAAAAGAGGCATGTCCTCAATTGCCTTCAATGCCAACTCCTTTCTCTAAAATCTCATGCATATGCATAAGCTATTCAAACAACAGACAGAGAGAAAAAGAGAGAGTGTAACAGAGAAAGCGAAAAATTGCATAGCCCACGGGCAAATTTGCATTCTTTCAATGCGCGAGAAAATTAATGCAAATTTAGTATTCTTTATTATTTGTTTTTGTGTGTGAGTTATAAACTAAGGGGCAACAAGCGAATGCTTTGAATAATTCGAGGAATCCCACTATAAATAAATACAAAGCACTAATGAGTGAGATGGTCCCAAGGTGGGATTCAAATACCAAAGGAGGGGGAAGAGTACAGAATATTTTGTTCAGAAGAACGAAAAGAAATTAAGCGAATCAGTCTTAAAAAACTAAAATGCAATAAAAATGAACGAATTCATTAATATGTACATATGTCATAAAAATAATGTCTTATAACTTGAATGTGAAGTTTGTACAGCATTGAACGAGAAGTCTCCGACGTCGATATTGTTATTCCGGTATTTCAGTCTATTTGCCACTCCTCTCTCGCTCTATCTTTCGGCCTCTCTTTCGCTCTCTGTATCCATCTCTGTGCGCGTCAAGCACTTCAATTTATTAAAGCATCATAAATGCTGTCAGAGTTGCAACAACAACAAACAACAGGCTACATCAGCTGCCTATTTTTGTGCTTCTTGTTGAATGGTTCTTGGTGTAGTCAACGCACGTGCGTCTGTCCCAACTCTTGGATCCCATCATCTCTTTCTGTGACTTCCAGCTTTGGTCCGGGCTTGCTTTGCCAACGTCGCCTGCTCTTTGTATGACGAATGAGTTTCATTTTAACGCCGGCCACGCATCATGCTACTTGTCAGCCAGGTCTTATCTGTTGGGAAATTTAAAGTGCGGCCTGTCCGCCAAGCCCCTTCCTCTTTCTAACTCTCTCTCTCTCTTTCTTTCTTGATATCACCCTGCCTGCCTCATGATGTGGTTTGCTTAAATATGTTGCAGCAATGCGAAAATAAAATGTCATTGGAAATCGTGTATGTTTTTGTATTTGAATTGAAATAACTTCAAATCGCTTTACATGTGTATCAAATATTGTATTATTGTTTAGCTCATCTTAAAGCGTATCCCGAGTTTTGTTCGAGAGTACACTCTAGGAAAAACACTGTTCTTAATTCAAGCTCTACAGTTGTTTCATAAAAAAAACAAGTATACGTATCAGTATTATATATATATTTTGTAAAACAGTCGTAGCATTTTAAACTATAAATGACATTCAGCAATTAGGAATTCAATTTATATTTTTCCCACGATTTTAAATACTTTGTCAGCTAGGGAAAACACTCAAATCAATTTGATTTTTTTTTTTGATATGCTTTACTCCAAATTTGTAATTCTTATCAGATATTATCAAATATATAAAGGGTACTGCTCCAGAATTGAAAAATAAGACATAATAAGCTTTAATATCTTAGCATTACTCATTAATTTTGCATTAGCATTAATTAATTTTATATATATATATATATATATATATATATATATAGCTTACTACAGGGTATTAAATAGCCGATCATTTCATATCTGTGTTGTATATTTTGTGTGCGGTGTATTTGCATGCCGATTACTGCTGCAATTTCCATATGCATATCATATCATTTGTTCTGATGCATATTCCAAACACGATACAGTTGTAGCACACACACACACACATACACACACACACACGCACGCACGCACGCACGCACGCACACACAAATACGCGTCTCCCTCCCTTAACCCATATTCGCATTGATTTCGTTATCGAGATGCATTCGTTGTTTGATTTTGGGCTATGCAAATATGGAAAAAGGGAGAAAAAAAGCAATTCTATAGCCTCAACACACGTGCTCTTCCAACGTAAATTGCAGTCAAATATTTGCTGCATCACACTCCCCTACCCATAAACCCTATCCTCCTTCGGTGGCCCCAAACTGGGAATAACAATTGCGTCGGATACGGATTCGAGTGCGGGTGGCAATTAATTTGCACAAACCACTTAGTAATTAAAATGAAATGTAAATTATATAACCAAGGCAACAACAAGCACAACAGAGGGGTGGCACACAAAGAGGTGATTATGGAAGTGAGGCGGGTGTGGGGGTTAGAGGTTAGAAGGTTACAAGCAGCAGCTGCAGCGACTAGCCGCAGACAGAAGCAGCCAGGCTTAGCCTTAAACTGACACAATTTTTGGGCTACACACAAGCAAATGTGTGTGTGTATGTGTAAACTGGGGTTGTGTTGGGAATTGACCGAGGTGGCAGAGAGTAGTCTGTTGGAGGTGGCAGGGGGTGGGGTTGTTTTTAAAAGCACTTGGCTGCATTCTGCAAATGTATCTCGAACTTCGCACACTTGACTGCCATTCAATTTGCATAGGAAATTAGTTTGTTCGCTTTGAATTGAAGTTGGCGCCGCGGGTGCAAACAAGGCCAAATGTAACTCATACAGAAAGATAGAGAGAGAGATAGAGAGGGAGAGAGAGAGAGATAGAGAGATAGAGAGATAGATAGAGAGAGAGAGAGAGAGAGAAAGAGACAAACATGTGTGCTGCATTTGAGTGTGCTCCATTTATGCGTTTTGTTGCTGGTTTTGAAAGTGGGAAGTCTACCGTGTTCACTTGCAACAGCTGAACAAATAAATGGGTATGGTGGGATGGGGAAGAGGGAGAGAGGGAGAGGGTGTCCTTATGGACAGCAGCAGCCAGCATGCATGTGTGGTGTGTGCTTTCAAATGATGCTGTGTAAGTTTTTTTGCTTGCCGAGGCGAATCGCATGTAACATTTTCTGCATGCTGTGCGCTGTGCATTACACTTGGTTAGCCCCAACGGAACAACGATGGGAGAGAGGACGAAGAGAGTGGGGGGAGGGTAGTTTACGAGGGGTTGGAGAGGGGTAGCAGTGCTCCACCATGCGCTGCTGTCCTGTTATTATGGCTGATTAACGAGTCGGAAAAGCCAGTGATTTAAATAGATCGCGCCGAAGTGGAGCTCAAATTGAGCCGCCGCAAAGCCAGTTGCAACGATTGACTTATCGATTCTTACCGAGCGATAACTCAGTAAACAGTAAGCTCTATTTAACTCGTACATATAACTTATATCATAAATCGATTGCATGTCTACATGCATATATCAATTATAATCCATTACATTTTTAATCATCTTTGATTTATGAACAGAAGTTCTACAGTATGTAAAAGATATTACCTGTAGATTTTCACATAACCGACTTAAGCAATTACTTTATCGAATTTCATATAGATTTTATGAAAAGTATTACAAATATATGATAGTTAAATTAGTCAAGTGGTTATTTTAAAATAATATTATAATGTAATTAATGAGAGTTCACATTAATTGTAAGTATAGTAAAATATACTTGTTAGTTTTAGAAAAACAACTATCTATTCTCAACAGACAAAACTTTCACACACTTTATTTATATTGCTTTCAATAAGTTTGTTTTCAATGAAAGGTTGAAATTTGTTAGCGAACATAACTATTGATAATGGGAATCGCAATCACTTTTATTTCTCTCTTTGTTGGTTCGTTGCCTTTGTAAGTCGAGTACTTTCTTATTTGTTTGTATTTGTGTGCAGAAAATATGCCAACCGTGTGAAAGACCAGCACACACACATTAAAAACATATTTGACCAAAAGTGGAAAGTCATCATTATTTTGAATGAGGAGCCAAGTTTTGCTGTTGTTGCGTGCATGTGTACCTAGAACGCGATGGCTAACAAGTGGCGGAAGGGTTGTGGTGCTGTACGTATGAGGGATGATGGGTGGATGGTGGGCTAGTGGTGGTTGGATAGCCTGCAGTTTGTCGCTGTTAGTTTGCTGCAATCGCAGCAGCAACGCCAACAGCGACGAAATGAAAGTGGAAACTGTAGTGTGATTTTCATTTGGTGCACGCAGCGCACACGGGGCGGGGTTCATTGTTCGCCATCCGTCAACTGGTTTCGCTCGGTTTTGGCAGTCGAGCCATTTGCTTTATGTGCGTTATTGCCTTTGCGACAGACTGCGATATTCGCACAGCATGAGTCGGTCTGCACTTGAGAGTACAGTCGAGCAGTAGTCATACAATAATCAACACACGTATTCCATCCATGTGCACTTGAAAGACGTCATTGTTTGCTTCACGTGATCTCTATTTGTATTCAAAATCACAGGATGTGCTTCAAGCAGTTGCTTTTAGTATTTAATCCGTAAGGCTTCTCAAATTGCATTTCGTTGATTTTTCGATGATAAACCCTTGCATCCAAATGACTAAATTAAAATAAGTAAGAATGCTGTAGTCGAATGAGCTCGACTACGATATCCCCAGAACCTAGTTGTTAAATAATAATAATAATAATTTCTTGTAGCAAGCACTTTCACTGAAGAGTAAAAAATGATGAATGCAGCGCATGTTTATATTCACAATCTCGAACTGATGCGTACATATGTACAGGCGATCGTAAGTAACGGACGGACGGACAGACGGACAGACGGACATGGCTATATCGACTCGGCTGTTGATCCTGATCAAGAATGTGTGTATACACTATATGGGTTCGGAGATGCTTCCTTCTGCCTGTTACATACATTTGCACAAAGCCATTATACCCTTATTACAATTTTTAATGGGTTCATGGTATAACGAGGCTTTATTCAGCCCATCATAATAATTATCATCCATGGTCCAATTAGTAGTATGTGTATACGGTGTCTCAAAGCTTATTTCAAGCAGTGTCAAGCTAAAAATTCAAAGTGCTATAAAGTTTAAACAAGGAAACAAACTCAAGATGTTTAAATGACAATTTGTTTAATGTTATATCACGTTTGGAAAATAAACTTTAGTTTTTATTGAAAATTAATTAATTAATTAAAATTAGTCCAAAACTGAAAACATATCCAAAATACATGTCAAAGCTTATTTCAAACAGTCTTAAAAAAGTAACATATTTGGCGAATAAATACTTAAATAAGGATGTTAATACTTAGCCTTAACAACTTCCCTTAACCTATTATTCATGGAAGATACCAGCTTCCGGGTAGTTTCTGGACTGATCTTGCTCCACTCATCCAGCAGAGCATTTTTGAGAGCCTGTTTGCTAGATATGCTGTAATTCCGGATGTTATTTTCCAGCAGAGCCCGCAAATTTTCAATAACATTTAAATCTGGAGACTGGGCCGGTGGAATTATCATTTGGGAGCAGTTCCATATAAGCCAGGACTGTACTAATCCAGACTTATGTTTGGGCTCATTGTCGTGGTAGAACCGGAAAGTACGTCGGATTCCTAGCTTCTCGGCACCTTGGAGTAAATTTTCCTTTAATATATTGAAGTACACATTCTTGTCCATTATTGTTCCAATGAACACCAAATTCCCGACGCCGGCTGCCGAGATACATGCCCATACCATGTCACTTCCTCCGCCGTGCATGACTGTTGCCTTTACGTTTTTGGGATTCAGTTCAGCATTGGATTGTCGCCACCCTTAATTACGTCCGTCCGAGCCAAAAATGTTGAATTTGGATTCTTTTGCAAATATGACTGTGCTCCAGAACTCCAATTGGAAAATGTCCAAGTGGATTTTGGCGAACGTCATCCTGGTCCCTTAACTTTTAGCGCTTATAAAAGACTTTTTCCGTGGTACTCGGGCATTAAAGTCATGGTTGCGCAGAACCTGGCGCACAATTTTTACACTGCACTTTTTCGCCATTTCATCCTGCACCGGTTGGTCAGTTTTGGAGCCGATAGCTTACGATTTCCCTTCCTGTTCGGTGAAAATCTTGTTTGGTGCCATTTTGCCCTTGTCCTCTATCCGAATTACGTCGACGAAGCGCCGAATGATGTTGCATACAGTTGACTTGCTTAGATTGACCATTTCAGCTATTTGGCGATGTGAATATCCTATTTGGAAGTGTTCCAGGATGAGATTCCGTTGATCAATAGTAGTCCGTTTGCCCATAGTCCTTTTTGGCTGCACCCGACATGCAGGATATAATTAAACTGACTACGAAGTGTTGGTCTATTTATACCGAAAATATTCAACCTGACTTAAAAAATACGGGTTTTATGACACCCATAATGTAACTGTTTGAAATAAGCTTTAACCATAAATTGAGGTACTTTTTTACATAACCCGACCTAGCTGGTGGGGAAACCCCAGTTTATTGGGGTCATATATAAATTTTAGTGGTTAATATATGTACCTACCATAGGTCTTTGGAATTTTCGAAAAATAATGAATAATTAATTTTTGACAGGCAATTAAAATTTTTGCTTGACACTTCTTTAAATAAGCTTTGAGACACTGTATATTTGTTTGATATGAAATATATTTATATTAAACAAAGAAATGTACATAAAATGGTCTTCATTATATTTTTGTCCAAATAGCCGTCAATAAATTGTTCATTGTACTACTTCCTCTTTCTCTAGTGTTAACATTCAATGAAAAATTCTTAATTAAGCTGAGTATTCCAAATCGACCTTCTACAAAGTATCAAAAACTGTGGCAAAATCCAGATTCTAGTAAATAAGTCTCTCAGATATAACTTAACGAGTGTTGTGTTTTTTTGCAGGTATTTTCTGAAATATTCTCGCAGCGAGTTTATTAGCCAGCTCTGATCAAGCGGAAGTGACTTAACGAAAAGTTTTCGCAACAACTTTCAAGGGGGAAATCCACCAAAAGCAGAAGTTGTAAGTTATTTCTCAGCTTATACGTTCTCTTCTTCTTTTTTGTGCTCGGTAGTTGGTGGTGGGGGACGGTGGAAAGGTGAGGTAAATACTAAAATATATTATGTTGCAAGATTTTTAGGCGCGCTTAATCCAGTTGAACATACTTGTGGTTTGTACTTAGCTTGTTCTTGTTCCGTTTCTAGTTGTGCTGCTGCTTCTAAGTAATCGTTCTTGTTGCTGTTGAAGAAGCACCCGCCTTGCCTTACAATGCATCGTACCATTAGACATCAACTCAAAATATTTATGAAGATGCCGGGCAAAGTTTTTGGTGGCAGGCGACACGAAAACTTGTCGAAACAATCTGCGAGGAAATGACAAGCAGCACCTTGTCCTCTCCACCCTATCAACTAACAATCTACCCCAACTGCTTTACATACCCCTAAGTTGCTGTTCTTGTTGTTTTTGGGGAAACTTTGGACACGTATATTAGTTGTGCGCACATCACTTGGCGTATGAGCAATGCATGGCAGCTATTCGAAATTTATGCACACAAGTTGCAGGTCAACTGTGAAACAGGCACATAAATCAATTCATCGACTAACAGTCAAACATGCCGACAACCTACAAACCAAAAACCACCCAGTGCAGTCTGTGTGTGTGTTTCTCTGCCAGTGCTTGTTTGTGAGCATGATTGTCACACAGCTCCGGGGCGCAATTATTGAAATTTCTGTGCGCAGCAACAAAATCAACAACAAACGCAAGCGAGAGCTTAAGAAAAGTTTTCAACAAATGGTCAAAGGCCAATAAGTGGCTCTGCAATAATCTATATATGTTATTAACAATGAATTAAAGTTTTAACGAATACGATACGCTATGTGCTTATGCTTATCAACAAACTATAGTTATAGTTCAGTTCAAGTAAACTGAACTACCCAATAAGCAAATCATATTCATAATATTTATACAAATTTATTCATTGCTTATAAACTATACAATGTACACTGTTTAAAACAATTACGTTTACGAAGAATACTTCTAATTTATAAAAATACTTTTTGTAGAAAAATTCTGGGCAATGGGTGAAAGCGAATGTATTTATTACTAACTATATGGTTAAGATTTTAATTTTGCTGTTTTGCAGAGTAACATCACATTCTTAAAATATATATTTTTCTAATAAATTTCAATTTTATTTCACAACAATTTTAAATTATATTTTATTAAATTTTATCACGGTGAGATTAGTGTGAAGAAGAAGACGGATGAAATAAAAATAGTTTAATGTTACATGAACTGACAAATAGATTTCATTTATGTAAAGTGCTTGCTTAACGATTTTTTTTTTAACAATCGATAATTTACATATTTTTTTTTAGCAATATCGTATAGAATATTTATTATATCCCATACATATTATGCCACGACTAGAATATGGCTGCAAAGAGCATTCTAACTTCATTATGTTCAAGTTAAATTTTCTCGTGAGCGCTTTTTCCGCTGTTTACTTGTCGCTCTGTAAAATGTTCATACCCTCTGTTTTATACAGGCCCACGGCTGGGGGTATTACGTATAACTTGGATTTTTGTCAGAAACTTTTAAAACGTTTTATTCAAATTTTAATTAATTTTTCTCTTTTTTTCTTGTTCATCTTTTGTTTTTTATATGTGAAATTTGTATTTAATCCCATTAAAATAGTTTCAGTTGAAATCATCTTTTAGATTAAAACACACATCACAATTTTTGGAGCGAGATGAAAAGCTAAGAAGAATCTCTTTATTTAGAGGGAAGGCAAAGGGGAGCCTTTACTATGATTATGGCATACCAAATCGTTTATCTGAGGACTCTCTAATATCAAAAAACTGCTCGAGTAACTAACATACCATCATCTGGCATTTGTTTCATATCTCTGGCTAAATGAAGGAGGCGCTCTTATATTTGATGTCAATGTTCGTGGACTGACTTGCTCAGCAGCACCGGGGGCTTCAACAGGAAACTGATTAATCAAATGGGAGGCAGTGCTAATTGAAACAGTGCATTAGAAAGATGAAAAAAAATAAATATGAGACGATACGAAATTAAGAACTCGTTATTCGACTGATCAACGGATTTTGTGTTTACCAATTTATCCCGTCGTTATGCAAGCACTTGAACCAAAATCATTAACATTGGATCGGTTTTTAAATTGATAATAAAATGTAGATGTAAGTAGCTGCACTTCCTTAAATAAAGATATATAGCTTATAGGCTATATACCTCGATAACTTTTTTCACTACGCAGTGCAGAATAAACTCAATAAACAAAGCTGGCAGCAGGGTATTACCCAGTCGAGTACTGCACGCTTTTGGTCTATTATTTTGGGCTGTATCATCAATATCATTAGAGGTCGGTTAGTCAGCCTCTAACTCTGACCGTCTGCCGCTATCGCTGCCTCAGGCTCTCCCTGTAATTGCTGCTGCTGAGTCTGGCGCTGTAACTATAAATTAAACTAAAGCTGAAACTGAAACTGGGCGCAGCATATTTTCCGCAGTTAAATTTTAATTGCACGTGGTAACGAGTTGGCAGCGCTAGTTGCTGCCTGCTTCTTGCATTTTGCATGATGCCAACCGGCTCGTTGCATTCCACAGTTCCTTCAATTTTAATGACAATTTATCGTCCGTCGTCATATGTTTGTGACTATGTCTAACGCCTTCAGCTTCTAACCAACGACTTCTATTCCACCGCGCATTTTCCCAGTTGCTGCTGCTGCTGTTGTTGCACCTGCATACGAAGCGTATGCGCAATAAATAAATCAACCATAATTAAAAGCGTTACCTGCTAAAGTTAGCAACGCTCCAACGTAGAGGATATAACTATGCCACCTATCTCATCCCATCCCACATCCATCCACACCCCAGACCACCGCATCGTTTTCATCCTGATTTTGAGCTTTTCTGCTATTCGTTTTATTCCACTTCTACTTCTTTTGTTGTGCCTGCCTGCCTGGCTTTGTTCATCTAAAGCCTTGGCACAAAACTCGTAGCTATAAATTACTTTGTGTTCCAGGAATTTGCAAGCGAAACAATATGAGCAACTAAAAAATGGAATAAATTCATATTTCTGTCTGGCTTGGCAGCGAATCTGCGCAAAAGATAACGCTCAAAAAAAGCAAATATAAATCAAAAAAGAGAATAAGAAAAACATCAACAGCGAAAAATCGGAAACTGGAAAAAACCGGCAAAGCGCCAAAAAGCCAAACGCGTTCCATAAATTGCACTATGGAGTGGGATCCAGAGGGGAATAACTGAAAGACAAGATGATTGTGTTCTAACAGGTATCCAGAGTGTTGAGAGTAAGAGAGAAAAACGCATAGCCATAAATGGAGATAGACAGATGGGGAGAGACACAGAGAGGGAGAGAGAGAGAGAGAGAGAGAGAGAGAGAGAGAGGGAATCACAGGAAACAATTAAAGGCATGTCTTTAAATTAAAACACACTAAACGAGAAAGAAACCCAGAAGGCATTTGCATTTGCACCAAGCACTCCGTTTTTCAATCAATGAAATATGCTTTGCTGCCCGAGCTGATGAATCCAGCGCTGCATTATCGGCTCATTTGTGTACAAAAAGATAATTTGTTATAATATTTTTGGTGAAACTTCAAGTTATTCGAACCCAGACATTTTTATAGATATGTAGAGGTTATTATAATTTTAACGTGGCATGTGAGAAAGAAGCATCTGCGACCTCATAAAGTATATATATACATATATATATACATATATACTTTATGAGGTCCCAGATGTCTCTTTCTCATATATTTATATATATATATATATATATATATATATGTATATATATATACATATTCCTGATCAGCATCACTAGCAGAGTTAATAAAACCATCTGCCTCTGTATGTGTCTTCATTGTGTATACCCATCTCTTTAATATGTTGTAGTCCCACAGCTTTAAAGCTTACTTGTTGAAACTTTAAACTTCTCCATCTCCTTACATCGGTCACTTAGGTCTCGACGTCCGACTAGATCGGAGCACAATATCATATGCTGCCATAGCTGTCATTAATTCATTTAAGTTTTTGGATCGAGATATGTCTCCACTATAACTACATTAATTCGAAATATTTACGTGTTTTTTTTTAAATGTTTATTATTAAAGCTAAGCTATGACTCCTGCATTTGATTTATATATAGACTGGACAGATGACTCCTCGATTACATATAATAGAAAGAAATTATTTGTTGATGTGTCGTCTCATGGCTTTCTGTTTAGATGTTTTAACACTGCTCCCTGCTATTCGAATCTGGATATTGGTGCCTATCATATACAATTGCCTAAAATTAGATTTGAAAGCAGGATTAATTTTAGCTTAAGGCTGAAATCTAAAGCAAGTGGCTTTAAAGCCCATTTCGAAAATTAATAATTTTGTTCGTTTAATTAATTCTGTTTGATTTTTAGTCGGAATCAATTGAATCAAATTTCCGGGAATAGTTTAACTGAATGATGCATAGTTTGTGGCAGTGCTTTCCAAATGCACCTAACAGAAAACACTTTCGCCAGACAGTTCGTTAAATGTACCTAACTACCATCATTATGTCGGCAGCCCAACACCGCCCACGTCTGCTTAAGCAGTTGGCCTGTCAGCACACCAACACACACATTCACATACACATTCACACACACATTCACACGCACATTACACAAACATTCACACACACATACAGCACAACTTGGACCACAGCACGTACTTGTTATAGTTCAACTTTAGCTTCTTAAAGGGGCAAATTAGAGTAGGTGGGGTTAAAGGGAGATTGGTCTACCACTTAGTTCGCCATTTCACTACCAGCTTAGTTTATTGTAGCACCCATTGCTCCCCGCTGGAACATCTCCCACGATCCCATCAGACATCATCTTCGACTTGGTCTTTGGACTAAAGTGCTTCACTGCTCCTGATTGACGTGATATGATGACAGGCAGCTGCACTTGCGACTGCCTCTTCTGTGACTGCCTGATATATGGAATGCCTGCAAATAACAATAGCTTTCATTTAGAAAACAAATTTGTGGGTTGCTAAATGTATGTGTTGAAATTAAAATTTATTGTATTTCTGTAGAGGTTGGACAGTTTTAATATAAAAAAATTTGACAAGCTTACTTTTTTATAGTCTTAGAACTATCCATCTCAACTATCTGTTATTATTTAACATATGGCTAAACTGCTTAAAAATCAAATTTCAAAATTAATTTTCAATAAAATGTCTAATTTCATTTAGAAAATTTCCTTTGCCAGAATAAGTATCACAAACTTAATGAAAACTGTTTTTTTTTTTCAAAAATTTAGCAAATTAATCTGGTAAATGGTAAATGGGAGCTCCTACTATTACAACCAATATTTGCTCTGTCAGTTTGAGATAGTGCTACAAATACAATATATTTATCACATATGAAACACATCTCTTGTAGGTGGCAGCTGCTACTGCTGATGTATCTGATGGATGCATTTGTATCTGCGGCCGCTGCGAAGACGCTTGTTTGACTTTGGCAATGGCGATTAAAGGACAAACAGCAGTTGTTGCAATTTGTTGCTGTTGATTAAACATAATTTATGTTGGTCCAAGTAGTGACCATTAGCGCTACTGTTTTAGTTACCGATTGTCGGTTGCCCAAACTCTCAATTTCGCCAGTCCCTTCAGTCGCCAGCTGCATGATAAATGCGTCGCATTAGCGAGTCATCCGCACCAAACAATAAACCACTAACCAGAAACACATTGCAGATAGGAAAAGGAGGAACGTGGCGGCGGGGGTGTTGTAGAGCTGACCGAGGGAATTGACTTCCAAGTCCTGCAGATGAGCTGAGCTGATCGGACGTTTGGTTAATTTCGCTGCGGGAATTTGAAATCATCTTTAAATTAGGGTCATGCAAACTCAATAAACCAAATGCGGAAGTGAGGGACGAAGCCCGAAACCGACTGCTTGGGGAATGCACTGTGTATGTTTTGTATTTGTGTGTGTGTGGTAGCAACAACTCAATTAGTGCCACACACACAAACACTAGCACACAGTAAGATATGTATACAGAGAAAGCGCCACATACATTTCCCACAATTTGGCAAACAAATCACGTAGGAGCTGCTGCTGCCTCTCTTTGCTGGCTTCTCTGCTCGTCATCCCAAGCCCCTTTTTGCGTTTTAGTTTGCTTTTGTTATTTCATTTTTGCTGATTTCTGCCCCTGTTTTTCTCAGTCCAGTTCCCTCTCTCTATCACTAACTCTCTTAGGTTCTTCCAACGAATGCACAAAATAACTGAATTTATCGTGTTAGTTGTCATCCCCTCATCTGACCCATCCCCTGGACCATACCACCTTCATTATTCCAACACACGAATTACGTATAATAAACTAGTTGTATACCAATTTAAGGCACAAAGATACCTTATCAAGTTGAGGCACTTGATACCGAATGTATCAAATGATAAGAAAACTTATTTTAAAAATAAATTATTAGTATTCATACCAAATTCATATGCTGACGAATTTAGTGTATATGAAGGATTTACCTACACCAATGCATTTATGTACCATAGGCAATAATTTGTATATTTATAGGACTTGCATAGAGCTAACTACGATATACCCTGAACCCAGTTATTAAATATATTCTATGGGTGTTTCTTATTCGATCTTAACGAAATTTGGGCAGTTGATCAATAGTATGCATATGCATATTATGTACTAATTAAAAATCGGAAATTTAATATATCGGTTTTCGGTAAACGGAGGCAGTTATCGATAAAATAACGCAAACTTGATCTGCGCCTGGTATACGAGAACCTATATTCCAAATTTTAAGTCTCTAGCTCTTACAGTCTCTGAGATCTGCGTGTTCATACAGACGGACGGACGGACAGACGGACATGGCTATATCGACCCGACTGTTGACCCTGATCAAGAATATATTTACTTTGTGGGGTCGGAGATGCTTCCTTCTGCCTGTCACATACATTTGCACAAAACCATTATACCCTTTTTACCCATTTTGAATGGGTTCAGGGTATAAAAAAAGAAGTATCTGTTTAATTTTTAAAGCATTAAAAACATGTTGATTTTAATTAAATTTCATGGCAAAATGATTGCTGTCAGAAGCAAGCAGCTTCAGCTATATTTGTAACTACTCTGATAAATTAAAAAAAATCGCGTCAGAACTGCACAACAAAATAATTGGTGCTGTAGTCGAAAAGCTTGAAACACTATTCTGTATAAAGTAATTCTACATTCTACGAGTCAGAGCTAATGTTGTGTAGTGTAGTATTGTTGCTGTTGATGGGAAATAATTGCCGTGACAAAGCGGCATCAGTAGGCAGTCATAATATCAAACCATACCAACATACATAAGGTGCAGATGGGGCAGAAGCACTAGATACAGCAGCAACAGCAGCAGTTGGAGTAGTTGATGGCAGCAATTCTGGAGGTGTCGCTGCTTTTGGCTTCCTGGTTGCCTTGTCGTCCATGTTGTCGCTTATGCAGCTCAAATATTTTTCCAACAATTTCGCTCGTTTGCTGGGTAAATTTACTTTTAGTTATGCGACTATTTTCAACAAGGGAAAACTTCCAACAAACTGCCGCCAGGCGAATAGCCAGTAATCCTGCATTGGTCACATATATGCAAACAACTAGAAATGGAGGTGGAACTAATGCTGATGCCGATGCTGATGCTAGACGCTGATGATAAAAAGGTTCGAGTGGACACAAAGCAATGAAGGCGACAAGGGGAGGGATCGCATATTATTGATTGACTGGATGAGAGGAACTGCCACTCAGGGCATAATTAAAGCACATTTATTTCAATTTTCCACGCTAAAGTGGCCATCGAGCCACTCAACCAAACAACCACTCAGGCAGCCAGACATCCAGTCAGCCAGCTAGCTATTCAGGAACACTACCGTCATGACAACAAATTAAATTCGACTGACAAAATGAAACTGCTCGGCCAGGCATAATGTAATTGATGAATCAACAAAATATATTTAAGAGATGTCGTGCATTAAATACACTTTATATATATATGATATAATTGCAAAACATATAAATAAAATATCTATAATCGCAAAAGTTGTATAAATTTAGTAAAAATTCTGAAATGCTCAAAAATGCCTAGAAATAATTAAAGAGAAATTATGAACTTTGACAAATATGCATATTAAAAGATATTTTGCTCGAGCGTCATTATTTGTTGGTTTAGATATTAACAGAGAAAGACAAAATAAATAATTTTAAGTTAAAATTAAAATTTAAGTATACATAAAAAATTTAATTAAATTAGACGCATTCATTTCTAATTATGCTAGCAAGGCATATAAGCATATAAACACTTAAACTACTGGAGAAAAAAACGGGAAAATTATTCAAAGTGTGTTAAGTCCCTAACAACAATATTACATAAATGAATATGTAAGAACATGTGTTGAAACGTAAAAAACTATAACTCTTTTTATTATTTTGAACACGTTTGCAATTAAGGTTTATTTGTTCATATCAGTTACTTATCATTATATGAGTTGATGGATTTTAACTCAATTTCGTTGGAAATGCAACCAAACAACGACCAATATAAGGATCAACCATTATTTTTCCTTTCCCTTCCCCGCGCCCAGCTCACTACTCCTCAACTTGTTAAGCTTTACAATTTGCTCATAAATAGGTTCAATTATGGCTAGCAAATTGTTAAACAACATTTTCATAATTATCAGCCAACAGTCAAGCAGCCATTGAGTGCAGGCCACAAGTCGGGACTCAGACTCTAAGGCGGACACCATTCCTATACTACAGCCAACACTACCCTTTCCCCCACATATACCCCTTCCCCCCACACATACCCAATTGTGCTCCTTCGTAGCAACGTTGGCAACCCTAATTGAAAGATGTAAAACGTTAGCTCGCTGCTTGGTGTTGTTCACAGGGAGTGGGGGAAGGCGGGCTGATAATGAGCACAAACTGTGGAGCTGCCTTGAAGTCGAGTTCCGTGTGAAGTTGTCGTCGATGTAATTTTATTAAAAGCAACTAAGGAGAAGAAAAAGGCAGAAGGCAGACGGCCGGCTACCCTTTATGCCTAAAAAAAAAAACGTCCAGTGTGTAATTTATGGGAAAGTTTTTAGAAATACATGTTGGCAGCTTTATTTATTAAAGATAAAGTAAATAAATGAATTCTTAATCTACTTTTCAAAATATTTCATGGGATCAGAAAAATGATTTGTTTGCTCACTTTTGATAATACATTATAATTTATATATGATGTTATAAAGTTAGCTTGAGACTATTATACATTATATGTGGATTCGGTGCAATTTGGGACATTTTAAAAGAAAGAACTAATCTGTTGCGGATGCTCTGGATTGGAGTCAAAAGATTATTCCAATCCCATCTCTGTCGACATACTTACTCATTGATTTACAAATAATTGCCAAAGCAACAATTTAATGACAATGCCCACACTATTATTTAGTTACCGATTTCATTAGCAGGGTATTCAAATTGCTTTTTTTTTAACAAGAAATAAGGGGTATCATAGGCACGCCGAAAATATCAGGCCCTTGTAAAAGGTAGTCCATCTGTGTATATAGGAATCTGTATGGTATGGTCACGAGTATAACAATACACGTAATTATTGAGTTTCTAAAGATTTTTTCACTGGCTACAAATACAAGCTTATAATTTTTGGCAAGGTTGTGAAATTAATTTTAATATTATTTAAAATGGGCACAAGTTTGATGTACACAGTGAAAATGATACTGTCAAAAAAAATGCTCAATATACGAAATAATAGTGGGTTGCCTTATATATACCTTATAAAATTGGAGACGTCTCCCTTAATGCGGCACAAACCTTACGAAATAGTTAGGTATCTCTGCTCCCTGCAAGGATATACAAACTGTAGTTCGCTGCAAGGGGCTCGAAATAGGACAAAGAGCAGAGATGCGGGTTGACGGCTGCTTGGCTGGTTGACTAGTTGGCAGTGTGCTTTGTGTCAACCATTGTGCAACAGCAGCACCACCACCACCACCATCCACACCACAACTATGCAGCTTTCTTTTAGTTTAAATTTCTCATTTTTTTTACTTTACTGTTTTTATGTTAGTTTGCTGTTGTTATTGCACGCCAGTTAATAGAAAAATCTGCAGGCAACGAAGTCTCTGAAAGTTTTCGGCCCTGCGCTTTTCGCCCCTCTCCCTGCAGTCCCTCTCTGCTCGTAATAGTTGCTTATTTATTTTGTTGTTGCTGTTGTTGTGTTTATTATTTTGTTCGCAATGAGCATATTTTTCATAATTTAGTTTGTCGTTGCACAGTTTTCATGCTGCCGCAAAACGCCTGTCGCGAGCCACGCCTACAATTTGCCGCAGTCCGCTCCTGCTGCTCTTTCGCCCATTCTGTACCCCTGGCCATGGCACACACTTTAAAGTTAAGTTAATTTTCTTCATGTATTTTATTTGATAAAGTTTTTCGCTTTTTGGATGCTGTTTTTATTTTCGTCCTCATTTCTGTTTCTATTCTTCTTGCGTTGTTTGTGTGGCGCAGCGTGAAATTGAATTAGGTCAATGCGTCAAGTAAAAGTGCCAAAAATATAAAATGACAACTACATTGTTCCACAACAACAACAACAGTACAAATTGTGGCAACAGCAAGGCAAAAAAGTGCAAATGAAAAATACTTTGAATAATCGATCCCTCTTCTCTTTCCATCGTTCTTTCTCGCTTCTATCCTTAATTTCAGTTGGGTTATAAACAAAAAAACAAAACACAGAGAAAAGAATTAACAGAAAATGCGCAGCGAAACTTTCTCAAGAGTTGAATAGAAAAAAAATGAGTGACAATGAAGAAAATTGCATAGCTATAATTTATTTAGGTTTTTTGTTTTTAGTTGTATAATTAGTAATTTAAATATATGTATCATCACTTCCATTTCATGATTAATTAAATGCTCTTATATGCAAAGACGAAAATTGATCTGCTCCCTAATATTTAAAATGTTTGAAAATAATTGGTAGAGTGTTTGGTGACTTTTTCTTTAAAATTGTGTGACTTAATCGACGCTGCCAAAGACAAGATTTAATTCTCTATATTTAGTGGATGCGTCCATACGGGCGGACAGACGGTCAGACATTGCACAAAACTAATGTTGCAAAGTACAAAACGCATAGCAAATCACAACAATTTCCTCACCCAACACAATTTTAGGGCGAAAAAAAACCACTTCAGAAAAACCGTTAACTGTAATAAAGTTTGGGTTATTTGTAATTTTAGACCAGTTCAGTAATTTGATTAAAAATTGTTATTGGATTATGTAAAGTGGCCCATAAGCAGAACTTAATTACAAAAAGTAGTCCCCCAAAACAACTATAAAAAAATAACATTCAGCGTAGAGCTGCAAACTGGCAGAAGCAGCAGCTGCAATTACATTTACGCTATATGGATAAATGGCCCACTAAATCATAATTATGACTGCAACTGTTGCAGTCAGCAACAGCAACCTATTTGCAATCCAAATAATTTCCACAATTTATTAGCTGTCATGAAATCGAACGTATTCAAGAAGTCTGCTACAAAAAAAATAAAAATAAAAATACAATAAAATAAACAAATAAATTTGAATAAAACTAATATTACAAATGGCAAAAAAATAAACAAATGCCATAAATTTAAATATACAAAAGTAAGAACATTAAATCCCAATTGGGTTGTTAATTGAATTTTATGCGTTAATAAGTCCGCATTAGAGCCCAGTGCAAATGGGCGTGGCATTTAAAGCAAATTGACTACATGTATAAATTTATTTTATGCTCAAATATGTTGCAAATGCATTTAGATAAAAATATGTAGATAAGCTTACAACGAAAGTTTGCTCAACTGGACAGATGCCCTGTGACAGTTTATTTTTCGTACCTGACAGCGAAAATCAAAATGATTTACAATATTTGTACTTTTTTGATACCCTGAACCCATTAAAAATGGGTTAAATGTGTATAATGGTTTTGTGCAAATGTATGTGACAGGCAGAAGGAAGCATCCCCGACCCCACAAAGTATATATATTCTTGATCAGGGTCAACAGTCGAGTCGATATAGCCATGTCCGTCTGTCCGTCCGTCCGTCTGATCTCAGAGCTAGAGACTTGGAATATAGGTTCTCGTATACCAGGCGCAGATCAAGTTGCGTTTATTTTATCGATAACCGTCTCCGTTTATCGAATATTGATATATTAAATTTACGATAGCAATAAATGCCACAATTTTAAAGGCAGAATCTTCTAATTAATGAATAAAATGCATATGAATACTTTCAGACCTGCTAGCATTTTAGTGCAAATCTTTTTAAGGGGGAATTTGCCAATAATAATAGAATATATTTAATAACTGCGTTCAGGGTATATCGTAGTCGAGTTCACTCGACTATAGCACTCTTACTTGATTTCTTTGCAAATCTCTAAAATTTTGCTCAAATTTCGGATGTGGAAAGTTTTGATACATTTGAAATAGTTATATCTCATGTGGAACGTCTAAGTGTACTAAGTGTAAATGTATTTTTGTGTCGTCATTAAGCAGCGTGTCAAACCGCAACCGGAATCGGAACCGTAAGTCAATTAGAATATTAAAATCTCTAACCGCAACCTAAAATCAACATTTATTAAAAGAGCAGCAACCGCATCCGATTTTATTATCTCCGAAAATCTCGTGTCGTAAGCATAACACATATATTTATATATTTGATATTTGAATTGTATTTACTATAAATATATAAAAATAAGGGTGAATAAAAACATGTATGCTCAGACTAGCTTCCCAATAACTGCCAATTACACAAATACACAGGGTATGGTATGGAAGGCTCTTTAAAACCAATGAGCAATTCTAATTGCACAATTTGCGGCTTAGTAGAAATGAACGAAAAATCCAGTTTTCCATTAGGCCTATTAGCCGAGTAAGAGTTTTGTGAAAGGACACTATTCAAATGTCGATTAAATAATTTTCTCTGTTTTGATAAAGTGCGAAACGATATTGCTAAAAAATTTTAGTCAACTAACAATTTAATTAATTAAATGAAAAAAGTTTTTAAGTGAATTTTGCGGTTTGTGCAGAGCTCTTAAATCGATATGCGAAACGGGATCAGGTTGCGGTCAGGATCAAGCTAGGATGCGGTGAGGCGGGTTGGCTCTGACACACTGTCAGCCACTTAATTAACATTAAGCCTTTTGTTGGCTAACCTCCTGAAGCGGTCGTCCTTCTCCCACCCTCCGCAACCATAGTCGGTGAATAGCAGAAATTGTTTTCATTACATTGACGAAAGGCAAATGGGGTGGCAGGAGGAATAGGGAAGAACGTTGAGTGGCTGATGCGACACTCGCTTATGCCACGCCCATAAGCAAAGGCAAATGCCTAACACACACACACACACACACACAACCAGACAAGCTGGGACGCAGTGCTAGGCAAATTTGCATTGCCGACGCAAAGAAGCACAAAGCGAGTGCTGAAGCGGTGGCGCATGTGACCACAGCTAGAGTGAGAGGGATAGATAAAGTGACATAGGGAGACAGAGTGTGGGTGTTTGGGCGTGGTCAGAACGGTTTCGCAACGCGGCCATAAACAAAAACTCATTAACCCAATTTCAATATTAAGCGCAATGAAAGCGCAGCCAAGCCAAAGGCAAACTTACAGATACACACAGCTCCAAATATACACACACACATATATACTTCATGGATGCAGAGGGTGGGGATGGAGGGGGGGGGGGGAGTGGGCATGGGTAAACTGACACACGGCTGCCAGTTGATGGCTCTCTGACAATAATCACTCAAAGTGCAAGTCATTAATTTTCATTATATTTCCAGCGGATTATTTGTCAAAATTTTCCCATTTTTCTGTTACCAGAATTTACACACAACCAAAACAAAAATAGATGTAGCAGCAGCAGCAGCGCCAGCAACAGAAGGCGATGCTAATTTAATACAAAAACTAAACTAATGATGTCTGAGAGCAGTGACACACACACACACACGCACACTTTCAAACATCAATGAGAAATAATGGGCACAAGAAAAGACTTCATCTTTCCATAGTACACAATGTAAATGGTAAATGTCGTAAGATCCCAAATAAAAAATGTAATTTGATCACATTGATTTGAGTTCCAAAATAACGCAGTCCATTTCAAGTAATATTATTTTTAATGAGCCTAATTCTATTTGCCATATTTGCTGATATATCTTGGTAATCAAGATTCCTTGATTTTTTTGCACAGCTTTGTCCACCTGTTTATCCCTGAGACAATTAATCATTGTCCCTGAGAAAGAGTACCCTAGGACCAATTTTTGGAGTCGCTCATTAATTAAATGCTTAAGAGCTGGTTCTTACTCGCATCACTGCAGACTCTTTGGGTAAGTATTGCAGGCTGAGTATGTGAAGTTGATGTTGATTCTTTTTGGAGTCTGGGTCGCAATTTGTTTAATGGTTGTTGTTGGGCCTGTCGAGCTTTCGCTTAAGCACACCTAAAAGCCGCAGCCAAACTTTGCCAATAACTGCAAATGCAATGCATTAAGCCAAACACAAACAGACACACACAGATGCAGTGAAAGCAATCGGTTGCCAAGCGAATATCCACTTAGCCAAAGGCACAACGCGTATACACACATACCCCCCAACCCCTTGGGCGTGACCTGGTAACGCTTCTGTCGCAAAACTGACATTAAATTCACATTACAAAATTGGTTGGCTGCATTTGGCGTATCAGTTTTTGAGCTAAATAATGCTGGGCTGCATGGAGTTGCTAGGGGTGGTAGCAAGGGGTAAAGTGTGAGTGTAAGGTTAAGGCTGATAGTGAGGGGGACGAAAAGTGAAAAGTGGAATGGGTGCAGCAGCATCAGCCACAAGCCATCGATGCGCTCACCTGCCGAAAAGTTTGTTTTAATGGACAAAGTTGCAGACGACGCTCGACGGAATTGTGGGCTCTCCAATGCTGCACTGTTGTGGCGTCCAAAAAGGGCCAAACAGTGCTAAAAGAGAGGGTGGGTTGTGTATACGGCGAGTGTTGCAGGTAAGTTGCAGCTACAGCTGCGGCTGCTCAGCAAGTTTTAAGCTGTGAGGCACTCATCGCAGCCGCAGCCGCAGCTACAGTCGCAGCAGCGATGCCTTTAAACTTTTAGTCAGAACAAATTAAATTACAAGTCGAGTGTGTGTTGAGGATACATCCTAGCGCTGATGTTGATGCTGATATTGTTGCCGACGGCGGGCCCAAGAATGATGACTTTGTCGTTGATTGTGGCAGCAAGCATGATGTTGCACATACATACATATAGTTGCAGTGCAACGTTATCCATATCGCTCGTACTCGCATGCGTTTTAAGCGATTTTCTTGCTCGTTAAATGTGTCTGCGTCGATGGGCGACAACGTGATGTATGCGTAATCCGATATCGACAACTTGGCAAAACTTTTGCCAGCCTTCCAAACAACTACACAAACTACTCAACACACACGCACATACACATTCTTGTAACAAGATGCAGCATTCTCAGGGATGGGGGTGAGGGGATCCTGTTTACATAAAGTTGTCAGCTAAAACTCACCGATTTTTGTGGCCTGCTTATAGGTTGCTAGCATTCTTGGCAAACATCATTTAAATATCGTTTCCCGGTATTTTTCCGCATTTCTTTTACCTTGTTTTTTTTTTTTTCCTTAAATTTTTGACAAAGTGGGGAAGTGCATCGAAAAGCTCGTGAATAATTTATGGAAGCTTTTCAAGTCTTTCACGGATAGTGTATTACTATTGCAAGGAAAATTCTGCTTAATAAATAATGCAAAGAAGTAAGAATGCTCTTATCGAATACGAGATACCCTGCACGCATATTAAAATACAGGCTTAACATGTTTATGTAAGTATACAAAAAATGAATGCGATTGCTGACAGTTTGAGAAACAGTTTGTGAATACGCTTAGCGCAATAACTTGGGTATCTTTTTATTGATCTGTATGAAAGATATTTAGTTGATCAATAATAATTAATATTATATGTCAATTGGAAGGCTACGCTTCAAAACTTGAGTGTTTTATTGCTTTCGGAAAACAACTATATCGATATTCGCAAAACGGAAACAATTATTGATTAAGTCAACGAGGCCTGGTCTGCGCATGGTATACGAGAACTTATATTCGAAATTTGCTCTTTAATTTTCGCAGATCCGCTTGATCACGCAGACGGACAGCCAGACAGACGGATATGGCATGATCGGCTTGTGTGTTGCTTGTGTTTGTTTAATATTAATATCATGTGTAATTGTTGCATAATGTTTTCTGCCCAAGTGCTAGCTGCAAGGTGCCAAACTAATAATCTGTTTTTTTTTTGTGTTATAGAAACAATTTGTCGTTCCTACGTCGGGAACGACGAGATGATTCAGATGCACTGAATAAAACCAAAAGAGAGGATGAGCTGTCTTATATAGGGTTGCCCTATGCGTCTAATTATTTTGTATTTTGTTTTTTTTGCTTATACCTGAACCCATTAAAAAAATGAAGGAGCATCTCCGTCCCCATAAAGTATATATATTTTTTATTAGGATCAACAGCCGAGTCGATATTGCCATGTACCTCTGTCCGTCTGTCTGCATGAACACGCTGATATCAGAGACTATAAGAGCAATACCTATAATTTGAAATATAGGTTCTCGTGTACCTGGCGCAGATCAAGTTTGCTTTATTTCAGCGATAGCTGCGTCCGTTTCTCGAATATCGATACATCTCAATTTCCGATAGCAATAAATACCACAATTTGAACGGCAGAGGCTTTTAATTAATACATAATATACATATGCATATTATTGATGAACTGCCCAAGTTGCATCACGATCGATTAAGAATCAAGCATTTTCTCTATGCATAAAAGTATGCGAGCGCATTTGTGAGAAAGAGACGGCATGATAATCGACGCGACCGTCAATATTCTTTTGTGTATACTCTGCAGAGCTCCGTTACTTACGATTGCCTGTACATATTTCCATATGTATGTATCAGTTCGAGCTTGTGAATGAAAACCTGCGCTGCATTCTAAATTTTGTACCCTTCAGTGAAAGTGCTTGCTACAAAAAATTATTGCATTTGTAGACCTGCTCACATTTGGGTGCAAAACAATTTAAAGGGGATTTTGCCAATAAAACTAGAATAGTTTGAACAACTAGGTTCAGGGAATATCGAAGAAGAGCTCACTCGACTTCTTGTTCAAGTGAAAAAAATTTACCTATTGTTGCTGTAAAAGTGCATTATTATGTTGCTGCTGCTGGTAGCATTTTTCTTTGATTGTCGATTGTATAATTTTTGAAAATTGGAAAATGGGGATGCTTACAGGGTATCTCGTATCATTTTTTTTATTTTTTTTTTTAGCAATGCAATGCTGTAACTAGGCTCCACTTTGGAAATAATTAAATGTGAGCTTTAAGCGATTTCGTTCCATAGCTGCCGAAAATATCATTCACGTGTCTGGTTGAGACTCTGTCCCTCTCTCTCTGGAATGCCTGATATAATTGTTTCTAGCTGTAGTGGTTGTCTGTGTACTTTTTGTATTGTTGCCTGGATACCGCAAGCAACAAATTAGTGCCTGGACTGATTAATGAAGAAAATTAGCAACGCAGCGCGCGAAAAGCAGAACAGAACGAGCAAAAATACACGGACGAGAATAAAAGTGAGAATTACAGACACAGCCAGGCAGGCATGCAAGATGCAATATGCCCGGATTGAAGCTTGAACCACAAAATTTCATTCACTCGCTTTCTGCTTAGGGTAACGAAGTCTGAGACCGAGTGAAATGTCGATTGAGAGATGGATAAAGATAGAATGGAGATAAAAAGACCAAGTGAAAAGTTGTAACCAAGAAGTAGAGTACTGACATTAAGACTGAAATTAGGGTAAGACCAAGCAGATTGAACTGAGAGTCAAAAGAAGGCTTAGACTGAAAATAAATAAAAGAAGGAATTTTCATGTTATTAGAAACATGAAGTACAATACGCTTTGATTGTAGCGCTATGAAGTAATGTTATATTTGTTATTGAAAGTGGTCCGTTTAAAACAAAAGAATGGGAAGAGGACACTGAGAAGCCTGCCATCTAAATTGCTTTCGCTCTGTAGCTTATTCAAGGGCACTCTCAACTCCCTTCGGGCATAGCATGAACGGACGATGGTTGGCGCCAGTGGAGCGTGGATCAATTTATGTTTTCTTTGAAGTGTCTAAAAAACGTTGCAAATGAGCTGTGACAAGGTGCAAAACAAATACATATTACAACTGCAGGGGGCGAGAGTGAAGAGGTAGAAGAGAGAAATTGCCTTTGACTGACATTGAAAGAGCAGCAAAAATTTATTTTTAATTAATTTGCGGTCAACGTTCGATGAGCTGTTATTGTTGAAGTTGTAGTTGAACGTTTTGCTGCAGGGTACAGGGTGTAGGAGGGGCACGAGTTGCTAGTCACATCCTGCGGCAATAACTCATAGCACTTTATGCGCTTAAGTGATTTCTAATGCAAACCAATTTCCGAAATCAGCAAAAGCACTTGAAGCCATTTCAGCTCTGGCTGTAGCAATGCCGAGAACCAGAACCAGGATAAGGACTAGGAATATGAACATGGAAGAGTCACAGGGCAACAGGCGTCAGACTGGCTAAAGGATATTTCGTTTATGCTTATGCCTTTCGCCGGGCAGGCAGAAGCTGGCAGAAGCAAGCAGTTAGCCTTGTCTATCAGCCAAATGACAGTCGCGACGGCTGCTATGTTACTATGTGTGTGTGTGTGCTTGTGTGTTTGTGTGTGTAGCTGCTTGTATTGTGCCGAGGCACAAGTGTACATATGATTTGCACAAGCAGTCGGAGCAGCACATAAAAAGGACTCACATACACACAAGGAACATTTTCTGGCAGTAGCGCCAGCGAAATCATAAAGGATGATATTGAATTTACTGCACGAAATGCAAATTTTTATGTTGGACTTCACAAGGATGAAAAAATAAACATAGCACGCAGAAGGAGCGCAAGGAGAGCAGCTTGTAATATAATATATTACTGAGATTTATATATATTTTTCATTTATGTGGATATAACAATATATGCCATATGTGCAAGGAAAGCTGCACTTTCATAAAAACTTGTCGAAATATCAGCAACAAATTTTAATAATAAAAATTGCTTACATTTTTATTTACAGCGACATATTTTTTTAGTGAATCCCTTTCGAGTGAAGCTGTGTTTACACAGTGAATCGCAGCTTACTATTGTTTCAGATTGCTTAAATTGAAGTAGCTTTCACAATTCGTTCAAAAGCTCATTTTAATGCACCTAGATAAATTTTTTTTTAATGAAATACTAAATAAAAAAAGGCATAGCTTAATTTTGCCACTATTGGACTCATCGAGAAAATAATGTAAACCTAAAGAGCACACCTCGCAGCTAGCTTATGTGACATGTAATCAAGCATATTGGATTTCAATGCATATTGCGGCAGGCAGAGTGGGCAATAAAATGTAATATGGCCAAATGATAAACAAACCCACAAAATAAAAGAAAAGCAAGTGGAGAGGCAAAAGATGAGCAAACCTAGAGTGTGGAGTTGGTGGGTGCTGTAGGAGGTGCAACGAACACTTGGCTTGTAATAACGTCAAATGAAAAGCAGGCCACGCCAGAGACGACTTCCAATGACAATAAAGGAAACAGGAAAAAGAAAAATGTGGGCTATGGATGTGTGTGTGTGTGTGTGTATGTGGCGATAAAATTAACAATTCAATGAACTGAATTCAAAATGGCAAGTCGAAAGGCGAAATCAAATAACAACACCAGCCAGCAAACAACAAATGGCAACACACACACACACACATACGTAGACTAGTGTGAAAGGCAGGGGAAAGGCACATAAAAAAAATAAAAATAACGAGAGCTATGTATATAAGAAACAGGCATAAATAGGCTACAGAAAAAATAAAATAAAATAAATAAGAGAAAAAGCAACGCACAAACGAACAGAAAACAACAAGTCAATAAAAATTAAAATAAGTTACAGCAGGCAAAAAGTTTTTATTTTTATGACCAAGACTGTAACAATTACGAGATTAGGGATTGAGATACGCATTGAAAACGAATTCAAATAACAATAAAGCCAGAAAGTTTAACAATAAAAAAAAAAAATAAAAAAAATAGAAAATAGACCAGACTAGACGACAGATTTTTCTAATAGTCAAGGAACAAACTTATGCAAGCTAAAGTTTTCATGTTTGTTTAGAATTTTCGAGAGCTTTTCAAGCTAAAAAATCAATAGAAAAGAATTCAATATGCATATGCATGAAAATGAAAATCGTTTCAGATGACGCGCTGCTTTTGTAGATAGGTAAGCCCTCAAGAAACTTGTGCTTAAATATTTTCAAAAGTTGAACTCAATCTCTCCATATGTAGATACCTGTATACATATATATATATATATTGAATATCCTGTAAAGTTTACATAAAATTTAAAACATCATAAACAACCCCATCCGAAAGAAGTGAATTAAGAAAAAATACGACGCATGTCAAAGCATTTTTATTTTAATAGTCGAAACCATAAGTATGTGTGAATGATTTAGAGCACGTTATAGAGTATAATTTCCAGGATTATTCCTTTTTCTTTTGTTGGCATTCGCAATTTTGCCAAAATTTGCGACAATTTCATTTGTTATTATGTATTTTGATGATGGCATAAATCGTATTGGAAAACAGTTTCAATATCTCAACATTTTGTCGCGACTGTGTCTTTGAAATTTACTTGAAGGAAGGTTATATGTGAAATGCTGGCAGTATATGTATGTAAATTTTATGCTTGATATCCTTGCAGAAATGTTGCAGCCTTCGTCTTTTGTCGATGTTCTACATTAACATTTACCATAAATCTCTCACACTCTGTGACGTTCTTCCTCTTCCTCATTTTTTTTATACATTTTATGATCTCATGACTCACACACACATATATATTGATTTAAGTAAGTGCGTGTGTGTGTGTGGGCGCGTGCCAAAAAATCACAGCATACTTTTTGAGGGAGGAACGCAACACGAAATAATCGAAAATAATTTCGCATAAATTCTGAAATGAAGCAGGCGACAGTGGGTGTGCGTATGGAAGGATGTGAAGAGTGTGTGTGTATGTATCTGTCATTTAATGAATTCATGCTGCCAGCGAGAGACGTCTGAGACGTCGACTGAGCCAGTGGGAGAGGCAGATGAAGCTGCTGCGACGCTTTGCTAAAATGTTTACATTTAGTTAAACACAAACTTTGCTTGAGTGTCTGTGTTAGTATGCGTATGTGTGTGTGTGTGTGTGTGTGCTAAGCATATTATGCTCTGTCAAATGCAGCTTAAGTGGGCGGCAACATTGGCTACAGTGGGCGTGGTTTAGCTGTAAAATACAGTTATTTGAATTGTTTCACATTTTGATTAATTTCTGCTTTGTGCAGCGTTCGCTTATTGCTGTTATTTGCCTGTTGAAGTAATTGCAATATGCACTCATGTGCATGTGGGGTGAGTGTGTGTGTGTGTGTGTGTGTGTTTGTGTGTGAGCGAGTCAGACAGGAAGAGAGAGAGTGTGTAAGTGCATGTGTGCGTTGGAGCGCATAATCGGCACACACATACCGCAATTAAGCAAATACAGCGGTTAAAACAAAAACTATATGAGTTAAACGATACAAATCTACGCAAAAATGGGTGGGGATGGGAGAGTAGCAGTTGAGTGTAGGGTGGCACTTACAAGCCGACTGCTGCCAACTAATATACATATACATATGAGCAACAGCAGCGAGCCTCCCCCAAACCCCTCCCCCCCCCTGCCCTCTCTAACACTCTAGTGCGCTTCATGCGCAGCCATAAAATATGAGATAATAAAAAGTGAATTATGTGCAAGCGGGCAGCAGCTATGCCTGGAAAACCAAAGCAGCAAAAGAGGAGCAAACAGTGGCAATGATTCAGTTAGGGATACCTTCGACTTGGTTATACACATAACACACCAAAAAAAAGTGCATTTTAAATTAAAACGAGCTTAGGGGTAGGTTCTGGTCGGACTAAAGACTAGGCCGCTAATTCCGGCTGACAGTTACGGTTCTAGTTCGACAATCATATTCTAACTTTCCCATTCACGTATCAAGAATGTGTTCTTAGAAATTACATCTGAACTGAGCAGTTAGGGGAAAGCAAGCTTGAGTCAAGGATATACATTCGATAATAAACGGACTCAAATTACGAAAATAAATTCTTGGCTTAAGAACTTTGCCCAGCTTCCTTTTAATATGTTTTCGTGAAACAAGAACATATGATTTTTGCTTTCTTTAAAGTGCCTATGCTTAGGCATACCACTAAAGGACAATGAAGAGTATTACCAAACAATTTATGCAAATTTGAATTAATAATGATATGCTATCTACAGCACTCTAAATCACGGACATTAATAAGGCTTAGCATATTGTTCACCTAACAATTAACTATTGCTTGTTTATTAAGCAAATAGAGATTGCATAACTTCTTAATACGCCTTATGAGTAGTTAAATGACTACAGGGTATACGGGGAAAATTCAGCAACAACCCGACGCTCCAAAAAAAAAAAGAAAACACATTTAATTGCAACTATTTGTTTGCCAGATAGTTTTTATTTGCACTTTAATTATGAAAAATATGAAAAGCAGCAGCGCCAACTATTTTTTTACAAGTTGCAGTTAAATTTAACAGCCAACGGTGCAGGGGCGGTTAGAACGCCGCATAACAGCGCAATTTATGGCCAATTCATGGCAGATACTAACTTAAGGCAACTGGCAACAAGCAACTAGTAACTGGAGCCAGGAATACCCACTATGAGTACCAAAGCCATCTCCATAGGTCAACAAGCGGCACGGACCTTCTAAGGCACGCCCGACGATTACACACCCTTGTAACACAGGCAATAAATTGTATGTGCATTGGATTTTCCACACCTGCATAGAATTAAATAAATATTAACCCATTTAGTTAATGCAGTACGGAATTAGCTGCAACTTATTTAATAGAGGCATATACTTGCCCAAATTTTGAGAAGCATCCAAAAGTGCTCTTTATTTATTATATGGTCTCAAATGGTCAATATTTTGTTCATTATAAAGTTTAAGGACTGTAGCTCATACGAAAATAAAATTGGAATACAGTTTTAATATACGATTCTATTATTTCTCATACATGTCAGAATATCATAGGTTATTGCTCAGCATTTAATTGAAACATGCAAAAATTATTATTATTATTTTTTTTTTATTGAAATCATTTCGATATGAAACGTAATTTAACAATTTGATGTGTTTGTGTTCCAATGCTTGTTAAAAGTTTGTCTTCATGTGGTTGATTGTTAATTGTCGTTGTTGTTCTTGCTATTATTGTGTTAATGAGATGTTAACCAATTTGTTAACCAACTACCGAGTTACGATAGGCAGATGATGGAACAGTTGTTGATGTGTATTCGTTTATTAAGTGTTTGCCTGGTTTTTGGTCAGTGGTTGATTAGTGATTGATCGTATGGCTGTTAGCGGTTAGCCTTAATCTCGGCCAAGTGTGGGAAATTCTGATTGATATTGCACATCGACAGGTATTTGCTCATAGTGGCCAGCGACGGGCATCGTTATTGCTGGCGGCGCCAACGCTGCGGATACATGGAGGCATCGTAATCGAGACCGTTCGTCTCGCGATTGATTTTCGATGGCGTGGACGCCTCGCGGGCCTTGCGAATGTTATAGACGGGTTTGAGACGTTTCAGAGCGCATTGCCTCATATTCCTTGATAGTTATATGCTTGACATCCTCATCCTCATTGGCATCATTGGCGGCTGTTCCTGTTTGTGGTTGGTTGTTAACGAAGACATCCTTACGTACGTACATATATGCTGTTTAACTTAAAAATCTTGAATAGCACTGCCCCAATTGCGAGCGCCGGCCTCATTCCGTCTTATCGGAGCCCGAAGGGCGATAAAATTTATTTTTCTCCAAGCAGCGACTGTCGATGTTGCTGTTGTTGCTGCCACCAGAAGCTACGTTATACGCACCGTATGTCTCCGACTGTGTGACGTTGTGAGTTGGGTACATGCGCTTCCAGTTGTTGCTGCTATTGTTGTTGTTGTTATTATTGCTGAACCTCTTGCTCTGCTTGCATTGCAGGCTCATTTGTTGTTGCTGTTGCTGTAGCTGCACTGGACCTGGCTTTGTCTTTATTATGTTGGCAACCAATTTCTTGTTCTTATTGTTCACCACAATGCCCTTGGTCTTATCGCTGGCAGTGGACAATTTTATGCTTTTGTTCTTGGTCTTCTGCTGACCACCGTTAGTTTGCTTTATCAAATTGCGTTGGCCAGCTCGAAAGTCGTCGGCGTCATCATCAATCAAGAGGATCTGATAGCGATTATTGCCCAGTGAAATCATTTTGCAGCTTAACAAAACAAATTGTTTTACAATTTATTTAATATTTTTCTGAAGTTGACGCAAGCAGATCGAAATAAATATTAAAGCCCAATATGACTGTCGGGGCACATAGCCTATTTCATTTGAATAGGACTACTAGATTACTCTGTGCATAATGTTTAGTGAATGTATTAATATTATCCGATATTAATTTACGAAATTCGTGTCAATAACGATATCAATAACGCGGCTATGTAGCAAATCTGAAATGGCCAAGCATCTGGTATTGCTGCTGTCATCAATTAAAATTGAAAACAAGAGTGATTTATATTTTCTTTAAGACTTTGCTTTAAGTTACATTTGATTCAGCATAGAAATATCTTTTTTTGCTCATCAAAATATAATAGTATGACTTGAACAAGTCATATGTTGGAGCTTACGTCAATCCATAGTCCAACACCTTGTATTCCAGTGGCTCTTAAAGAGAGTTAAAGATGAATTGCTCAAATCCTCCCCACACAACATTAATTGCAGTCTGAGTTAACCTCAGAGTTTGCGGTTGCGCTCCGCACAAATCTTCCCACCAAACCTAATTTATGCAAGTTTCGGATATCTGAGATTCGCAACCCATTGTTGCAACAGTAGCAGCAGCAGCAGCAGCAGCGGCTTCCTCTTGTAGACCTGGTATTAATTTTAACATTTCTCCATGCCTGCAATGCCGCCGCAGACTTTTGAGTTTTATTTTTCATGTTTGCTCATCGCTTTTTTTTTAATCTTAATTTTTTTTTTTGAGTGTATTTTCTTTAATGGGGCTCTTGAGTTACAGCAAAAACAAAAGCAGCGACGGCAGTAAATAGTTTAAAACTTATATAGGAATAATAATAACAAAAAAATAAATGTCTGCAAACTTTTTTGTAAGCGCCCAGCAATTTTCTCTCCAATTACAGCGTGTAACAAATGTAAAAATAGGGTAGAACTTGCAATTTGTGTGTGTGTATGTGTGTGTGTATGAGTAAATTGCTATGATATTAAATTGCACCAAATTGCTATGATATTAAATTGCACCATATTTGTAAGCCCTCAACTCTCTCCATAGATCAGTGTACAAAATCCGCTGGAAAGTAACCAATTAGTTAGCATTTGACATGCAGAACATAAAGACTGCCCTGCAAGAATGTAGATAAAATAATGAACTGTGTACATATATGTCTGTATATACTATGTACATGATATATGCAGGGCTTGGAATGAAAATGTTGCTTGTTAAAATTGATTGCCGGACCCATGCAAAAACCTGGTTAGACTGGGCAGCTAAAAACAGCACCTTTGGGCATTGATTTATATATGTATTGACACTAGTAAGCTCCTACTCCGAGTACCATCTGCTCCACCTTATCTGTCCATTGTCCCTTGTCGATTGTCTGTGCTGTCGTGCAAATTCGTCCTTGTATTTGTTTTACAAGCGCAAAAGAAGAGCAGTTTTTGTAGAGGAAGATGCCAGGGACAACTCTTCCAGTTAAAAGCACAAAATGTATCGATTAGCAGCAACGGCAACAACAACAACTGAAAGATGTTACAAATGATGTAATACGACACTCGAAAAACACATACATACACACACACAGACACAGTCGCGTAGATAAACTGAGTTGAGTTGATTTTGCAACTTAAACAGAAATTTGTCGTGGTCATTTTATGGACCGCTTAGTTGTTGCATTGCACGCTGCCATTTTCCTGTTTCCGTCAACTGCAAAAGTTGGCAACGCAAATTAGCATTGATAAACGCCGGAAATGTGCAATGTGTGTAATCAGTCAACTGTGCAATCAGCACATCTAAAGTTTCATTTGCGTATTAGCATATAAATGAAACTTGTATATATATATATATTAACTTCTTTGCTTATTCTTCTATAGAAATATAGTTGACTTGTCTAAAGTTTTCTTAAAAAAAAAAAACCCATGCAATTTTACAAAGAAAATTTATCTAGAGGCACAACAAATAAACAATTGTGTGCCGATTGTTAAATTCAAGCTGAAATTCTCATCCAGATTCTGTATTTGTCATTTTCCATTGTTTATGGGTACTTAAAAGTTGTCCAGCAATGTGCCTAAAAACGGAACTGAGTTTGAGTTGAGACCTTCCATCTGAGCCTAAAATATGCCAATCAAATGTTATTTGAATTTTTCATGAATGTATCAAAGCATATTTTGTACTACTTACATCAAAATACGTCAAAATTTGTTTTGACCTTAAAATTGAATTCAATTTGCGCTATTTTTTTTTTTCTTTTCTTTTCTTTTTTTTAATGTATTTATACATTTTGAGCTGCGATTGAGGGCGTCCTTATTTTTGACAAGGTGACAACATTTGCTGACGAGGAGAAGGACTCGTGCTGCCGAGACAGAGATGCCAACACCTGCTGACATGCGTCAGTTTTTCCACGTTTAGAACTTAATCCTCTCCAGCTGCTGTTGCTCTTCAAGTCAAATGAGGTAGAAAGCAAACAACGCGACACCCGACCGCCTGCCAATTGTGCGATTGTTCTCTGTTTGTTTATCTAACGAGTAAATACGATTTTAATTAAATGTAAATCACATTGTCAACTCACAAGACAACAGCAGACCATAAAACTGCCTCAGCGCAGCAGCGGCAGGATAAGGAGAGGGAAGGGACGGTGGAACTTTAGAGGGAGCGGATGGCAGAGGACGGAACAGCATCTGGCATTGGTTTCTCATGTTTGTGGGTAAAGTGTGCAGACAGACGGACAGGCAGACGGCAGATGAAATTCGTGCACAGTGTTACCTCGCCGTTTGAGAATCGAGTCGTAGATTGGTATGAACTTGACGCCCAATAATTGTTGAGAATATTGTAGATGAATATTAATTATCATCTGTTTCAATTTCAACTTAACATAAATGAGAGGGTATGTTCTTAAATAAACTTTTCTAATTATCGAGCGTTAACTGTAAACAGTGTAAACGTAATACGTATATTGTTTTGCCACAAGTTCAAATTGTGTGCGCCCGGCTGACAATTGGAAAAGCACACACACACACACACTCATACGTATCACTTGTTTGTATATAAAAGTATCTTTAACTTGTGTCTTGACTGGCTTCGACTCCAGCTTCAACTCCAACTGCAAGTAAAAGCCCCGAACACCCTGGAGATTATTAATTAAAAGACAAGAAAACATAATTTCTAAATTTACACACACATGCGAACAAAGCAAGGCACACGCTCACCAAACACATACACACATACACAGTAGAAATGGCTTTTAGAGTGTGTGTGTGTGTGTGTGTGTGTGTGTGTGTATGTGGCTTTTGTTTGCCATAATATTGTTATACAAGCGAAAACATGTGAATGCTGGGAGGGCGACAAAAACACTCAGAAAACACGTACAAAAGTGCAAAAATGTGTTGAAAAACATGTTTCTATGTGTTTTTCTATATGTGTGTGTTTGTGTGTGTGTGTGTGTGTGCGTGTCAAATCAGCTATCCAAACGTTGTGCAACACTACTCTCCAGCCACTCTTCCACTTTGTTTCTCTTTCATTGGCATTGTTGCAGACTGCGAGAACATTTCCCATATAGGACCGAATATGGAGAGGAAAACTGAACCGGGTGCAAACGTGAAATGTTTTGTACAACTGAAATCTAGCGCAATAAATGCATTCAAGAGACTAATTTTAAAGTTCCGTGTTCGAGCTCGAACAATAGCTGACTGCAATCCCAGCAAGAGTGGCAACCATAATTATAGTCAGGACCTATGAATGGAATGTGCCTCGTTTCGTGGAGGTCGAAACTGAACTGAATGATGGAAGCGAATCTGAACAGATCGAAGAAGAAGAAGTCGATGATGGTGAGGATGAGGAGGCATTCGAAGAATGAATACGAATATAAAGATGATTTCAAATTTAATTGCGATGATGAACAATCGACAGATATATTAGTCTAGACGTTAAAATTACTCCCAACTGTAAATGTAAAATAAATATAAAACAATAAATCGTATATTTATATATATATACAGTATAATACTGTCTGCATATTGTTTTCCCCACGGAAAGAGTTGGCTGCTCTCCAGCTGCAGCTGTCTGCGATTGATACGCAAATCGAGCAGCTTAAAAGTCGACGGGAGCCATAACCGTTAGTCATGTATATCAGTGGCAGCCGCCAAGTTGGCAACTTGGCAACATGCCATCGCATGTGAGGCGCACTTAAAGCGACATGCAACGCCTATTCCCGCCGCTCGGTTCCGTTATGCTGCAGACAGCAGCAGGACACAGGATGCACAGGCGAAGCTTATAAGCGCGGATTTGAGTCAAAAGTAGTTGAGAAACTCTTTGGTACTACTAAGTCGGCTGAGGATTTCTGTGCGCGACTTTTCCACGGCTTTCAAATATTGTTTGGCTGCTGGCCTTCCTCAAGGGTGGGAGTGCGTGCCACACATGAACATGGCTGACTTGTTCGTTTCGCCAGACTCACTGCTCTAAGCCAGAACAACGGCAACAAGAAAAACATTGTTTGGATGCCAATAAATATAAATCATTGTGCGACGAATAAAAAGTGAATTACCTCATAAGTGAGCATTTGTTTCTGTGCAACATTGCAGAGTTGAAGTAGTGGAGTGGTAGTAGTAGTATCAATTTATTCACCAACAAACTATAAACACAAGGGCGAACTGAAATGATGTCAAAAGCAATGCTCATGATTTGACATCCTTTTCAATTTACAAATACTATTTTTGTTCAAATCCAAGCATTTTGGGATGGATGAATATCCTTTTAATGCCATCACTTTGACCAAATTAAGCCAAACGAAAATAATATGTGTGATTCTTGCACAAGTCTTGCATCACAGTCAAGTTACATAGTACTGTTCATAATTGCTTGCACATAGTCTCTTTAATGAAATGAAATACTTGCAAATACCTAATACTAATAATACAATTATTCTCTCTTTGCATCTTTGCACTTAAGCCTTACCACTAGTTGGGTACTCTTTCCAATTTCTAGTAAATACCAAAAATATATGTTTGCCAAACAATCATGAAAGAAATTATAAAATAAACAAGGCAATGTCCTTCAAAAGAGCTTCAGTAAATTGCTTCATAGCTTCCTCAAAAATAGTTGATAAGTAACTGAAATACATAGTGATTTAATATCCAAAGGCACAAACTACTTTTAATCAAGTTCTTTTATAGCATACATTTGACAGCTGTATTTGGTTTCGATAATGAGAGTAATATGAAAATAATAGCACATATTTGTTGACATATCTCTGAAATTCTTTAGCCATTATGATATGTGAAATAGGATGCAATTAGTCTGATTACTTTGTCCGATGCAGTAATGTAATAACTGTTCTTAAGCTGCAGGTAACAATTGCCAATTAGGTGTTGGTAGGTCTTTCTAAATTTAACCATGCCATCATTGAAATGGCTTTGGCTTTGGCCTTTGGCATGTAAGCTGGTCATGCATAAGATTTGATGTTGCCAGTTTCCACTTGCCAAGTTGCCAAGAGCGATAAAAGCAGCCCTTCTCTATGTAGGTCTTTTCTATTGACGCGCATTTTAAAGAAACGAGGACATACACACACGTATGTGCATACATTTCAAGTGTGCCTGTGTGTGTATGTGTGTGTCGGCTATCCTTTTTCGTTTGAGCGAGCCAAGAAAGTGGCTTTGTAACGGTAGTGAGGGATAGACCCAGAAGACGGCATTGTCATCGTTTATGCCGTCAAAGTGAAAATCCATGCGAGAAATTATATGTCAAAGTTTCACTTTTGATGTGCAAAGGCATTTGCCTGGTTGCCATGCAATGGCGTTGGCGTTGACATCATCCTGGCATCGAGAACGAAAACATGCAAACTGGTAATGGACTACTGCATAGTACAGTGCTCACTTGCTAACTGCAACGCTGTGGCTCCTTTTTGTTTTAATGTTCCTTAAATTTTTTTTAATAAGAAGTAGAGAGCAGAGATGAGACCGATTGATGGAGACGTACTTGTCTTCATCAGGTAGAACTTATCAATAAGATAGATAAGTAATTGACTCGCAATAAGTGACTTTTTCAGTGCACAGTACACAGGGACCCACTGTACAGGGCGCCGCTTTGCTGGCTGCTTTCTCCTCGGGATGCTGCTGAAACGGCACGCTCCAGTGACGCAGTGACAAAGTCACATTTGCAGGCACGCCGACCGCCTGGCTGGCAACAGGAGCAAGAGCCAGTAGCAGAGAGCAGTGGGGAGGAGGGGGGGGGGGGGGGGATGCAGAGTGGATAAGAATAGTACCAATTACTCGAGCCAGTGGCCCAGTCGCTTGCTGTAAGTCGGTCGGCTGGCGAGTACGTCCGTTGGTTCGTCTGTCTGTCATTGAAACGTATCCGGCCTCTTAGCCTTTCCATTTTATTTCTTGTGCCGCTCTTTCCCGTCAGATATACGCTCGCCACCGTTGTCCTTTGTCCAAAGAACATTTTATTTTTTTTTTTTTAACTTTGTCTATAAGACGGATGCTTCCTATTCGACTCTTTTCTTTCTGTTGACTTTTCTTTCGTAGCTTAGCAGGCGCCAGCCCGACACAGCATCACTTTACGTCTCTTGTGTGTGTGTATGCGTGTGTCTGTGTGCAAGTATTTGCCAGCATCTTGGTGGCATATCATTCAAAGCTATGTAATCTTCCCTACTTCACAGTTAAAATGCGCAAAGAGCTTTCGCTCGTTGCCAATGCACTGGCGAGCCATCTGTCGACTGTGGTTGCGGCCACTGAAATGCATTCAATGCACTCTCAACTGACCGCCCAGGCAGTCAACTCCTTCCATCTCCTTCTTTACACTATTTCTCATTCTGTTTGTGCACTTTGGTTAATTTGATTTCGTTACTTGCATCGCTTTGATTGTGTTTGTGTGTGTGTGTCGCAGCGATCATAGTAACGGACAAGTTTTCAATCGTTCACTACGCAGGGGGTGGGGATGGGGGGGGGGGTTGTGTGTGTGTTTTGGCGTCCTACTGTGAATAGCGATAGGCTGACAATCTGTTGGAATTCTGATGTTAAAGTAATAAACTTGTCACAAACAAGCAATGCGACTGCTAAGGATTCAATTGCTTTAAGGGATTTGCTGCGTTGCAAACTTACCGTATGCTTAAATCGTTGGCTTACTCCCAATTTTCTGAAGTCTCATAAAGACGTCTAAATGTGTCGTATGTACACTTGATATGGCAACGATAAGGACATTAGACTGTCACAGTAAATGTTGCTATTCGAATGAGTTACACAAAGCAGTTGCTTGGCTGAATATTAAACGTTTCTTCTTTCTTTTTTCACTTCATTTGTTTTTAGGATGTGTTCCGTTATTATTAGCTCAGGTGTCATTAGGCGGCAAATAATATATGTTTGCTAATTAGAATAATTATGTTTCTCGAAATCATACAATAAAAATTGTAGAATTCTATAATACTAAAATAAAAAAATGTTTATGAAAACAATTAATGTCTTAGTGGAGAGAGGTCGGCGAGAAGATATCCTGGAATATTTAAATATAAAATATAAAAATATTATATCGCACTCTAATAATTAACATATGGCATCGGAGTTGCTTTCATCTTCTGCTTCCTGTTAAATACATTTGCACAACTTTATCATACCAATTTCTTTTAACACATTTTCAGTGGATTCAGGAAAGAAAGTGGAAAGAATACTACCTCAACTTATAATAAATTGCGTTTTATGTTTAGTTACTATTATTACTATTAATGAAAATTGTTGTACATTTTCAACCAATTGGTTTTCGCCTGGCCAAAAAAGAGTATGCTTTTGATGCGAATGAGTTGAAATCAGTTCGCTGTTTTGGTTTTGTGAGCAGTCACTTAAGAGTAGCACGCGCTACGTTTGCTTGAACAACTGAAAGTAATTCATCTTTTGTAATGTAGTCGAGTCCTTCGTTGTTGGCTAATAAACGTTGAGGCCTGTCAAGCAACATCGTTAGATAGACTCCAGAATTTATTGAGTCCATTAGACGCAACATTGGTTGGTGCGCTCTCTCTCTCTCTCTCTCTCATTCTTCACAGGCGACACGTTTCTTGTTATTCGTCTCTAGCTCCTGGTATCGCTTCCGCTCTCGATTGGGATTGTGGATTGAGGTTAGGGTGAAGCAGGTCCTCGTTCTGGTTTGGCGACGCCAGTGACATGCAATTTATTGCTGGGCGGTAATTGGCCGACAACAGTCGCGTCGAGTCGAGTCGTATCGAGTGTGTTGCTGCTGCTGTTTATTAATAAATTGTCACTTGCAACTGGCAGCATTGACGACACATCCTGACCAGATTGGTGGTGTGAAACTGCGCCTGCACTTTAGTACCATGGCTGCCTGCTTATTGGGCATTATTCTTGGCTGTCATTCGCCACGGGGAGCACTAACAGCAACACCAGCAGGAGCAGAAGCAGCAACATTGCCAATTAGCTGATATCATCATTCATCCCGGCGTCTGCCGTGCCGATGATCCTGTGCCTGCTCCTGCTCCTTCTCCGCCGGTTGTCTAATCCCTGTTAAGCTTTATCGAAATTGTATCATTATCATATCGAGTGACGCCATTTTTGCCTTCAACTGCAACTGCCACACTCCTCCACACCCCACACCACACCACAGACCCCATATCAGACTCTGTGTGAGTGTATGCTTCTTATACCTGAGGGAAATCTGCTCATCCGCATGACCACCCCCGCCTCCACCTCTTCTAGTTGTTGCCAATCTTTTGCCATACGCTTCGATTTGGCGCTAACAAGTTTTCTTACAGTTCTTTATTCTTGGTGCGCATCGACTCGTTTTGGCCTGGACTCGAACCTAAGCTGCTTATTATCCTTTGGGAGCTCAAATACATTCTATGTGTATATATATATGTGCTTGTACATATGTGCGTCTGACTGTGTATGCTCCAAGCATTTGGCAGCGTTAATTGGATTTTCAAAGCCGTCATGCGTTGATGCCAAAACTACAGCATCTTTAATTCAAATGCTTGAAACCATATTCTTTTAAAGTTAAATAAACAATTGCGAACACATAATGCTATTAATTAGAAATAATCTTAAAAAATGGGCGGTGCAACTGTATTGTTGCAAATATGCTTTAGGTGCTGGGTACCACTTACGCATACATAAATTTGACACATATACTTGCATCTAAGATGAGCATTGAAACGATATAGGCACATATACATGTGCTGCCAGAAAATAGCACTAATTGAGAGCGTACCTTAGCTTTAGTTACCTAAACTTTAATGTTTTGATTGTGGTAAGGCTTTTATGTAAGGCGACTAATGCAAACAAACTGTATGGATTTGATTTTCTTAGTAGGGAGAGGGATTGATACATCGGCAAACAAGAATAATGGGTTTTGAAAAATGTAAAATTCTGATGTTGCCTTACGCTGATAGTGAAATGAATTTTTAATTTATTTTATTTTGAAAAAGAAACATACGCTAGTGAAGGGCAAAAAGAAGCTAACAATGTGGCAGCATTACATTTGAGAATGACGATAAATCGGGAATAGGGTAGAGTAGACACTTGATCTCAATGGTGGTATAACGGGTAATGTCCGGATTTTACACGGCAATATCCTTTTCAATTGCCATCCAGCAGCTAACAGTGACGCCTTAACGTTTACTGTTAATTGAGGAGGGGCAAGAAAAGGCTAAAGAAGAAGGAGCACAACCGCGCACATAATTCATGGACTCTCGCTCTCCTTCTTCCTCTATCTCTCTTTCTCCCTCTGTCTTTCCTTTTGATATGAAGGAACTACGAGTAGCAAACCAGCCTCGCTAACAAGCACATTAATAATATCTTAACGGAGACGTTGAAGTGGCGCCCACGCCCAGCAGTATACATACATATATTCATATAATACTTAAATATATATCTATATATTTATATATATATCTATACATTTATATATATATATGTATATATATATTTATATATATATATATATATATATATATATATATAGGTGGAGGGGATGTGGTAGCCAAGTCTTGTCGGAGATGTGATCGCCTCCAGTCCTGGACGTGGTCGAGCACAAAATGCAGTTAATTAATCATTTCGAGGCAAAAGTAGTTTGGTGCTTGATTTATTTTCGGTCATAAGAACTGGCTGCCAACCACAACAAAAGTTAAAGTTTTTTATCTGCTGACAGGCAGACGGGCATTCGAGCAGGAAGAGCTGGCAGCTGAAGCAGAGCCGGAACAGGAACTGGAGAAATGCTTGGTGCTGGCGCCGTCGCTTCGGGTTTGACACTGGCGCCGTAACGGAACTGCCGCACTTCCTCTACCCCAGATATTAAAAAGCATCAAACATACAAGCACACGCACACACACACATGAAAATAAAAAAAAGGAACAACCGCAGCGACAGGAAGTTAGTCACAAAAAGGGGGCGTGTCGAACGAGGGCGGATCAACTCTGCCGGAGTATCGACTATGAGTCGATTAATTAAACCGCAAGCGCTTAAGCGGCAAACCGCACCAGCGCTAACAGCAACAGAGCCGCAACGATATCCGAGTCTGCTTTAATTCGACTCTCACTTTCGCACACACACACACAGACACACACACACACACGCAGACACACACGGTCATATAAGAATCTTTCTTATAGGCCGCGTGCCGTGTTCTTTTTCGCACGACTGAATACGATTCCAGTGCCTGTTTAGGCTATTTCAAAACCGCAAATTCGATCCATGAACGTATCACAAATGCTGTTCGAATTATAAAGTAATTTAAGCGATATGAAGTTCAAGTTAAATTAGTTTAAGTTTTAGAAACTGCAACTTCACTGAAGTTCGAGTCACAGAAATTTAACTGAATAACTGTTTGTAGTGAGTTCGCATTATAATGAAATATTCGATTTCCACAGATGTGCTACAAGTTTCAGATTTAAGTCTTAACGATTTTTACTAATTATTATAGGAAATTTTCAATTATGTTTTCAACTCTATTACGTTTGTTCTCTAAGCGACGAACATCCCTTTTGGAAACATGCACACACAAAAGTACGTACATATTCGCGCCAGGCTGAGCCAACACGCGGCAGGAAAGTCTTCCCTCACTTCAACGAACAATCCGAAATATTTCGCAGAGTCCAAATGAACCTGGAAATTACATTGCCGGAAGAGCAGTAATTGTTGAATGTTTAGAATAATTAAAATGTTAGTTTAAGCTTTGAGCGAAACTAGTTGATTTTCTATTACAGACACAATAGTTAAAACAATCAGTTTATCATTCAGACGTAGCATGTAGGGATTGCACAGCTATAAATTTGCTAAACTGAACCGATTTAATTTTGGTGAAGTGCTTTTGATTGATAAGGGTGCTGCACTGCAATCAGATCATTGAGTTTAAATTAAGCCCATCGCGTAATGAGTTGTTCATCATGGTACAACATGATTTAAAAAACTGAATCTTTAATCTTGCCTTCTTTGTCATTGTTTTTTCAACCCTATAAGATAACTGAAGATCTTTGGAGTAGAGTGTTTTTTGGCACTTTTAAGTTGCACACTTGTAGTTTACAGTGTAATGCTGAACACAACGGTAAAGGCTGCCGATCCCTGAAGAATATGCGCTCTAACAAAAAAGAAAATAAAAAATGAAATATTTAATCATCAGGAGTAATCATTAAAGTACATAAACATGTATAATTACTGTATGTAATTTGTGTTGGCAATTTGCTGATTTGTAATTGTGTCGTAATGCAAAAAATTGGATATGCGACCATATCTATTTATGTATGTATGTGTGCACATCCGGAGTCGGGCGAGTGTTGTCCCATCGCGGCAAAAGCAATCAAATTTCGAATTAATTATGTGCTTAACCAAACACCTCCCAGCAGTGGTGTGTGTGTGTGTATGTGTGTGTGTGTGTGTGTGTGTGTGGATGTGGGTGGGTGTGTGAGGGCACAACATTTGTCGAATACTGTGCAAATTGTAAACTGTCAGCTGGGTCACGTTGCCTGGGATTATGCGACGATGGAGGGCGATGACTGAGAAAGAGAGAACGGGAGTGGCAATGGGACTGGGATTGAGACTGGGAATGGCAGCACACACACACACAACCAGTGTCTGTACAGTCTGTTGGGTATCCGGGTCAGGGACAGAGCAATAATTCTTTGGTTTTCACAATTTGCAGGCACCGACGAAAATCCTTTTGCGGCTTATGTTCTAGACCAGGGCCGGGATACATGTCACGGGTCAGTTGCTTCTTCTCTAACAGACACACAAACGCATTTAAATATATACAGATGGTATGGTATAGTATGTATGTGTTAGTGTTTCCATACGTATACAAGTATATCATAATACCAATGTATAATTCGTAGCAGCTTCACGATATCGAGTTAAACACATCCTTCATCGTTGAAAAGGCATCTTAACACATTTTCCAGCGAACTGTGGAATTTAAAGTTCACAAGTTGCCAGCCTTACAGACAGAGTCAACACAATAAGTTGGCACGCCACAAAATCAGAGATATTGCAAAGTTGTTGATGTACTTTTCATTGCTCGCATGCATGCAGAAAATAGCATGATGCCAAGAAATTGGAATTGAAATTTAATTGAGACTCGCACAATAGGAGCGAAAGTCGAAGTATTAAAACTATTGCGAGCAAAAGCGAAAAGTTATGCAGTTTTTTAAGTGAATGTGATTGCATTCTAATGTCAAACATAAATTAACGACTCGCACGCCACCGCTGCTCCCCTCAACTACACGTTGCACACAGAATCCGTGACGTAAGCGCCCCAGCGACGTGCATTACGTGATAGCAGTATGTGAAACTTTTCAGCTTGAACGAAAATGTATATGCTGAAAAGTGTACCAAATGATGCTTCTGTAAATAAACCAAAAAAAAAAAAATACAGATGAAAACATATATATATATATACGTATACGGAGACCGTGCGAATAATGCGCAGCAGGCAGGCAGCCGCGCGTATGTTGACATTGGGTTGGGATTTGTAGGAATGGCAATGAAAATTGCAGTTATAGTTGCCGCAAAAGAAGACCACATTTTGTGCGGTTTCGCATGCCACCAGAATGTTGAACGTGTCTAGCTCCCTGCTGTGACTTTTCCCAGCTGCAGTAACTGACGCCGCAGCTGGATCTGCTGCAGCCGCAGCGAGCGTGGCTCTCCACTTGGTTGGTGCGGGGGGCGGGTGGTTAAGCATCCTCAAGCGATGCAGATGAAAAACTGACACGTATTATGTGGGGGTTAGTTAAAAGTTTTGCCGTTTGATTTTCATGTTGATTATAATCTTTATTTTCTAACATGATCATGAAACGAAGTGAACTGTTTTTGTGATGAGGAGGGCATAGGTTTAGCGCGATAAGTCTGGGGAGAGGATATAGAGAAATGACAGTAGAATACTGTGCTCTTAAACTGCCTTAACTGGTAATCTTGTACCGTCCTTATAAAGAGAGTGTATCCACTAAATATTAACAAAACACGTTATCTATTTACAAGGCCTTTTCGATCTAGCTAATTAGTCAAAATACATAATTTTGCATTTACATATGTATGTATCCACTCATGCATTCATATATGTAACTCAATCCATTGATAATTAGTATATCGATCAATTTTTTTCGCAGTCACTGCCTGTATGAAGCCTGTGTGGTTTCTTATCTAAAATTAAATGTGAATAATGCTCGCGTACGAATTAAATATCTATTGGGTTGCTATATATGAAAATACCATATGATATATGAACATAACATATGATACATATATGGTAATCAATATGAAGTAAGGCGAACGGCTTTTGGTGCTCATTAAGAATAAATACACGACATGGGCGCGGAAAGGCTTCCTTCTTCTGCTTTCTGCTACATACATTTGCCACTTTATAGTTTCTGAGAATACAGGTGCTAATTTAACAGTTAATGCAAAAGAAGAGACTGGCTCCCATCTGTACTACGTCATTTTCAAGTGTCGCTTCGCATACATTTCATCCGAGGTTCTGCTGCAGCTGCGCCTTACCGGCCCCCGTCCCGGTCCAACCGAAGTGCTCAGTTGCCCGGCGATCAATTAGTTGATTGATTTTGCACCAATATTCACTAGCAACGTGGGTTCTTGTCGATGACGCTCCCGAATCTATGATCCAATATGCGATTATCATCAGGACGCCTACTGACGCTTTCGCAACTTTCGCAACGTATAAGCTGGCATCTGAATCTGAATCCTTGCGTGGAGGTGCCCCCCCTGCACTGGCAATTAGATAATATTCAATGACATTTCATTTGATCCCCTACGTAGCATTTAGCAACTCGAACTTGATTGATTTCATTCACTTTGTTTTTTGGTTGCGCATTTGTAATTTAAATACCAGTTTGTTTTTTAGTTTGTTTTTTAGTTTGTTTTTTGGTTAATTAACTTACAATGGGTCCATCTACAATGAACGATTTGTAAATATCATATATCACATATAACATTACAAAAGGCATCCAAGCCACTTCTAATATGGGCAAATGATTTGATTTTTAGCCAATGTTATTTAGTTATTCATTGAACATTCAGCTGCCTGCTAGAAATTTACTTTATTACACGCTCGTTTGCTTTTGATTTACATACACACACACACACACACCAACACACCCACAGCAGTATTACCTCACCCACTGCAATTTTTTCAATTTTTTTTATGCCATCGCTGTAACATTTGCCGAGAAAACTCTTTGCGCGGGGTGGGATGGGCAATGGCAACAGACCGCCGAATCTGTAAAATAGCGCTAAAGACAATGTTACCGTTGTTGCTGAATGTTAACGAGTTTCGGCGTTGTCGGATATTCCATTACATTTGGAAATTGGAATTGGACAACAATGGCCTATGACATGTGGGAGGAGCGTTTAGTTTGGGATGCGACCAATCGCAAATGTTGCGGCGCTTTTGGAGAATGCCCATTGATATTTGGCACCCGAACGTTATTACGAAAGCAGCGAGCATTACAAAATTCAAAATATCCATTAGCAGTTACGTGAAATATTTTCGCTAATTGGCATTTGGCATTTACGGGCTGGAAGAGATGAGGTCAAGCTGCCGCCGTCGCGACGCATTTTGTGGAAATTGGCGTTCGATTCCCAGGCCAGGCATTTTTGTAATTAATCATTTTCGGATTTGGCACTTGGACTGTGTTTCAGATTTTGTTTTATGGATGGGCCGAAGCCGATGGGGAGCGAGGGAACAGGACTGTACATTATTGTTAGCGGGTGCGTATTTTCCGGGCATTTCACGCACCGTTAAAGTTTAATCGAAAAAGTATTTTTGTGGCCAATGAAAATACCAATAACGAAATTCCGGCGAAACAAACGCAACAAAATTAAAGCAAAAAAATCATTAGAACTCGACTGGGAGATGCCCTGAACACAACATCGATGAAATTACAGGTTCTAGTTGTATTGCCAATTATCCCTTCAAATGAGTTTGCTCTTATTTTTTATGCCTAGGCACCATTACTGAAGGGTATACCCGAACTTATAGATCTCGGGGCGCTACAGAATAACAAATACACACAATTTTATGCTGGTTTGCTTATCAAGCTGTTTTCTTCTCACCAAATATGTGTACCAAATATGCTTGCGCCTGGTTAGAAGTATTAGTTTATTGGCTAGATCGACTCGGCTGTTTGTGCTCTTAAAGAATAATATACCCGTGGCGTCGAAGAGACTTCCTTCCGCCTATTTACCATTTTCATCAATTTTCAACAGGGAATAAAAAAAGCGAGTTTCTTGAGTTTATTTTATGCCAGCCACAAGGCTTGCTGTCTTTCAGTTACGATGCTCACTCAACCCGTATAAGGTGCGGCCTGTAATTGACAGACAAAGAGAGAGAGAGAGAGAGAGAGAGATAGAGAGAGAGAGAGAGGTGAAGTGGGGGTGTCAGAGCACTTTTCGTAAAACTAGGGGGTCACTTTTTATGGTATTTCCACAAAACTTTGTGCCTAAATGCGATACGACGCCAAGTTTAAAATTCAAAACATTACTACACTCACACATCTCAAAATTTGATATATGCTTCAGGCAACTGGCAGCAGGATGAGACCAAGCTCTCAAGTTATTTGGAATGGGATTTGTGCTAAGCAGCCAAAGTAAAAAGGAAAATAATTTGTTACAATATCTTAATGAAATGACCAAAGTTTAGTTTGCTCCTTATGAACATTTCTTTGAAATTGTAAAACTGATGAAATCCCTAATTTCTGGATATTAAAAATAAATTTATTTATACATGTAACATTAGTTTTCAAATTCTCATTTGCTATTCTTGAGAAACTTGACCTTTTACGAGACTGAATTTGAATTCAAGTGGCCCTATAGAGTGTCATAGATTCATCGAAAATATTTATGTAAGTGTGTTGTTAAATAACCTGAAGTAAATTCTTCTCTCAGCATAATGGCTTATTCTCTGCCTGCTTCAATTTAAATCCTCATTATACGTATGATTTCTTTTAATTGGATGGGAGGGTTGTGGCTCCTCAGCGTCGCTTAGCTCTGTAAAGATATAATGCACATAGCTGTACAAAGTAGTAAATATAATTTCAATCATTTAACATTCACATTGCCAATAGTAATTTGTAAGTTTAACAGTCATTTTTTTTCAAAGAGTCAATTATGGAACCCAAATGAAAGTGTACTAAAATTATAATAAAAAGCTCTGGTACTTTTACTATCACAAATTTATAACTTAATTGCAACCAGACAATATTGTGAGTGTCTATTTAATCTTTTTGATTCGTTGCTGAAGCTTCAAGCTTCAAACCGCAGGCCGGAAGTTACATGTCATTTGTACAACACACACGACCTGAAAATCAAAACCAAAAAAATTTAATTTTACATAGATGGGAGACATACTGGAGCCAAGGCCAGTGGCAGAGACCACGACTGTGACGCAGACGAAGTTTAAAACGGACAGCGTCCTTAGCGCCATTGCGGATATACAGCGCTTGTGAGTAGATGAGATTCATGCGAGTGCTGGCAACTCAATTCAAACTGCTCTTCAGGTCACCGGAGGAAATTGGCCACGAGTTTGATCGTCTGGCGGAGCACACGCAGCGTTTCTTAGTAAATGATACTCACAAGCCCTGCTTGGGTGTTGAAGCGCAGCTGATGTGCTGCCTGCGCCAGCATCACCAGGAGTCCTTCCAGTGCTTTAAATTGATGGATCGCTATCAACAGTGCGTCTGTCTGGCCACACAGGATCACATCGATCAGCTGGCCGAACAAGAAGAGCAATTGGATCAAATGACACCACTGCCGGTGGTGCCACCACACTCTATGCGACCGCAGTCCGTCGAGGAGTCTAGTAGACACAGCTGGTTCAAACCCTGGACCTGGCTGCGCTAGCAAAGAACTGAAACTCCAGGCTCCGCATCTCTCTATCCAGTCTCAAAATTGTAGGCAGCTGCCTTCAGATTTAATCGTTTTACTAATTAAAATGGCAGCAGACATGACCTGCTGCTGTGGCACTTGTTATTCCAACTTCAACTTCTACAACTCCGTCTTCACCTCCTTCTACTCGTCCTGCTCTCTTCCTGTCTGGGTAACAAAAAACAAGCAAAATATTTGTGGAGCACTCAGCTTAATGCTTGCAGCTGCTAAGTCCTGTTCCGCCCGTCCAGCCAAATCCTTTCTGGTCCAGCGGCTATTTGGAAGTCAAATTGAGAGCCAAGAATTTAGCTGCTGCTGCTGCCAGTTGTCCCTCCATTCATTCATTTGAATGTCTACATCATTTCAGCTGGCAGTTGCTAGCTGCAGGCGCACTGTTCTCTGTCTATTTACATCTGTGTGTGTGTGTGTGTGTGTGTGTGGAATGCAAGGACCACGCTGCAACCTTCCGGAGGCTCTGCAATTTGCAATAAAACTAAATCTGCTGCAGCTGCAACTCCTCATACAGCAAGAACAGCAACAGCTCTTGCCTGTGAGTTGACCTTATGCACCCGGCCTAGCTCCCCTGCTCCCATTTCGACCCCATCACTCCCTTAGAAATTCTCATGTGTGCGGTTACAGGTTGAAAGCTTTTGGCCACGGTAAGCAAACATTAGAATTTATGAAATGCAACTCACACCATCGTTTGCCCCACCACATTACCAAAAAAAAAAACAAAAAAAATAAGAAAAGTAGGAGCTCTTTTTAGTTTGTACCAGGCCAAAGGCATACCCTGTAGTCATACATTTACATCAACCAAATAGACTGCACTCCTTTAAAAGATGAACATACACATTGTAATCATATTCTCATTCTTGCCGACTATAACCCCCTTCACTTATGACCCAATCCTTATAAACTTGACCATATGTATACCAGACTTAAGCACTGCAATTTAATAGCGCTGTTATTATGGAAAGCACTTGGACTATACATCTCTTTATGGCCTTGTAAGTCCTGCGTAAACTAAAGCTTAAATCCTTAAATCCTTTTGTTAGCCCTGCTCTGAGTACAGGGTATAAAACAAAAATTATTACATGGAAAACTCACCTGCCCAGTGAGCAAACAGAATGAAGCGCTAGAGTGAGAGGGGGATGTGAGGGAGAGAGAGAAAGAGAGAGAGAGAGAGAGAGAGAGAGAAAGGGATAGAGAGACAGAGAGCAGGTGATGCGAGAGATGTAGCGTAATAAGCTTTTGGGCGCCATTGCCACGCCCACATACATATAAGTACTCATACCTTTCGAGAGACTTGTATTATCTGTTAACACCCACCCATATATACACTCACACACACACACACGCAGCAAAATACACATGGGCGCACATACACACATATAATTCAACTTTTCTTTTACCATTTTCCATCTAATAACAACAAGAATTGGAAAACACACAAAAAGGACAGAGAGCCAAACGGCTAAAAGAGCCAAAAAGAGTTTTCAACCAGGTCCAACAACAACAACAGCAACAATAATAACAGACAACGCATACACTGACCAAAGCATATCGCTTCTATGGAGCTTATTGAAGCTAAAGTTTAGCTTATATTAAAGTTCAGGGTAACATCTAATATTCAATGAAGCTTATGCTTAAAAAAAAAAAAAAGTGAAAGCATTATTAAACACAGAAAAAGTTTATTTAAGTTTCGCTGTACAAAGACTAAACATTTAAAAAAGAGGATATCTAGAAATCTCCAAGGGTACAAAATAAAATGTATTTCAAACTTCTCAAATTGAATAAAGTAGTCCAAGTGTTGAGGTGCCCTAAAAGATATGAAAGATTGTATAAGAGAGCATATCTAGCTTGAATGGGTATGAAGAGTGAATAGGTGGTTGGTGTTCTTCCATTTCTAAAATTAGAATTCTCAGAAGTATCGATATATCCAAAAGGAAACGATTTCAACACTAGAAGTTTTCTGTAGATTGTATTGAATTAAATTATTGTTAATCTAAAATCTCACAACAAAGACAGTGAAAATCAGTTGTTTGGGTTTTTCATTACGTAAAGAGCCCAAACTGTGACTTAATAAAAAAATAAATATAGCATAAAGCATACAGAAAAAGGAAACAAGAAAATAACGGAACAAGCAAAAACAACCACAAGAACATAAACAACAAATCACAGTGTACTCAAATACGCCAACCTGTGCCACCCCCTCTGCGTCCTGTCCCAGTCGCTAGTCCCGTCCCGACGCTGCTTGAACCCTTAAGTTTTATGCTCGCTTAGCTGTTTTCCATACCCTGAACCTATTGAAAACTAGTAGAATGGGTGTAATGAGGCTGTGCAAAAGTGAGTAACAGGTATATATACAAATATATATATATTTGATCAGCAACAAATAGCCGCTCATGGCTAGTCTTCAAGCCGATCTTAGCGATTTTGACAGCTAGACTCTTTTAATTAGGAATCAGATCAAGTTAATTTAATTTATCGATTAGCTTCTCTTATATCGATAAGAATCGATGTAATAATGTATATACCTTGACGATTTAGTACTTAACTGTATAAGGTATCTCCAAGTCGAGAGAGCTCGACTATAGAATTCTTCCTTGTTTGCGATGTTGTTCGCGCATTTTAGATAGGAAGGCGTCTGAATCTATTTTTTGTATTTTTATTTTGCTCGCTGCCTTAAAACACTGTGGCATAAAGATTATTATGAAAGTATTTTTGCTAAGCTTCGTTCGTGGCCTACCCTTGCAGCCATCTTGTCTATGGGGCGGGCGTGGCATTGGGTGGGTGGTGTTGTATATGAATGGGAATGCGTATCTGGGTGTATCCATCTCTCTGACGTCATTTGCCTGACACTCTTGAGGCTTTAAGTGTGCATACACTTCGGCACCTACTCCAGATAAGCTTGCACATATGCATGCATGCATATCCATTTAAATACATCTGGTTGTACGTATGGGATAATTTATTATTGCCCTCTGCTTGAAAGTTGATTTCATGGTTTGACAGAAGCAGCTTACTTTTCACCTGCAGGTAGTTAGACTGGTGGCCAAGTCTAACAGTGCAACAGCAACAACGAATAAATCACCAACTCAAGTCTCCCCAGTACTGGGACCCGGCAATGGGTCCTTTACAGTCAGTCAGTCCGTCAGTGAAACTAAAAAGTCAACTTATGCTGCCATATGCTGTCAATGGTACCATTTGCAACAGACTGCAGTCAGTCTGTCATTCTGGCAGACGACATTCATTCAAGTTCTGTAGTTCAACTTGAACAGCATTTTGACACCATACATAGTACATTGCGTAGGCATATCGTCTGAATAGCTTTAGTCGAATTGAAATCTATTTCAATATGATAACCAATAGACTTTACTGTCAAACAGTATATAGTATGCATGTTTTAATCTTCTAAATTTTTAATTACTCACTGAGCATTGACTAAAAAAAATAATAGTTAGACGAACAAATCGAATAAATTTCATTTATCGAATCAGCTTGAGAAATCCAGAAGCTAATATTTGTGTAACCTTGTAAAACTATTAAAACTTTGTCGCTAATTTTGTAAAGCATTGAAACATCTTCGACCGAACAATGCGTATATATTCTCTATCAGCATCACAAGCTGAGTCGATATAGACATTTCCTACTGTCTGTATATCAGCTTCTTTGCAAACTAGTCCCTCAGTTTAAAAAATGTCTGGACTGAAAATTTAACATAAGCTCATACTTTATATACCCGATTTTCGCTCACTCAATAACTGTGGTAGGCAGCCCAAGTTTTCATGCGATTGTTGCTTTGCATCGCTGCCAGATGCCTGTACGGATGTAAAACAATCTGCTTCTCAGAGTTAAACAAGAGCAGAATCGAATAAAAATTGACTGGCATTTCATGAAGTGAATTGAAATAGTGCAACGCTGTTGCATAAGTGCATTTCTCTGTTATATCCTGGGAGTCTATTTCGACTGCCTACTGCCTACTGACTACTGCCACCTACGCCCCCTACAACCCTGCTAGTTTCTACGAAATCAATTTAGCATGAGGAAAGTTGTATTTTTTTTTGGTGCTTCACTCGCAGCGGTAGTTGTTTGTCATGTGCAGCAGCCCAAGAACTGAAAGACCTCGACTTGGTCTTGCACTTGGCTCTTGGGGCTTCCTTGAGTTTTGTGTTTTGGTTGATGCTGTTGTTGTTGTTATTGCTTCTTTGTTTTGGGCATGTGGCGCAATTATGTCAGGACTCGGGTATTTCTCACACACACGCTCCCCATCCTTCATTCGCTCGCACGCTCTATTAATCAAAAGTTATACAAAAAGCCAGCAAACTGCGTCGCAAGATTTGCTATCCACTTTCCACTTCCTCTTCTTCAACTTGTTTGCAATTTAACTTTGCTTTCAACGAAGGCCTTACATGCTAAAGTTGTCGTCTTTATATGTCAGCTTTGGCCCAAGTTTCCCCTTACCTGCGACTCAGTCCAGGATCAGTTTGGGTGCAAAACAAGCTATAATATTTTCTGAGAATTACATACTGGTCTGCGTCTGAGTTTGGGTGAGTTGAAGTCCCAGCTCCGATTTCGTAGCTATAAATAAATAAAGCAGCCAAACACAATCAAAAAGCAATGAAGCACACCAGCAGCAGCAACCGCAAATGACAGCAGCAAGGACCGAGCAATAGCAGGTTCAGCAGCCACAGCAGCTAGTGCTATCCAGGACCAAGGAGGACACACAACATCCTTATCGGCGCCTTTCCCATCTCCTGCATCAGCGCCCGTTCTCTTGCTTGCTTCGGCCAACGGTCGCCCTATAATCCTTGGCCATCCGCAGGGCGACCAGCGAGCAGTGAGCACATTTTTGTGGCCATTTCATTATTTACTATGTTTCCAGGCTCAATCGAAACAAATAACTAAAGCAACCCATCAAAGAACTCAACTCATCTGCAATCCATTTGCCAGAGTTAATTCGTGTGGTTTAACTATTTCTAGCGCACTGAAAGTGGGAATGGAAATGAACATGGGAACGGAGTCGTTGAGACCTACATATGAGCATTCATTTTTTCAACATTCATTAGCCATCAGAAATGCAGAGTTATTCTTTAAATCCATTTCTATCTTAAGCAACTTCAGCATTGCACTGTTCGCTGTATTCCAACCGGTAGATGTCGCGCTTGTGTCAGCCAGTCAAGTCAATTGCAGAAAGTTAAAATTTGCATCGGTTAACTCAATTTAATTTAACTTTAACTCCCCAATGACATTGCATACTGTGTTTCTATCGGTATGCATAGTAGTAACTATGAATATTTGTGAGTGTTAAAAAATTTCTATGTTATTTCAATTTTAGATTTTCATAAAATCAATCAATGCCAGTTGGAATCCTTCTGTTTCAATCATTTCAAACATTTAAAAAATGATTTACAAGCATTTGAAATGATACTTCAATGCATTTTGAAAAATATTAAATTCATTGAACTCTGAACAAAATTCAATATAATTCTAATTGTAATGTTTTTAAATGTATGTAAGAAGAATTGCAATTTTCATAAGATAAAGATTTATTGGAAGAATGTGTACTAAATAAAAAGCAGCTTTACTACTGTAAAATGCTCTTTAAGAGGACGCATCAGCACATCCTATAAGCCGCTCCGGCTACAGTTCAAGCTGCCTGATTGTGTGCAGCTTATCTGTATTGCGCAATTTGGTATGTAACATTTCCTGTATTTCCATGCGTTTCAGTTCCCGCTAGTTTATTGCCTCGCTTTACCCACTGATTCAATTTTAATTACGCGACAATTCTCTCCGTACACATTCCATCCGTTCACTCCTCCATCACTTGCCTTTGTACCCACACTCCACAGCCCATATCAAGAGCCACGCCCTTTTTTCTAATTTACTTTATAATTTGCGCGTGGTTTGACTTTTGTCCCGAAGCGGTAGGGGATGGTCCAAAACTTAATAAACGAAATGAGCGCCCGGAATCGTCGCGTGCCTTCTTTCCTCTTTTCATCCACGTCCGCTGCCACCCACTTCCTGCCTTAGCACCTCTCGTACCTCGCACTCCAGCCACATCTTATTTGGTGGCACTTTACAAAGTTTTGTGTTTAATTTAATTTGCTTGAGCATTTAAAGTCGATTTCGTTCTCATGAGTACGCGCTTAGCGCCTGCGATAACTTTTTAATTGCCAGGTGGCTCACATGTGGTTTATTTGTAAGGAATGAATAATTGAAGCGAAGTATTTCAATTGTATTATTAGAATAAATATGCAACTAATTAAAATCTAACGCAGTAATTGCTATAAGCTGGCGAAAAGGTAACTCGATGAGTGCTCGACTATTAGATGACCTGTGGGTAAGCTCTGGACTTAATTTTCACTCTAGGGGTTAGAGTCTAAAAATCAATGTATAGTAAAGAGAACCGAATATTTGATGTATTGAAAAAATGTGTATAACTCACACAATTCCTGGACTTTAATGGATACAAAGTTTATTCCTTAAAGGCCTAAAGCTGATTTGATTATTATAAATAAATATCTATATATACATATATATAAATATCTACATACACATATGTTTTTTTTTTTGTTGCCATTGCATTATCTCAAATCTCCATATTTGATATCAAATATTTCTGTACTAAATGAACAGCTGCATATAAAATTTCATAGCGCAGACAAACTCTAAGTGGGGTTAGCTTATCATATTTAATAGGTCAGCTATTGACCACATGGGATTTGATGTGGTCTTGGTATTCTTTGTGTCACAGGACGTACAATGTCGCGAATACTTAATGCGTATGCTTAATGCGTATACTTAATGCGCCGCGTTGCTCTTCATTGTTGCTGCTGCTGCTTTCGTTTTGTGAGTGACTTAAACGTTTGCACCATTTGACTTAATGAAGCTTAAAGACAATAAAATGCTTAAGCACACAGTGTTGCTGTTGCTCTTGCTGCTGCTGTTTTGTACCAGCGCTCACACTTAAAAAAAGTCGGCCTGAAATTACTTTTGACGCCAAGGGCAGCTCACCCTATTTTTATTGTTTTTTCTTACTTGCAAAGTATATTTTTCTCATACAATGCATTTAAAAATTACGGTTTGCATTTCTATATTATAAAAACATAATTCTTAGTTCTAAAAAAAAATATATCTGAAGCAGAGAAAAAAATATTTTTATTCTTTACGATTTAGGGCAAAATAAATTTTTTTTTATATATATATTTTTCTAGAAAGCAGAAAACATTTCTGATTATTATCGCTGTTTTTTTTGAGTGCATAGACTTTTGTTTGGTTGGCAACTTTTGGCGGCCGCGCATCATAATTTCTATGAATTTTATACACTTTGATAAGCGTTCAATTGGCATGCGAGTCACGTTCGCCCAGCCAGCCAGTCAGTGAGAAGACAGAAAGTAGAACATGACCCCAGCAACCATCACCTACCACCCACCTAAGAAGTCAGCAACTGTTGTTTGTGTTGTAAACTTTGGTGTCGGCCATGTAAATCAGGCCAGAAGACAATTAAACGCGCCGGTCACGACAGCAATGTTTAGGCTAATGGAAAGTTTGCGTGGGATTGAAGCCAAGGTACTAAGGATAACTGGGGGTAGTCTGGCAACAACAATGGTTGAAACGAATCAACGAATTAACATTGCCGCCCCGCAATCGCATTTCCTTGAGCCATTTCCGTTTGTTGTCGCAAAGTGTAAACAATTAAATTTTAATTAGTATTCGCATTGCTTGACAAGACTGAAGGCTCAAAAGTCTGCAGATTGTAGCTGAGCTATTGGGCTCTACTTCTCCCTTACTGGCACATGTCAATTGCCATTTGCAATTTGCTACTTGATATTTGCCACTTGCCACATCCGACAAACAGACACGGGAGCATGGCATTCATTTCCGGACTCGTCTGCTGCGTAATTTATTGTTGTTGACTCTCCCGCAATGTGCTGCGGCATCCCATTCGGCTGTAAATTAAACTCTTGGCACTTAATGGAAAATGGCCAAAAGCCTCTCATTTGCCACATTCGGTTTTATAAACTCAAGCGGTTTGACGTATTGCCAGCTTAGTTTTAGCCACTTAACTGTGCGAACTCTGTGCCACGTCTACAATGACTACGATTTATGCTACCCCAAGGTGTTAATACTACATGCTCTATACCCCACCCCCCTTGAAATGCCCTTGAGCCTGACAAGTTCCTAAGTCTTATGATTTGTGCTCCGATTAGTTGAAGCACCGACAAGCATACATAATTTAGTGCTGAACATTTTTTTCTAAGTATATATATAATCTCATAAATTCAATGAAAGCTCCAGAATTGATTGGCTTGATGTGATATGTATTACTAGGAATACTGCCAGTAAAACGTTTACGAATGCCACATGCTGCAAAAAGTAAAAATTTAAATTATGTGAATTACATAAAATGCATTACGCACAAATTGTTTGCATCCTGCGTGTCAGTTACGGATATCACATCAAAACGATTTGAAACATTATTTCCGAAATGCACAAGAGTAAGTCACATTATGTCTTAAATATGCAAAACTATCGATTGCTATACCAATAAAAGATTTAAGCAATTCTAATAAAACGAGAAGCACGACTTTTTTAGGGACGATAAAGAACGCCCGATTGCTATAAGATAGATATAGTAGACCGATGTTAACGATTCATTTGTCCAAATGTGAGTATTAAAAACACTCGTAGCTAGAGAGTTTAGTACGGATATCTTGGTAAACAAAAAAGTTGTTCATAAACGGATAGCTGTATGGCTGTAATGCGCTGCAAGCAATCAGTCTTGATAACTTCCTTTGCGTTCCACATTAGACAGTACTAGAGAGCAAATTAGCCATAATAAGAATTAAAATAACAAGTATAAAACTCTTTAGTTGCGAGTGCCAGACTGCCAGATACCCTAAGCATGAGCTTAAAGTTGCTTCCCTCTTTAGAAAACAGTTGCTGGGATTTAGAGATGGCCCATTTCTATTTATCGAAATGTAATATTTTGACCACAACTGGGCACTGAAACAGGTTTAATTCTTCTCGCTTATATATGGTATAAACAATTAAAAACAACGAATTCAGCAGTGAGGTAGTATCAACTACGGCGACAGCTGGAGGATGTGCCACGCCCACAGCGTAACAATAGTCAGGTAAATTTATGAGCTGGTCTTTTTGTTTTTGCTCTTAAAACTTTAGCTGGCTAACAGTAGCAACAGCAAGGCACAGTTTATAAAGTAGCAACAAATAATTGACCGCACACGGAGAGTAAAACCACACCAAAAAAACAAGTAAGAGTGCCATAGTCGAGTGAGCTCGACTACGATTTACCCTGAACAAAGTTGTTAAATATATTCTGGTTCTATTATTTATTGTTAAATAAATTCTGGTTTTATTGGTTTATCAGGCTGTTGACCCTGATCAAGAATAGTTATACTTTGTGGGGTCGGAGATGCGTCCTTCTGCCTGTTACATACATTTGCACAAAACCAATATACCCTCTTCACACATTTTTAATGGGTTCAGCGCATAAAAAAAAATACAGACTTCACACACATACACACATTGCTTGCGGAGAAAAATGCACTCAAGTGGCAATCATCATTTCTGTTGCTGCTGCGGACGATAAGGATCATCGTTGCTGTTGCAGCTGCCACTGTAAATTGTGGCCAGTGGCAACATGCAGTGCGCCACGCCCAGGCTGAATAACGCCCCAATATAGGTTGGAATGCGCGGCCGTGTGCTAAAAAATGCATTGCACGTTCAAATTGAAGAACCCCATAAAGTGAAAAGCATGTGCATACATATAAGATCTCAACGACTCAAAACAAAAATAATAATAATTAAAAAAAAAAAAAAAAAAATGTGTCTTAATAACGCTTTCGCCTACAAAATTGTCTAGAGTTGTTATTGACATTTACATATATGAAAATACATAAGGATATAGCACCGTAAGTAATAGTGCAATTAATTCAGATTTAATTTATGTCAAGAGATATGATATATTCTACATTCTTATCTTCAAAATATTTGTATACACAATGACTACTGTAAGTAACCATATTTGTCTCAAGCAATCATTTGATAAATACTTATTATTAATTCTTATTGCTTTAATTGGCGATTTCTGGAATAGCCAACAAATGAAAAGTCTCAGTATGTAATATTTTCCTAATATAAAACAAATTTTGATGTCTATTTAAATATCACTAATTACTGTTGATTTTCAAAATGCCAAATCACAACCTTGAAAATATTTGGCGAAATTGAATCGAAAGTGATTTGGAAACACGCATATTCCACTTATATGAAAATATGTAAGACATTTATATATATAATTATATATGTACACATATCGAAATGTTTTATATGGTTACGTTTTTAATGGTGGTGTTGGTTTGCCCCTCGGTGCTTAAGCGCTTTCAAACAAATGCAATTATGGATTTACGTGGCGTATGTGCAATATTTAACGCTTTCGCTTTGTGCTGTGCAGGATGCAGTATTTGGCCATTCAATTTTAATTAGGTTCATATGTAATTTACTTCTCTTTTAATAGGTTACTGTTCAGTACTTAACGACAAAAGTAGGGGAGATTTTGCGGTGCATCTGTGACAATTATACATGATCAGTGAGGAAGTAATTTTCGCTTGTCTCTTGTGTCTTGAATGTGCTGCCTCAGTTTATTTATAAATTCATATTGGACAAACTGTAATCTGTTGAAAACAGACAGATACTTTCACCACGTGCTGGTGCCCTCTGTATATATGGTGCTCACCCTTTGTTCTAGGAACCCGGTCTGCTAATAGGGTTGACTGTTACTCTTTCATTGCACTCTGTTTGACTGACCTGTTTTCATTGATCCTGTATTTGATAATTTTACACTCAATATGTATTGATTGGTTTGGGTTGGCTTACATTTCAATTGAGCTGCCGGCCGGATACAAAAGAACACTCGATGAAAGAAGGGACACATAAAGATGAAGAAGCAGTTAACAAAAATATGGCAGAGACTCGAGAAATTGATGCGCGTTGGGTGCGACACCAAACACTTGAAATATGTTCTATAAACTTGAGAAATGACATGAAAAGCGGTCTCGAAAATAACAAAGATGTATATATATATGTCTATTTGTAAGGGGGTGAGTGGCAGAGGTAAGGCAAGAAGCGGGTGAGTAGAGGTTTTGCTGCATAGTGCAGAGCTGTTGAGTTTTTGAGTGGTTCAGGGACGACGGGGGTCCAAGTAAACAAAATGAAACGAAACGAAACAAAACAGAGAAACAAACAATTTGCTTAGCTCCCCGCCTTTCCGCCTTCACTTGGCTGTGCCTACAGGCATATGAGTGGAGTTTGAAGTGGAGCTGTGGGGGAGAGAAGTGTGTATGGAAAAATGCTGGAGAGATGGAAGATTGGAGCATACATCTTATTTTTTGCTCTGCTCATCGTAGTGCTCAGTAAAGTGCTGCTGCCTGAAAGATGATTGATACGGTCGAGTCCTTTGGTAAAGGATGGTAGGATACTACGTGGGTTTGATGTTCTCTGCAGGGGCGGAGAAAGGATGTAAGGGGGTTAGGGTAGTTAGGTAATGAAGCGGAAATCGATTTGGTGCGCGGCTCAACCCGTGCCGGAAAATCGCTTGCCGGCTGCAGGCGTGCGTGAACAGTTTTCAAAGAAGAAGGCGCGGGAGACGAGCAACTTGTAACATGATGGGGAAAAGGCATCTAAACCGAACCGTGGCGCTGGAGCTGAAGCCATAGAGCAAGCTCAGACTGCGACTGAGGATGATAAACAAGGGCTCTGGCGTACAAAGCGTAAACAAGAAATTATTAAGCAGCGCTGCAAGTGAACAGAACAAAACACAACACAACAGAAAAGATGTCCAAAAAAGTAGCAGATGAAGATGAAGATGAAGTGGAAGTGGGAGGACAACGGAGGAAAAAAAACATAAGAACGGCATGCGAAGGAAACTTTTTAGTCCACTGTTATCCATACACTTTCACAGGGTATTCGAATTTTGACATTAAATGTGTAACCCATTTAAACTTAGACTCATATAGATAAATAAGACATATGTAGACATATATTAATGTATGGAATACCATTGACGCTATTCCCACACTAATTATTCCTATTTATTATATTCTATAATGAAAATATCGGTTGAAATTTGTGTTTTTAGTGCATACAATTTTTGATTATATACTTGACTTTTTTTTATTAGACCCTTGTAAATGGTATATTGGCAACTTTCGAATTGGCCAAATTATTAATGCAGAGTATTTAATCTTTGGCAACCAAAAAGTTACATTTGTTTTTTTTCTTGTTGGTTTTGTTTTATTTTTGTGAGGGTGAAAAAGCGATTTCCGCAGCGGTTCTCGCTGGCTCTCCCTTCTCACTCACACTTTGTGTCACACGGTATACCTCTCTCACTTGCTCGTAACTTTTCACTTAAGCATTTTTGTCACGTCTGCCATTTATTTATATACATACACATATACATTTTTTTTTTTCGTGTCAGTGTGTGTGTGTGTGTATAGAAATACATTTTTGTAATATTTACTCAGCGCTTTGTTGGATTTTTGCGCCGTTGTTTGTTTTCGCCATTGGGGTTCAGGTTCAGGTTTAGGTACGGGTTTGGTTGCGAATTGGGTTCCGGTTCGTTGCTCGATGGGTGACAAGGGAGAAGGGAAAGGAAGAGGAGATAGAGGGTCGGTTGTTTCGGGCAGGTTCCTTAATTTCTTTTTGTGTATTTTGATGTTGTTTGCTTGTTTGTTGTGAGTAGAATGTAGCTGAAGAAAATCATATTTTATTGTTATCGAAATTTAGTGGCAGCAAATAAACATCGATCAGAATGTGAATGAATCGAGGAGGGAATACGCCCACACAGGAGATGTTCTGATCTTTGACGGCTTGAACTTTTTCTATTTTCCTGCTTTTCCTCTTTTCCTCTTTATCTTCTGCTCATGCTGCACTGCTAAGCCATACCAAAGCCTGGCCCCGTTACTCGTTGTAACAGGCGAACTTTGTTGCATCCATCCCGCTGCCCTCTACCCTGTTTTGAAAGATGGAAATGTGTGTGCTCGGAGACGGACAGCGGCTTAAGCCATAACTCTGACCCCAAGAAGTGGGTCAGGCAACAAACATTGTCAACGCTGTCAGGCTCATCAGCAGCAGCTGAATGTACTCTGTAGTTATGGCCAGTTTCAGTTTATATGCCAGTGGCTGCAGCAAAACAACAAAAGCGACAGCAACGACACTCCGGATTAGGCCACGTTGAACGTAGAACGTTGAATGCTGTCACTGCGATTTGGTTCATGCTTGGGGCTTCTGGCAACGAGTTGCAGCTGCCAACCCATGTAGCCAGTCAGGTGGAATGTAGCTTACGACAGGAGGCACGGTTTTTTTTTTTTTGAGGTGTCTATACCTAGCCAGTGGTAGGGAGAGGTTGCAGTTTCGAGCATTGCCTTGTTTTGATTTAGTGATGCTACTACTGTTACTAGCTGTCTGTCACATTGTTGTCCATGTTGTCTCTATAAACAAATTGAACTCTGTTTGAGCGTTATTCCAGTTGCATTTGCCTAACAACTCTGCAACTACGCCACTTCCTTTTGGCTTTTGGCGAAATTAATGCGATGAATTTGTCTTCTGCATTCGAATGGCAATTCAAGATCATTCATCATATGGCGCCATGTGGCGATCGACACGAAATGTGTCTCCAAGTAAGTTTATTTTCGATAATATTCTAAACCTGAATTTAAATGGCTATGCGACCTGAATACAGAATATAAATTGAAAGCAAATGCAATTTTTATATGCATACAATTTTATTCGAATGAAGAAGCATTAGAGTTTCTTAAAGTGTTAAGTAAACTTTAAGAAATTGGAATTCGTAAAGTCTTTAGTAAAATTTTAAGAAACTGGAATACTTCAAATTGACAAAGGACTTTAAGAATGAATGCTTCGCCATAAGAAACTAAAATGGTATATTACAGAAATTCATCATTATTTGTATTATGCATCAGCTTAAGCCAATAAGCCTGATGCTTAAAACTATCTCAAGTGTTTCCATACTCCATGTATATATTGCAAACCTTCAAACTTATCAACACTTTCAGCTTGCCTGATTTGGCTTCAACGACGGCAGAATATTTTGTTTTCATTTTCATTTGTGCTACATTTATTCAATGACTCATTGTCAATTTAAGCCGTAGGATCAAGGCGTAAAGCTCTGTAGGCAGCTGACTGATTTCACACTCTGATCCCTATTATGTATATATATATATATATATATATATATATATATATATATATAAATATATATATTTATATGTATATAGATATGCATATCCATTGTTATAGATAGTATAGGACTTGTCTACTAAGATCTGTTAAGCACTTACTTTTCAACATTACCCATTCACAATGCGCATTCAGCAAACTCGAAAGTCGAAAACTTTTCATATAAATTACAACAATGCAATTTGATTTAAGCCAGCTAAAGCCAGCCAGGTGGGCGTGCCATCGGTTGGGGGTTTTGTGAGGGTTGGATTGGGTTGGGGATGTGGTTGGGGTGTTCTTTACGGCAGCTTAAGGTCCCATTGGAGCGTGTTTCAAAAGACGCGTTAATATTTATTTAAAACCCTCTAGCCTAATGCCACACCTTTTCTCCCCTCTCCACACACATACACCACATAAAGCACAATAAAAGACACTCACACAATACATACATATGTATGTGTGTATTTGTGGTTTTTCTTTTCGATAATTTGAATGTAATTCGCTTGTAGAATTTTACATGATTTGCTTAACAATCAAAAAGTATTTCATTGTGTGGCAAATGTGGGACGCAATGAGGTCGGCTGTGTATGGCTGTGACGATGTGATGATGTATAGGAGAGAGGGGCGTGGGATGGAGGGAGGTTGGTAAAGTGGATTGCGTGCTATCTGCGCTTACATATTAGTAAAGCCCGGTCCAAAAATGAATTGAGTTGTTCAATGACACGCCAAATTCATGTGGTCGTGACTTTGTTCGAGCGAATAGCCCCTCCCCCTCCTCTCCCCCTTCTCACCAATCTGCCCTACATCCAACAAAATATTGCCTAATCACTGCTCGGGGAGCTGTGAAACTGGGTATCTCTGAAAGCTGCGAGCGTGGGAATTTTCACGAAGGACATGTACGTGTTCGGATCACGGCACAACACAACACCAGTCACAAACCAACAACGAAGAGGGGTTGTGGATTCGTGGCGATGGTGCGACTGCGGTGAGAGTAGCCGCAAGTAAAAGTTTTTGCCCCGTCCATTTTGGTCAATTTGGGCTAAAAGAAAATTTGTAGGCTATAGAAAGTTTTCGCAGCGTTGAGAAAACTGGGATGGGAAGAGATTTTAGTCTATCTCTTGCTAAGATACCAGCGGGCGTACATCATATAGGCGATAGTGTGGGGTAGGGAGATGCGAGAGGGAAGGGTATGGCATGTGGCAAAGTTTTTCGCTTGCGCGCGCCCTAAAAATAAACAGCTACAATAGCAAGTGGCAGCGGTTAAGTTGACAGGACAGCAGCAGCTGCATCTGGAAATAGACATAAAAAAAAGGTGGATTGGGTGAGGAGGGGGGGGGGGGGTAATTTGAAAAAGGGGCTGAGGGATAGTGGATAGGGGACTACCCCTATGTGATACTGCTAGAGAGATAGAGTGCTGAAAACTTGAAGCCAGCGGCACTTGGCCAAAGTCGCTAAATGAAAACAAATTGTGCACTCTAGATCCCCTTTCTTTGCTACCCTTTGACAACATTATGGGTAGTATTGATATTTGTACTAGCTAACAACGAAAACGATTGAAAGGCTATGCCATGCAAACCCATTTAAAGCTAAATGTAAGTTAAAAGCCAAAGTATTTTCTGTATAATAATACATGTATTTACTTGGAGGCTTAACTGATATGTAAAATATCTCCTTCACTAAGCTTTTGCAGTGCAATTTTTAATTTAATTACAAATTTCATTTAAAAGAGTCAGTAATTGCCTACTTGTGCCTTAAACCAAAATCGCTTTTAATGGCACATAACATCTGCGTAATTAATTAATTTAAAAGGCATTTAAAACATAAAGTGAAATAAATTGCATACAACTCAAACCACTAATACTAATTCGTAAACCAAACATCTTCGAAACATATACATTCACTATCTGTTTAAAACCTGTGTCTACTTTATATGATTTCAAAAGTAAGTAAATAATATATCCAAAATATTTAATCTTGTATGTGTAGCCATCCACTAAACATAAGTAAAGCTGCAAAAAAGTGATTGATATGCGAATTAATAGTGAAGTGGGTTGTATGCCAGTCATACTACAACATACAGTTTTGTAATTTTAGCAACAAATAAAATACTTTTAGACTTCATTATCATTTCCAAAATTTTTACCCGAGTAACCCTAATATGTTAGTGTATGATTTGTATACTGTCCTTATGATCGAAACTGGTAGCATCCCCAAAATGTAAATATTAAGTCATACAAATCAGGCAACTTGCAACAGAAACAACAAGAACAGTAACAACGAAAAGACGCAGCAAAAATCATTCGACACGCGCAGCATTTATCAATAGCAGCAACAGTCGCAGAAGCGGCGGCGATACATTAATTTCTTAAAATAATAAAGCAACACTTCAAATAATTCGCTTGCCACAAATTGCCAATCTTAAAAATATGTTGTTTTTCAATATTTCAGAAATATTTCACATTTTTAAATATATAAAAAAGGTTTTATTTTATTTTAGAATCGCCAGTATCATTAAAATTTGCGATTTCTCAAATTCCACTATCTTTCTTCATTTTAGAATTGATTTCCCAAAATGTTAGAAACACACAACCACAAGATTTATATATATGCAGATTTCCGAGTATTTTTTTTTATTTGTTTTTTGTTAAGTGTAGCTTGTGAGAAGGAAACGGAAACGGAAATAAACCAAAGCAGCAGAGGGACGATAATGCGAATGATAGCAGCAAGCATACAGACACGTACATCCAGAGGGGTGAGAGGAGGCATCGGAAGTGGAGTCGGAGGGAGATTTGGGAGACGCGCTTATTGACGTTGAGCAACGCTTATTGGCGTACTTAATCCTTTTGGCAAATTCCAATAAATTACCAGGACAGGCAAAGGCAAACAGCAAGGGAAACAGCACACAGCCAAGGCTTGGTTGAAGTTTAGCGCGGGTGGAAATACCAAAAAAATATAAAAGCAGAAACAAAAACAAAAACCAAAAAAAAAAAAAGACAAACATCAATAGGCCATGATGAGTTTCTGATTGCAAGGCGAAGGCAGCACAGGAGCACCCCAAAGGTCGCTCCAAACGGACTGTGGATGATGTTTTTCTTTTTGGGGAGCTTGTAGGTCGGCGTGCTCGGTGGTTGAGGAGGATGTCGGTCGTGTCACATGGCTGGGCTTGACTTTGGCTGCCTTTGGGCCAAGTCATAAAATTGAACAGACATTTTATGTGCAACGGTGGGGGGTTGGATTCGAGGTCGGGGGTTAAGGGTTGGGGACTGGCTGGAAAGTTAAATTGAAAGCCCAAATCCTTGGCATACTCACAACTGGATAGGCATCTCTCTCCCTCTCTGCGTACTTTGTCTTATCTTTGACTGCTAAGCCCTTGAAAACCAACTTCTCTGCGCACCTCGCAATGTTTTTTATTGTAAATGTTTTGCATATTTTTCATTGGCCCCTAAAAAACAATAAAAACAAAACAAACGTTATTTTTTTGTTTTTACTTCTTTTACAGCTCCTAGCCGCTAGTCCCAAAAATGTTGCATTTAGCTAATCCTCTCCAGAAAAGGGATTGCCTTTCATGCAAGCCACCCACAATAATTTTTTAGTACTGTACAGTAGTTCTCATGAAAAAACACAGACAGACAGAGAGACGAACATGACTATACCTACTCCGCTATTGATGCTGAGCAAGTGTATATATGTACTTTGTGAGTTTGGAGGCGTCTCCTTCAATGCTAAAAGTGTATACAAATAAATCCATTTGAATTATATTTAAAGATCGAAAAATAAAGCTAACTTCGAGACTAAAGCAGTCAGGACAGACGGATAGACAGACACAACAGAAATGGTAGTTATTCAAGTCACAAAGAGTTTAGATATACAAGGAGAAGACAATAATTTAAATATTCTTCATAGTTTGGTTTGCAGCAGCGTCCGGCTGTTGAGAAACTCCAGACAGGGAAATATTGGAAATAAGCTGTAATTCAAATTGACCGATATGTGGAAAAATCTCGAACCTACTTAGTGACACTTGACTTCACATCAAACATTACGACTGCACAATGGCCCTGAACGTAATACCAATAAGCATCCAAAAAATCTGTTGTATCTTAATGAATCTTAATTGTAATAGACAACGTACACATTACTGCTGCGGTCGCTGTCAAAACAGCAATGTAATCGATAGTTTCGCAATTGTGCACAATTCTTTAAAATTAATAATAGCACACAAGCAACATGTTTATTTCTTTCTTAAAACAAGCATACAAATTGAACTATTTATTTGGTTTTGCATGACTTTTGTCATGCCAATGTGAAAATTAAGTTTTTCCGATTTCGAGCTGTCAACTTGTCTTAAATAAATTACCAATATAGCACCGCAAGGTGTTTATTAAATATTCGAAGCATTGTCCTTTAAATTGGATTCAATTAGCCCCCTAGTTGCAGCTGGGCTTGCCAATTAAATGGCAACTTTAGGAGCCGCGAGGCTTGAGAGGTTGCTGCTGTCAACGCCATCGCCTTCGTCTTGGTCTTCGTCTTGGTCTTCGTCTTGGTCTTCGTCTCCGTCTTTGCCTTCGAGTGAGTTGGTTCAGGTTGTCATCAACGCCGTCCTCGTCGGTGACCTGTCAGCGGGCGCCAACAATATTCACTTTACGATTCTTGAAGTGTTTATAAATTTCCGTGCCCAATTTGGCAATTAATCATTAAACGCGCCACCTGCCGGCAACTTTTGCCTAAAAGGTTTGCCAGACAACACCCAATACCCCTTCCCCATTTTATCACATTTTCGAAAGGGGGAGCTGTCTTGCCTGGTGGAAATACTCGCGCACTGAACTGAAGATGATAAATTACACAAGCGTAACATTATGTAATTTCATTCTGAAACCCTAGCACCCTTCCTTCTTCTCACACACACACAACGCTGTCGAAAACTCAGCGTGTGTGTTTGAAATGAAATGCAAGTTTTCCACTTACTGCTTGGCGGTTTTGACAGCACCACTTTCAAGGATCATCTGTATTCGAGTGCCAAAGTAGACTTGCTGTCGTGTGTTAACGAGAAATGCTTAAATGTTCATTGTATTTCAACTGGTTCTCAAAATTGGGTTGGGTCCAGAATTATATAAATTAAGATAAAGCCTAAGAATAAAAAAGAGTCCAACAGCAGCTTGATAACTTAAAATAGGAAACTTTGGCTTACATCTTTAGAGAATTCAAACTTTATTTATATATTTATTATTTCGAGTTAAAGATTTAGAGTGCATATCTCTGCATATCTGGAATGCAAAATACTTTAGAGAGAACACATTCGATGTTATCAAATGTGCTATAGAAATTATTATTATTTTTAACACATTGAAGCTTTTGAAATATTCAATACTTAAATTCATCATTGTAGTACATTTGACAGAAAATCAACTAATGTTATTCCAAAGGAGCTTCTCATTGTAATTTATTTATCTGTAACAAACTGTATACATGACAGATTACCTGCAACTTAGCCCATCTATCATATATAGTTGGAGACTTTAATAAAACTACTTTTCTTTTCTGTTCTCTTTACTCTTGGCATATTCTCGCTTTACGACTCTGATTACAGTTGCCCAGATTCAGGCCATATATCATATCCAGTTAGCTCATTCTTTCGCTTTGTAGCTAATTTAATGTTCAATTAGGACTCGTGTATTCGCATTTTTGATTTACTGTAAGTAGGGTTGGATGGTGGGCTGAATAAACGAGAGATTCTCTTTGTCATTGTGCTTGTCTCTGTGTCACTTTGATTGATTTGCCTCTAAGCTAAGATATATAGCGCCAGTAGACGTGGGAAAGGAGTGGAGCTTGTGGTGTCTTGTAGGGATTTGGGCTGCAGCATTGTTCATTCAGTTCTACATGGGCTGTTCAGAATTGACAAAGTTTATTGTGTTGGGGCAAATTAATTAAGCAGACACTGAAGCCACTTGCCACCACTTGGAACCATACACACTCAGCGAGAAAGTCATCAGCGAAAGTGTGAGAATGGGAAATGTGAATGTAATTGTGAATGAGAATAAGGAATGCGAGAGGATGAGAGTTCGCATGTGCGTAGCTATGCGAATGTGTTGCCGAGCAGGTGGCGTCTCAAGAGGCTGCAGTGTTGCGTGGATCGGTGGGTTAACGGTGGGTTAGAATCGTCGGCTGCTGGCCCAGTTGAGACGTCGTTTGCACAAAGCCAACAAAAGGCAACAATTCTTAGCCACTAATAAAGAATAATATGACTGCCATAAAACTCAATTTATTACCAAAATGTCGACAAGCAGCGCAGTCGGAATATATATGTGTGTGTGTTTCAGCGTGTGTTTGTATGTATGTGTGTGTGAGAAAGAATTACGACTCTGGCAATCGGGCACCAGGGCAAGCTGTCAGGCGGCACTCTAAGGGTAGGAGGAGGATGTGGAGAATAGCGCACCGAAGTGGCAAATACAACGAAATTTTATGCTGTTGCCATTTCGTTTTGCCAATTCTTATTTCAACTTCAGCTTTTATTTTAATTCAAAACAGTCGTTTTTATATTTGAATTTGCATTTCATTGGAGTATCGTGCAACATGGGACTTCTTTTGTTTAGATTCTATGATTTAATGCAAATACTCTAAAATTGCAGTTTTGTATTATCTTAGATGATATTTAATATTGTTTCACCTTAAGTTGCTTGGCCTCTACATGGAATTTAGCTTTTGTGGGCCTTTAGTATGTCAGTTTAGCCTTAAACTAAGCTCACATTAAGTCTTTAATAAGATTTACATATATTTGAAATACTTTCACATTATAATCATATAGCAATCGGCTCTTGCTACGCTTATTAGCTCAGTATTAATAAATTGTTTGCGAACTTTAATAACTGAGATCAGAAAAACCCTTCACAGCAATCAGCTTTTGGTTGTCCTGCTTGCTTTTCTTACGTATTTTAGTTTGAAATTATTCTCGATGATTCTTTGCATACAGCGTCAGCTTAAAAAGGTTTTTCCAGCGATCTACCTCAAATGTAAAAAATTATTTTAAATGCTTCTCCGCGTTTTACAAACCAGTCGGCTTTTATTTCATCCCAATGAGTTACAGGGTATTTGTCGGTCTATGAGATTTAATTCTATTGTCCCCTGGTCTGTTGCACTTTATATCTTTGCCGACTTTTCATCTTTGTTTCGTTTCAATTTCATTTGCCATTTGGTTTGTTGTTGTCTACCGTCTGGCAATTTGTTGCTTTTGTGGCCCATTGCCCGTTGGATATTGCCTGTGGCTGCTGTTGATTGTTGGCTGTTGGATTTGTTGGCCAGCTGTTGGACACACTTGCCGGGCGCTTTGTGGCCACATTTACGCTGCTTTGGCGTTTCCAATGGTGTACGGACCCAAATACCCCTAAATAACTGTTTGATAGCTAATACCCAATTTGAAATAGTCTCTCGTGGCGTATACATAATCGACTACCCGTTGCCTTTGATGGCAGCATGACAAAAGCTGCTTGATCTCGGCGCATACAAACGCATAAATTGATGTGACAGCTTTGTTTCCCTAGTCCGATTGTTGTTTTTTAGAATGAAAGAATTATGCGAAGAGAGAGAAAGGGGGATATGGATATACATAAAGGGCAAATAAATAACAAGAGACAATTAGAGAGAGGAAGAGGATAAATGATAGGAGCAAAGAAATTAATGTAAACGACAACTGAGTGATAGGGTTAAGATTCAGTGATTTATAGGTAAATTATTGATAATAAAATAAAGATAAAAATAAAAATAAAGAAAGACAGTGTCAAACGTAGAGAAAAGCAGAAATTTCAATCTTTTGGAATTACAGGCAAAACGAATAGTACTTCCCTATCAGCTTAATTAGTATTATAGAGACTGTAACAAAAAAACATGCTGCTGCCAAATTCTTGCCGAAACATAATAACAAATTCGCTCCGCAAATCTTTGGTTACGCGGCATGTAAATTGGCAATTTGGCGTTGGAACATTTCAAAGAATTGAACAATGTTGTGATAGAATGAATACGAAAGAGAAGGAAAGAGGGAGGGATGAATATAGAGGAAAAGGGCGCGCCTTGAAGGTTGTCAAGGGTCTTGTCAAACTTGTCGAGACATTGTGTCATTGTTGTTGTGGTTGTTGTTGTCATTGTTGGCGATGTCTCGGCGAATTATGGCGGCCTCAATGCGTAAATGATGCTTAATTAACATTCACAAAGTTTGCAACGTACACTCAGAAAAAAGTGCGACGCTATTTTTTACAGTCTATAAATAAATTTCCAAACATACGCAAATAACAATAAAATATAGTCTGTATGGTTTCCGTATATAATTTTTTTGTTGTGTACAAATATTTGATATTTTCAAGAAATATAGAATATATAGAAATAAGTTCTGAGTGTAGGCCGGAGCATAGAACGATGTAAGCATGGAACTACAGGAATGTGAGTGGCAGGCCTACGGGTTGGGGTGCGGACGGGTTGGTTGGGGTCGCCACCTGCTAAACACATTTAGGCCAGAGGGCAGGCCGCAAATAGACGCAGAGAAATTGCAAATGATGTGCGCTTATAGCTTAAATACTGGAAACAGGCAATTGCAACAAGAAACGGGGCGGTGAACTGAGAAAAGTCTAAGCCCATTAAGGCCAAGTGACGAAGAGTGACAGCCGCAAAATATGTACAACGGCACCGCCATCACGGCCAAAAGACAATAGTCACAAACACACGCACTTTTGGCACGCACAACAGAAATGGGAAAAGGCAACTAACTGCTGCCAGTGGCTACAATCAGTGAATCTCAGTGGCAGCTGCTGCAGGCACAGTTCAAGGCCAACCCGTTTACTTTGGCCTTAATTAAGCCATAAGCCAAGCTGTGCCCGGGCCAAAGAAAAGAAACGTAGCAGTAACAGACGCAGATAACAGCTAATGAAAATCACTTGGCCAAAGAGTAACGGCACATCAACAACAATGTGCCAAATGCTGTGGAGCATAACAAAAGAAACGACTCAGCTTGGAAGGGGTGGTTGGGTCACACAGGATACGCTTCTAATACAATTAGAAGCGCTTTAGCTAAGTGCTTCAATGGAAGTGCCTCAATGGAAGTAGAGGCAGCTGCTGCTGCTAAAAATACAGCTCTAAAAACTGACCTCCAGCTGAAAACAGCCATAGAAGCGATGGTCGGGGTGGGAGGCTGAGGGTTAAGAGCTAGTAAAATAGACTGACAATGCGACTTAAAGCCAAAAGTGAGCAACAAATAAGCAAAAAAAAATGCAAGTGCCAAGGAAAACCGAGCAAAAATGTTTGAAATTGAGGCAGGTGCGTATACGCAGTAAAAAGCAAATAGGTGGCAAATAATGAAATGAACTGCAGCCGAGGTAAATGGGTGTGTATGTGGGGATTGGCACGGAAAAAGTGTTTGGTATTGGCTGCAAATGAAAGCAATTGCGTACAGTACACAAACCACGGCTTTGTGGGACGCAGGGGGGTGGGGGGGGGCGGGGGGGGGGTTGTTAAGTGCAGGGATTATATGCTTCCGGCTGTACTCGCTAAGCTATAATGGTACTCCTTTTGCTTGTGCATTATATTAAAATGCTAATGAGGCAGTCGTATTGCTAGGGAACCATCGCCATCCAAAAACCCCCCATCCTCAATCCGGACTTTTCCACACAACACCACCACCCCCACTGAAAATGTCTGCAGCTGGCGTTGTGTTAATTGAAAATTAATGGCGCGATGGCAAAAACTAAACATGAAAATTTGCTGACGATGACGCTAACGCATTAAATGTCCGCCAGGTGTCGCTGAGGGTAGTGAGTTTAGGTCACTGGTTTGGTTGTAGCAAGCTGTAATTACCAGCAAATGCGTCAAGTACTAAGCAGATTAACACATTTCCATAATTATATATATATTTATATATGTATATAAAGAAGTGACAAGAAGACAGCTGAAAATGGTTACTGGCCATCATAGGTCAAGGAACGTCGTTCGGATCAAGTGCGTCACACAGAAAATTTGCAATTAATCACAATTAAAATCAGGCAAAAGTTGTCACTTGTTCTTTCATGCATTTGCTTGTCCTTCTTCCGTGTTCTTGTTCTTTTGCAACTTTTTGACTGGAAATATTACAGCGTCCAAGAGTTGTGTGACATGGAAGTGCAATGTGAGCGTGGTTTCACTCTGAGGTCGCGGTCATGGAAGTGGCCGGAACAGATGCCCCGGCTATGGTAATGGCGACAAGCTTAATACTTTCTGCTAGGCCCCGGGGTACGCCACGCAGACAGCAAATTAAAATAAATATGCCGAAAAAAGGAGTTAAATGTACGGTAATGGAGAGAGGGCGAGAGGGGTCGGTGGGGTTGCCAGGGAAATTAAAGGAAATTACAGAATGAAAAAGTTGAAGACAACGCGTAAATCCAAAAAAAAATAAAATAAAAAATAAATAAATAAATAAAATAAAAAGAAAATGCGACAAACAAGACAACAGTTCTGAACGAAAAAGAGAATTAAGAGCAGAGAAAGTACTGCGCACAATAATAATATGACATAGCATGGTTGCAAAACAAGAGAATGATAAATTACGAATAAGAGAAAAGCATCAAATGTCTCAAAGCAATTAAAAATAAATGAATGGAAATGCCGGCGCATTATTTAATAATGTTAAATTTTTCAAAATGTGAAGCATTTTCTTACTCTAAAAAGGACATCAAATTCAGATCAAAAATTCAGATAGCATATGAATCTAGTATTAAAACGCAATTTAATTTTCTGTTGTCTTATATTTCAGCATGAGTTTAATTTGGAAAATGTTTAAAAAAAAAAACTAAACATTTCAAACCTATAAATGGCAAGTGATATTCTTAAACATTGTTAATTGATAATTTAGTTATTGAAATGCTTGGAAGACATTTCCAATTGGGTAAATTCCCTCTGCAAATTGTTTGAGTTTTGATGAAGCTATGTGAATTGAATGCTGTAAGAATTGAGTGAATTGAGTGCAGTAAGATAAGAAAAAGGAGTAAAACTATTCGATGTGACGCGTAATTGGGACACAAGTAAAATATATACACGAGAAGTAAGCGTGTGTGCTTAGGTGTGTGTTTGTGTCTATGCGACACAGACTACTTAACAGTCTGTTATTCTTCGAGCCCAAGTAGGAGCGAGTACGATTCTAAGCAAATTGTAGACAAACCAAATTTGATTGTCAAATGAGGATGCCAAGGAGGGACAGTGGGTGAATAGCAAATAGATAGCTAAGTACTTGAGCCCACAAATAATACCGTTACCTAACGTTTGGGTCGCAAACAACACACACACACACACGCGCATGTCACACATAGACACTTATACAGATAGAGTAACTTGGCAAACGCCAAACTAAGCACGAAGAAGCTACAAGCAAAACTTCTGCAAATGTGTATGTGCCAATAAATGTCTCCTGCGGCCAGTGGCAACGAAAACAACGAAAAGTTGCTGCTTAAGTGATACAAAATGCAAATATACGCCACGTTACGTTACGTTACGAAGTCGAGGATGTAGAGCACAAGACGGCCAGTGATGACACTGGGTTCCAGAGTGTCGGAGAAGTGGCTGGGGTGGTGGAGTTGTATAGGGAAGTGGCAAGCAAATGCGTAGACAGTGGTTGGCAAAGTCACTTGAAGAGCTTCACGGCTTAAGGTTATTTGCACGACGTCAACTCGTCTCGACCCGACCCGACCCGCACATGTTATATATCCACTCGACTCGATTGTTGTGCATCACACTTACACAACACACTCACACCACCCCTCCACCCCCCTCCCCCCTACCACCGCCACCTTCCCTACCTCCACTGCCACTGTCAGCCACTTGTGGCGGCTGTAAAAGTGGCGTCCATGTGACTGATATGTGGCATTGGCAGCCAGCTTAAGATGAAATGTAAACACAAACAAAACGTCGGCCAAGTTGGGATGCCACGCCAAAGAAAAAGAGAAAAAAATAAGCCTAACTACCCCCTAGGTGACAACCCAACCCCCAATTTCCTGTGCCATATTGTTAAATTATGCGTGACAAAATTCAGCGCTGTTGTTGTCAGTTTTGTTATTGCTTATAGTAGTTGTTGTCGCCAGTTTGTCAGAACATAAAACGCAGTGAAAACAAAAACAGAAAACAAACAAAAAATTCGTCTGCATGGCAGCATCATCTAAATCAACTCAGTATTTTGCATGAGTCAAAGTTTTCACTCCTTCTCCCTCAGCCTATCTGGTCACGTAAATTCCACAGAGCGAGAGAGACAGAGAGCGAGAGAGAGAGAGTGAGAGAGAGAGAGAGAGAGGGAGAGAGAGAGAGAGAGGGAGCGAGAAAAAAAGAAAAAATAATATATATAGAGAAAGTCGCCACGTGCTTTGAATGGTTTGTGACACCCACTTGTAAGCTGGTACATTTTGACGATGTGACCGTCGATCGTGACCAATTGGATAAATTTTACTCATATCACATATATATGTGTATACAAATATATGTGTATGTATGTTTGCACACATATTGCCCAGTCAGCACCAACACCAGATAGCGAATTTGCACAACAGCTTTTATGGGATAGCATTTGAAAGTGATTTTGATTTTATACCCGCACAGGAACAGCTGCTCAATCCATTTTACATATATCCCGACCATGTCACGAATAGCACTTGTCAACGATGTTATCATTGTTTTCACAAAACACCAGCTACTCATACAATAAAGTCGACAAAAAGATGCCCGACAAAGGCAGCCCCCCGCAATCAATAAAAACTTACATTTTTCAATTTTTTTTTAAACCAAAATGCATTACAGTCTCTTTAAAAATATTCAAACCCAAGCTAGTAGGCAATCGAATTCAAAAATAAGGTTTTCATATAGAAAATTAGTTGATTTTAGATCTGTGTAAAACAACGTAAATAGAAAATAAGAAAATTATAATATTTGTAAACTTTTTCAACTTACTTATAAGTAAAGACACTTCAGCAACAACATGAAGAATGCCATTGCGGTTGCCAATAAGAACGTGGTCAACGGTTCTATTATATTCATCGCGGGAGGAGACTTTGTGGTGATCGCATCGGATAATCGTTTGATCACCGAATTAGATATCCTGCGTAAGCACTTTAAGCTCTTCCCGATTACACCGCAGTCGATAATAGGCTCGATAGGAAGCTGGGGCGATGTAAACTCGATGACCGGCTTGATCAGGAGTCGTGTGCAGGTTTACGAGCAGGATAACAGAAATATCATTTCGACTGAGGCCCTCGCCTCGATGATCTCAACTTTAATGTACAGCCGCCGAATCTTTCCATGCCTCATGCACACAGTTCTGGCCGGGCTGGACAATGAGGGTAAGGGTGCTGTCTTCCACTTTGATGAGATTGGCCACCTTGAACGGTGCCGCTACCATATTCTCGGTGGTGCCCGCGACTTCATGTTGGCAAAGCTGAAACATAGCATCGGTGAGACCGACAGCGGCATAATCCCATCTAATCAGTATCAGCCACTCACCAAGGAGCGTGCCTTTGGCATAGCTCGCGACTGTTTCATACATGCCTCTCATCTACTTGCTGACGTCGGTGATACGGTTTTGATCCAAACCATTTACACAAATGGAATCCAGGAGAAGACCCTGAAGTTGCGCTAGACTCGATTTTGATTGCGCATATCTCTGGTTGAAATGCGGAACGTTTTATTTGTGAGTCGAGCAAGATATAGGTTGCAGGACTATGATTAATATTTGCTTTTATTGTTGTACTTGGTTAAATTAAATACATTAGTTGCCTTTTAGATTTTATGAATATGAGATATAATATCTGTTTTGGTAGAGCTCTCTCAATCTCTCTAACTCCTTATGAAAGCTTCCAAGTGTCTTACTTACTTTATTATCTTATAAGTTCTGTTGTGAATATTATGCAATCAATTTGTTCGATTAACGTTATATTACACAAGTATATTCAGCACTTTATTTAGTTCCTTTTGCAGATGTATGATATTTCTTACAGTGATACTTGCTAATATGTAGATTTTGTTTTGATTGCTATGGCATTGTTTAATTTTTGCTTGCTTAGTTTGCATGGGGCTTTCATATATTCCGCCCACTTTTGTATTTTTCTTTCGCTCCCTCGCTTACTTAGGTATTTAACATTCAGTATTCTTCTTCTTATGCTCAATATGGTTGTTGTTGTTGTTGTTCCGGTTGCCCAGGCAACCCATTAAATGGTACAGGCCACCCCAAGAAAATACTGCTTCCAGCGTCCATTGACCCTCCGCACGGACGGACGCTCCCGCCTGCTTCGGTCATCTTCTGCCGTGTTCTATGCCTCGCTCCTTGCCCCTCACTCTCACCCCTTAGCCAACCCACACCACTCGCATCCCCGGCACGTCAATTCAATACGTTTAAAAGTTCATTTGCTGTTTAGCTTGGTCATTATGTGCCTGCCTGACTGCCTGTTTGGTTTTATACCCAGTCACACTTCCTCTCCCACCCGCTGGCAGTCGCTTGTCAGGCCTCTCATTCTGCTCCTTTGTCGGCTCGGCCATTAAATGGGCACTCAATGTGTTTGTCTAACTTGCCATTTGCGATGATAATAATGTCGTATGGCCGTTACATTGATGTTCCTGAACGGCCCCGTTACGGCAGAGCAACCGAACAACCGAACAACCGCACAACCTAACAATCGGACAATCCGACTATTGGACAGCGCTTTGTTATACCTACTGAGTGTTGTTATACCCTTAGAAAACGCATATGAGGTCGACTACGATTAGGATTATGATACCATGGTGGCAGGTGAAGTATTCCCAACCCTGGAAGCTTCATTCATATGAACATAGCGCTATCAATGTAAAATATAAGAAATTGTATATATTCCATAAGATAAATTTTGTTGGTATTTTAGCTCTCGTATAAAATTCTTTTTCTTTCCACATCAACTCAGATATATTTTATGTATTTAAAAATATATTTTATTTTATATACACAAGAAGTAAACAAATAATAAATATTTATACATACATGGGCTTATTTTTGTATGCTAGTTACAAATTGAGTTGGCACTTGCTAAAAACTGTATACTATATTTATGTACTCGCTTGTTAGGGTATTAAGGCTTGTCTTCCTAGCTCTCTCTTTCTCTTTCTCTCTCTCTCTCTCTCTCTCTCTCTCTCTCTCTCTCTCTCTCTCTCTAACTCTCTCTAACTCTCTCTAACTCTCTGGCTGTCTCTCGCTCCCTTTCCCTCTTTCTGAATCATTTGTTTGTTTTTACTGTTTCTGTCGTTGTTGACTAGCTGTCGATATATATTTCCAAATCGTTTGGCTTGGCGTTTTGATTTCGTTATCAGTTTTTATGTTTATAAGTGCGACGCACACCCAGATATATAAACAGCATACACGTAAAATGTGCGTGTGTTGGTGTTGTCTGGTTTTTATTTGTGCGCTGTTTGGTCAATTGGAAAGCATTTCGTAGCAGACTTTTCGGCGCTCGCCACGAAAATGTCGCTCGACGGGCGGTCGCCAAAGTGACGACAACCCTGGAATTTGGTGTTTGTTGTTTTTGTTGCTGCTGTAACTAGATTGTTCCGTCTGCTCCCCCTGCTGTTATTCATGTTGTAGTCATGGCTGTTGCTGTTGTTGCTGCTGCTGTTGCTGTCGGCATAATGGCGTCGTTATTATTTTGGCATTAAAAGAATTAATACGCTTCAATGGACTCTCAACGTAAATAGATCGTTAGGCGCCGTGCCAATAGCAGCTGTAGCAGCAGTAGCAATAGCAGCAGCCACACCCCGTTCTCCACACCACTGCCCCTACCACAACCATGTTTTTGCATAGTTGTGTGTTTTGTCAGCTCTTTATGAATACACGCTTTGCTAGTTTTGTTGGATTTTCACTTTGCTTTGTCACGCCATTCAGAACAATTTTTGCCACTTCACATGCAAAAAAGCACAAGCATAAACGCACACACACACACATACAGTTATATACTTGGGGCTGAAGGCTGGAGGGACTCTCTCGGTTTAAATGGGCCCAACAACCACTTGAGCAGTCACACCGCAATCAATAAACTTTCTCTTCTTTGTCTTCCTCTATTCCACTGCTATAAACTGTTTCTCATAAAAAGATGCTGTTGTTGATTCTTCTAATACATAATATTCATAATCTTTTCTCTTCTTTACTTCCATTACTTCGTTAACTTATTAAAATAAATGGTGTTTGTGGTTTAGTTTCCAATTTGGTTTTGCATATGTTTAACAATAAACTCAATTTAAGTTTTCAAAAATATTTATTTTTTAATTAAAAATCGAGGATGCAATTCCGGTTACTTGATCTCGTCGGTACTGTTCAACTCTTTCCACATTTCGACGTGATTTTATACTAATTAATTAAAATGAAATTCAATGCAACTCGTCTTAATTGTACTTGTATGTGTGCTTAATAAATTATGATACAAATTTATCTGATATATGAAAGCCCAAACTATTTTAATGCAACATTTTGAATTTCAATGATACTCTATTGTTATAGAATTTTCCGACCATGAACATAATGATTTGATTACGTATAACTCTATAGGGGCTGTGGCGGAGGGAGGTAGTGGGAGGAGGTATTGATATATTGCAGCTTCAGCAATTTTCAAATTGCAATTGGATATTTCACATGGTGCTGGGAACAGCAGTATTTCAATTTAGTTGCATGCAAATATTTAGATAATTTAAAATGCTTCGGCTCAAATGCAAACAAGCATTTCCATACAGACAGTATTGGAGCCAGAGAGGAGAGTTACGGATGACGAGATATGTAAATACAGATACATATGTAACCAGCTGCTGTCGCTGCATTTCGCATAGATACAAGATACCTGCCACAGATACATATTTTGATGTTCACATTGAATTTGATTTGGTATTTCTTTGAGTGACCTGCAACTCAAAACAGAGGGTATATTATGCAGTTGGATTCTTTGCTACGTATACATATAAGTTGTATATTTTTACAGCGTATATCCCAGTCAAACTTGTTCGTACTCGCGTATTTCGTTTTGCCAAATAAGATGCGTCAATAAACCTAAACCTTGTACTAAAATTCCAAATATATTCGCATTGCCTCGCTTGCGAAATAGTGATTAGTGATTTGGTCAAACCGCATCGTTCAGCTATTGCATTAGTTTTATTGGTCAATGTATATATACATATTTAAGTTCAAAGACATATCGGTTTTATGGGTTTCACTGGAACCATTGCATTCTGTGAAAAGTAGAATGCCCTGTCCTACGGTATAAATAATATAATATCTTCAGCCAAAGGTAGGCGGTATAATTGATTTTATACAGCACAGAGTCATGGAACAAAACCACAGAATCCAGAAGCCAAAGTAATAATTGTTCAACGATATATTAAAGTTTTTATTCAGAATAAAAGCTAAACACACAAATTACGTTAAGCACATACCGAACAGCTTCAAATTTCTCAACTATAATTTTAGAGTGTATTTTATGATTGAATATAATTAATGCTCATTCTGTTCTGTTGTTGTCCATTGTGTGCGATAAGCAGCCGCAACAGTAACCGAAACGACAGCAAGCTGGCAACATTTATACCGCTTGCCAACATTTTGAGTAGCAATTTGGCTACATGGTCGGGCCCTTGCCCTTCCCTATCCAGCATGTAGATGCCTGCATGTGGCACATTTTGAGTAATGGGCTGCAAGGCAACTGATTGCTACTCCACTTGTATCAGTTGCTGCTGCTGGTGCTGCCGCTGTTTTTACTTGGCATTTTGCATGAAATGTGTTTGATGGAATACCGTTTCCCGACCACCACCCCGATCTAAGTCCTACCTAAAAATGATGAATTGAAAAAACAAGAGCTGTAGCTGCTTGCCGCATGATGCGGGCTGCATTGCTGCCAGTGATTACCAATACCAACTGCTGTCGTCGCTGCTTTAACTGCGGCTATGGCTCCAGAAGCGGATTTCAGTTCCGGGCTTCCGGTTTGGCCTTCAGTTGTTGTTAGTTCCCATTTTTGAAATCATAAATTTCCCAACTACTGCAGGAGCTGCAACAGCAACAGCAACTAGACAAACAACAACTATCAACAAAACCGCTTTGCATTTTAGAAAATGCTGAAACGAGCCATCCCAGAATCCCAGGCTAATGAACACGATGCACAAACACAGACACATAACAGGACGTTGGCGGGAGCGTGGCAGTTTGTGGCCGTTGCAGCTGCAGAAGCAGCAACAGCACTGAATGCATTTGGAAATAATGAAATGTGCGCATATAAATGTGTATGTGTCTATTTTTATGCCCTGAAAGTCTACAAAGGGTATAATGAAGCTGCGCAAAAATGAGGCATGAGGCATATATATTCATGATGAGCATCGATTCGTACGTTCACTCTCTAAATAATAGCCATAATAGTCGATTTCCGATAATAAAGAAATAAAAATTCCTACGATATATTATTAGGCACAAGTAAACTTTTGCATAACCTAGATCAATTGCAGAAATTTCATTTAGATCAATTCCGAAATACGGATAGAAATATATTTAAATATTCATAAAATTAAACAGAACGGATGAATCTTCATAATTTTTTTTTTTTATATAAGGGCACACTCATGGATACATACACACATACAAAGATAAAATAAAAGTGTTGGTTTTAATATTTAAGCCGTAATAAGTAACGACTTGGCTTCAGGGTATCACCTAATCGAGCTCTCTGGACTACATTATTCGCTCTCTCTGGGTGTGTAACCAATTGAGAACAAGCTTAAAATTTGCAATTAAATGACAAAAGTGGCCATGGCAAAGGCCACTCCCTCTAAGCCAGGCAGCTGTTGAAAAATAAAAATAAATAGAACGGCCATAAGAAAATAAAACACCGAACGTAAATAAAGAAGAAGACAAGGGGAAATGGGGAGAGACTTCACTGTAATACTGGACTCTTTAAAAAGGAGGTCAGTTGCGCTACAGCGTTTTGTGCGTTATGACATTTTGGTGTAATAAGAGCAAAAACAACAGCTACAACTGCAACAGAGTTGGCAACAAAAGCAATTACAGCAACAACAGTTGGGTTGACTGCAGCTAAAGAAATTAAATGAAAATTGCTGTGCACATTGTGTATACGCCACGTTTGTCACAACGCAACATTGCCACGAAATGCATTAAGTACAGCAGCAGCAGCAGCAGCAGCAGCAGCAGGAACAACAACATTGCATAAACGAACAACAACATGAGCGAGAGCGTGGGGCAAGAAAATGTCAGTCTGTTTCGATTATATAAAATCGGCAAATGGGCGGGTACATGAGAATCAGTTTGTTTGCTTATGGTAAACATGAAGCAGGGGGAGGGAAGCGGGTGCAGTGACACTGTCAAGAGTTACGTTGACCCCGCGCCAAACTACAACAACGAGAAGTTAATGGATGCCGGGGATTGCGGGTTGGGGTTGTGGATGGGTGGTTGTTGGTTAAAGATTCACAAACATGACAAATGATAAATGGGGAAAGGATACGCAATGCGCAATGGACACTGGACACAGGACACTGTACACAGATACATCGACTGAAACACAGACCCACATCCAGATTTCATATATCAAATGCTGTCAGCTGACAGTGTTGTGCAGCCAAAAAGAAAACAAAGCTAACAAAAAGTTGATTCGTATAATTTCTGTCATGGGATGAATTGAAAATAAAGTAGTGTGTGTATTAAACATGTTCCTCCTACATTTAAATACATTATAAGCAAACTAACTAAAAGAGTTTCCAATATAAAAAAAAATATTATGGACAGAAATTAATTTTGCATTTAATAATAAAGAAAAATTCAAATATTTTTAAGGAAGCATCTTTACAAAAGTAGAATCTAGATTAGTTGCGGCTAAAATAATTCTGCTTTACAAGAACAACAAATCAATATTATTTCAATAACTTATTCCAAACTTTTCACACTTACTGATGAACATTGCTCGTGCAACTTTAATTATTTTAATAATCCTTTGCCGCTTTTCGCAACCAAACGAAATAAATATCCATGACCCACTATTTATTGGACGAGATTCAAAGTTTTCGTGTGAACTGTTTTTCTTGTGGCCCCGCTGCAATTGTTATAAGTTTAGTGTCCTTCTTCATCGCATATAAAAATAAAAATATATCTATGTACATTTTCTGAGAGAGATAAAGCGCCACGCCAACAACTCAAGTAAATGGCCGTAAAAATTAATTGATTCGAAACGATTTGCACATTAAAACTCCAATGGTCAGCAAATCAAATTGAAATGCCAATGGACGTTCCGTTCGCTTTAGTATCCGCATCAGCATCCGTCTGTGAATCCTCTGTCTCTGTTCACGTCGATGTCGGAGTCCATGTCCGGCTCTCGGTTCCGCTTAAATATCTGTCTCGATGAAACTCTCCAAATGAATTTAAATTTTATTTTTAGTTGGATTTTTATTCGGGTTTTAAACATCGACCGATTTAATTGAATTGCACGCGACCTAGTTGCTTTGCCATTATGATACCCCACCTCCACTCCCATTTCATCACCCCTTCTCTTCATCAACGTGGCCAACGATATGATTATGCAAAGTGGATGGCAGCGTAGAGTACTCGAAGTGTTACAAATTTTATCCCTCACCCATTTCTCTCTCGCTGCTCTTTGTATCTTGGTCCGTTGGCCAGTGTGTAAAACAATAGTTGATTGACCAGAAGAGTAAAGAAGTTCAGTAGTGATGGTGGTTATGGGAATGAGAGGGAGGGGACGGCGTGAAGAAGTCGGAAATTCGTTTAGGACTTGCCTTTTCTATGTAAGTGCAAATTGAACAAGCGTATGTTGTACCATGTAGCAAATATTGGTTGCAGGAACTGCAGCTTAACTTTGATTTGACTTGGACATCAACATGCCCCCTATCCCTCCAACTCCCATCCCATTGTACAAAAATCATGCCCCGCCCACTTTCGTTTAAACGTTCTGTTTGTGGCATTGCATCTTTAAGTGATTGGCCAGCCACTCGACATCCGACAAGTGGACAGCGCTGAGCTCACTTCAGCTTCTTCAATTTCACAATATCAGGCTCAATTTCAGGCAACATTTTCATTTGCAACTCAATTCAACTCCACTTAAGTCGATTGGCAATCTCTTCGACTTGGAGTTTTGTTGATTTCCTCAATTAAAAGCACACACTCAAGTGAGTTTCAAACGCATTTCGTGGCTTTTATATTCATATTTTTGAGAACTATAAGAATGTAGATTGGACTTTAATAATCTTGTGGCAACATAAATAAACATGTTAAAGAACGGAAAGTATGCTAATATTCATGCTCATACGTATATCTTCACCAGCTCATGTTGGTTCCAAGCTGTGAGTATATAAATTAGGTTGTCTCATTTTTATCAACGAGATTCTTGTTAAGTTTATTGGATGTGTTGACCTATTAACTGATTTACATGCCGTATAATTTCAATTCGCTTGGAACTTAAAGAATTTGCCTAGTTAGAAAATTGTACAAATGCCAATGAGCGCTGACGTAATCAATCACAGTCACAATTTAACAAAAAGCCAATAAGTAACAACAATCAATTTTAAAATTTCATTAAAATTTCAACGTTAATTTCTGTTGTTATGTTTTGTTTGCGACTGGTTTATTGGCTTAGGCCCAAACTCATAAAATTGTTCAGGAGCTTTTTGATTTTTGAATGGATGGTAAGTGCAATTGCAGCTTCATTGAGCTACATGAGAGGGAAAAAAAGAAGCGTCCCCGGCTGGCAAAAAGGGGACATTGTTCTAGTGAGTGGAAAATATATCAAAATTGTGACCTAATGTCAATTTAATTACATGATATGCACAATTTGCGTTTCAAAAATGTCCGCGCAATGTGCGATAGTTCCTGTATTTACTGTATATTTGGTCTATTTTGTGCATAGGTGTGCATGTGTATGTGTAGTGTATGTGTGACTGTACGAGTTAATCTGATGTTAAATATGTAGCACTGATTGGAGGTGTGGCGTTGCCGCTGTCACCATTGCTGCAAATATTGCTCTTGCTTTGGGTTTATTTTTAATCTGCGGTTAATCAATTGGCCGTGGCATAATTATTATGAATACAACTGGCTGCAGCAGGAGCACTGACAGGTAGCCGCAGCAATTGACACTTAAAAATAATTTGAAATGCAGCCACAATAAAGCGAGCACATTTCATTCAAAATTTAAGTTAAGTCAACTGTATAACACACAAGCCATTGCTACACTCCACCGAAGCCCATTCACCTCCCCCTTCGGTCACACACACACACACACACACCCACACACACACACATACACACACGTACACAGAGCAAGAAACAATGAAAAGCATTGCAATTTAAAAGGGTGGGTAGAGGAGTGAAGCCGCGGAAAAGAATGTGTTAAGGTTCCACTATATGGGAGCAACACGAGCTGCCCTGTAATTATTATTATTATTGGGAGTCTTGCACTGCTGACTACCAGATCTATTGTGCAATGGCCAGCAATTAGAAACAAGCAAAAATGAACCAGTGCAGCATATTCGATGATGCCCTGTACAAAATATGCAGCAAATAAAAAATGTTGCTTGCTAAAGTGTAAAAGCTAAGGTCTCATAAGCGAATGTAACACAATTAATTAATTAAACAATTAAAAGACTAACTTTACACTCACAGACAACTACTGACTCTAATAAATAAAAAATTGGCTTTGAATCAAATATGTTTCGCATGCCGACAAATTAATATTGTGAAATACTACAAAGTAAACTATCAGCATACGCTCACAATTAGATTTGTAAATTATACTTGAATAGCCCAAAGGCACAAAAATCATTAATATATATTGTAGTAGATAGTAGTACTAGATAGTAAGTATATAAGTAGTGTGTGCATTTAATTTATAATTAAACAAATTACCTGAACTGTATCTGCGAATATTTGAATTTGCTAGGCATAAATAATTGAGTGCGGCATTGTTGAACATTTGTATTTCAATTGCTTAGATTTGCGAAATAGTTTTGCATAAGCATATTAAATTAACTGACTCTAACTCTCTCGTCCACAGAGTATATTATTTGCTCCGTAGACAAGTTTTTGCTGTACTCTTTGTACAAAATAAACTGTGCCAGCTGAAGGCTGCTTTGTGTGTGTGGGGTTGGGTGAGTTGGGGGTGGAGGTTTTGCTTTCCAGGAATTGTCGCCTAACTGCCTGACTGCCTGTCAGCGACAAGCCCTGTCGTCTGCGAAACTCAAAACGTGCAACTAAACTGCAACATTTTACAGGCAACTTGCCACAGTGCTCACAAGCCCACTAACACGTTTCCTCCACACCCACTTGCTGTAAGGCAGCCAAGAGAGCTGTGCTTCTTCATATGACAGTCAAAGTAGTTCTGCTCCTCCGCTGCGGAATTCCTGTCAATTGATCTTTATGGATAACAACAGCAAATGCCGCCAAAGCAAGCCCAACGGCTCCACCCCTTCTCCTTGCAGATGTCTCTTGGTACTTTATGGGCCTTTAAGCATGCGGACCAAGCCGCTAAAGTGGGCTGTTAGGGGCTTGTTAACTTTATTGATACCCATGCCGATCGAACGTTGCCTCAGTAACGCCAGCGAGATAAAAGTGTGTTAATACACACACACACACGAAGAGAATGAGAGAGAGAGAAAGAGAGAGAGATATATAAAGATAGACAGAGCAAGTGAGGGTGTTGGGATACCCGCAAGTGGAGCAAGTGGTGCATTGGCACTCGACGTTGACATGTCCGACACATGTTGCGGCTGAGGCCCCCCAAGGATGTGTTCCTCTCGAGCTGGAAGTTTATGTGCGCGTGTGGGTGGGTATATGTCTGCTAAGCTAAGCAGCGCATTTATATAAGTTTATGTGTGCTTGTCACAACCACAACCAACCACAACTGACCCACTGAAAGTCAAAAGGTTTATGGCCGAAAAGTCAAAGGCAATTTTGGTCACAGACAAAACCGAGTTAAAGATGGTTGCATTTAATTAAAATGATTACAAAGTTTAGTTCGCCTTATGCTATATCTCTACTTAAAGAAGTTATGCGACTCATGCAATTTGGCCAGTTGAAGAATCCGTTGAAATATTTCTGCATTTTGCTTGAAAATAAAAAGAAAAAAATAATAGAAAATAAAAAAGAAAAATACCAAAAGATTGTGTTTTATTCTGTACATATATTCAAGTCTACGACTGTGGAAAATGTACTTTAATATTTTTGTTATTAAATTTTTTATGTATATATTTATATATTTATTTAAATTGTAAAATTTTATCATGGTTATAATATTATATATAAATAAAAATTATAAAAACTAAATCAATATATCACTTTTGATTTTATATATCTTTCCAAAATGTATTTCTTTTCGTTAGTTCAGCGTCGCAACCACTCGAATAAGTTTTATGATTAGAAGCTCGGTGTTAAAAAATAAAAACAATTTGATATTATACTTACCATAACGTTACAGACCGGAACGAAGGCCACGCCACCCAGTTAAATATTTAGTTTCTTAATATTTTTAATTTCATTTTATTCATTATTCCATTCGCTGGTTGACCTTAGTATAGTATGTCATTGCTCGCTTAGTAGCCTTTACATAGTTACTACCATTATTTATGTTTTTTTCTTTTGAATCTTTCAGCTTTTACTGTTCCATTCTCTGCGCTTCATTTTAATTTCCATCTCAATCTTATCATTCTTTTTGGCTAACTGGGCTACATGTGTATATATTATATATATCAATTATATATATATATATATATAGATGTATTTTGGCATACACTTACATACATATTAATTATCAATTTAAATTGTAACTTAAGTTAAATAACAATCACATTTACTTATTCTCTTTTTTTTTTGCTTAATGTTCTTTTACTGTTTTCATTTGGCTCTTCATTGCTAATTTAAAAAAAAAAAGTGTCACTTGCCTATATTTGTTATTCTCTTTGGGGTTATATTAGTATATCATACCATATATAATTTATAAATTATATATATATATATATTTACATATATATATATATTTTTTTTTTCACAAGTGTCTGCAAACAAATTGTCAATAAAACAATTGGAAACAATCAAATCAACAAAAAACTTAAAAATCATTTGTTCGTATTTGAACCGTTCGATCGGAACCGATCTGAATAACTTGCTATATCCTTTGGGTATTGCATACAAATATAATTCACTACTTGCTTAAAACACGTGCCACTTGCAGTGCACGAATTTTCCATCGTTTTCATTTGTATATATATTTAGTTATCATTAAATATTACACTATTTTTCTTGTCATTTTTTATTCCTTTCTGATTTTGTGAAATCTTGACATTTATTAATAAATTGGTTTTACGTCTATTTATTTTGATATTTTTTTTTTTGCGGGTTGCTTCCATTTTATTTTTTTGTATTGAATATTTCTTTATTTTTGGACATGTATTGGATTTTTATTTTCGGTACGTATCCAAATATTTATAATAGTTATACATAGTACACCCATATATAGATTGTGTTTTATTTTGAAGTTGAAGTCCTCTGTTAATGTTGTTTGTTTGTTGGTTTGTAGGTTGTAGTGTTTAAAAAATGAAACTATTCTCTATTTGTTAGTCGCTAGTGTTTCAAAGATTACACAAGACTCACACGTATCGTAAATGTTTGTATATGTATGAAAGTTCTTATATATTGTATAAATTGTTATTGTAAATTGTGTGTTGTTTTGTTCTTTATAAATTTCGGCACATTTGATTACATGTCACAAGAAAATAAATGTCAATGAAAATCGGTGTACGACTTGTTAAGTAAGTAAGATCGATGTCTATCTAGGCCAAAAGTGTGTATTTGAGTCGGTTCTTAGTTCTTAGATGGAAAGCATTGATTATCTAAATGGCCTGCATACATTCTGTTAAACTTGTTGTGCTTATTTTAAATGAATTCACTGGTTTATTTCCTCTATAGCATTAATATGTCGGCATACTAAAGTTGATATTTTCTATTTTATATGGCTACCAATTTTGTCAGCAAACCCAATCGCACAGCGCTATCAATTAAAGTAGAAATGATTTCGCAACAGTAGTGTGTAAACAATTGAAATGCATTAATCATGCGTTCTGCTTTCATGTATTTTTGCATTCAATGGTTCCAATTTGGGTCTCTGCTTATTTGTAGCTTCTTATATAAATAGACATTGAAATAGCAATTGGCCAACACTGCCGTTAGCCGGAAATAGACAAACTATTAATTATGATGTATATTTATTTAATCGCATTTTAATTGTTTTTAAATATTATTATTATTTTTAATCGCGTTTTTGTCGGTTTTGCTATTATTATCAATATTTGAAAAATCAACAAAGAGTTAAGTGGAAAAATTGAAATTCTTTTGTTTTGGTGTCATATTATTATTATTATTATGCTTCGTTTTTTTATTGACATATATGATGCTTCCTTACGATTCTTAGCCTAGCCTAAGCATCTGACACATGTCTGGAAGCGGGGAGTTGACTAATCCCGCTAGATGCTTTTACAAAAAAAAAAACCACACATCGCTTTGACCGATCTCTAAATATCTTAAACTTTAGCGTATATATTGAGTACCATACCTTAAAAGAGCGTTACGGTATTGCCAATTTAATTTTTATTTCTTGGGCTCCTGCTGCTTCTTCTGTTTAACTGCCATTCACTGCGACAGCATGTATGCCATTGCTGAGGCTGCCCGCACAGAGCGTGGAGGCGCCGGAGGCGACTGGCGATGCTGGTGGAGATGCGGGCGGCGTCAATGTTGACGGCTCCTCTCCCCCTCCATTGGTTGCAGCTGTGCCTACTGGTGGGTGTTTCGAATTGGAGGTTGAGTTGGCAATACTGCCATTAATTTTGCCGTTCACATTTCCATATGTTTGTTTTATAGCTGCGTTTGGCTCACTTTTAGCCCCAATCTGAATATTCTGCTGTTCCTGCTGCTGCTTCGCCTCCTCCTCCTCCTTCTGCTCTTGCTTTTCGCTATGGTTGCCATTTTGAGCCTCGACCAACGGTGGTGGCGGTGGTGGTGGCGGCAATGAGTCTAGTTGATTCGTTTCGATGAGCGTAAAATCGTTGAGCTCCTTTATCTCCTCATTGGAGGGGGGCTCAGGCAGACTCATCAAGCTGTCGTAGGTGTTCTCTGGTTCCACCAGCATGGGTTGATCCAGCTTCTCGGGCTGCTCTTCGTTGTGTACATCCAACTGTATTTTCTTCTCCTGCTCCTGCTCCAACGGTGACTGTTCCTTCTCGATTTCTTTGTCAGTCTCAGCTTCTTCTTTACCCTCCATCTCATTGGCATTTCCAAAAGCAGCAGGAACCGGCAATGGCTGCTCCTGCGACACCAACTGCTCCGACTGCGACTCTGGCTTAAGCTGATCCATCTGCTCCATATCAGTTTTTTCCTGGCCAACAAGCACTTTTGAGTGTAGCACTAGAGGCGAGTTACCAGCATAGCCGGGCTGCTCGATAACATAGAGCTCCTGGTTGCCATAGGAGTAGCGTTTGTTCGAATCACTCGAAGATGTGGAGCTCAGATCGGACTGCGATAGTCCAGTTTGCGACATTATGGGCAGAGGCTCCTCATCAGGCTGTTCTTCCTCGATGAGCTGCAGCCCAACAGCTGCCACTGATCCGACTGTTCCGACTGGCAACGGATTGACAAAATCGCTGGGTGGAGCATGTATCTGTACCTGTTCATGGCCAGGTGGAAGGCTGCGCTCTTCAGTCACCGCTAGCTTGCTACTTGTATCGAAGGGCAAATCAGTGATGTCTGCGCCGGCGGCGGGGCTATCAGGCAGCTGCTTCGAATCGACGCCGCGTGCCACCTCCACCACAAAAACGCCATCCTTGTCGGTGTGCATTTTCGTCTCGCGTGCATTGCGTGAAATGTCCTGCGGGTGTGTATGAGAGCGAGAGAGAAAGAGAGAGACACATAGAAAGATAAAACAGAGGAAAGGAGTGCGACAAATCAGGTACTAAGCGCCAGATGGCGAAGTGCATTAATGATAATATATCAGGGACACAGCAATCAATAACAGGACAGCCAGCAGCAGGATTGGAGAGAGTGCAAGGAGATTGCCACAAGAAGGCGGGAGACAAATCGAGCGGCTACCATGCGAAAGGTACCGAAAATTGCATTTACATATACTTTGCTTGTGGCACATTTACACCTCACACACACACATACACAGAAAGTGAGAGTGCGGAAGTATGAAGAGTGAGGGACACATATAGATTTGGAAACTGGTCTGGTGCACAGGTGTTGCTGGGACTTGCACCGGATATCCTTTCGACTGCTTGACAAATAACTGACACTTGACCAGCACAATTGGGCAGACTGGGCAGGACTGCAAGGACAGTAAACCAGAGAGTGGGTAATAGGGTAAAGATAGGGAGGAGGTCTGACAAAGAGTGCATCACTTGCAGTTGCAATTGCAGTAATGCAGGACACAAATTACATGAATCGATCAGAGTCATGTCAAGAAAGCTGGGATTATAACAAGAATTCTAGTTCGACAGAGACAGGAGCAGTGTGGAAATTAAAACTTTTAACTTCTGTCGTTAATCACTTTCCAATATTACATTTATATATAGATCCATCAATGCAATTTTAATAATATATATATAATAACAAATTACAGCTACCGAATTTTCAAGTTTGACGCTTTGCAAAAATTAGAAATATTCAATATGTGGACTCTAAGTTTTAATATTATTTCACTTAATCATTTTTTGATGTATTACTTATGTTCAAAGTTTATCGATTGAGAAATAATATAGTTTCACCAGACATCACGAGCTATGTCTGCTTTCTAAACAGTGAATGACTGCCTCTAAGGTGGGTGCTAAGAGCAAGAGACAGCTAATCGGCTAGTTAACTACTGAACAATCATTGAGAAAGACTTAGCAAATATGCCTAACCAATCAAGATCCAAAGAGACATATAATCTTTTTCAAACAGAAATTCCTTAAGAGTGTATGAAATTAATATTTGTTTCAAGTTACCATCTAAAGCACAACAATGAGAATTTTACAGGCTGAAAAAAAGGCAGACAATTTCAACAACACGACAATTATCAATCAATCATTACTACGACAATTACACGCATAGACAGGTGAGCGAGATAAAATGTTGATGCAAATATTGTGTACATGAATGAATGTGAAAGAGTGGGACAGAAAAGACAATTACAACATAATGAGCAAAAGAGACAACACGCAGAGAGAGAGAGAGAGAGAGAGAGAGAGACAGGGAGGCAAAGAGAAGACAAAGTAAAGTTATAGAGACACACACCCTTGAAGAGCTAATATGTGTTGTGTTCAACTAGCTAACTATGAGTGTTTAAATGAACTGATTCATATATATAGATGAATTAACATTTCAAGTTAAAGTTGTATATGGAGTCAAGTGTCAAATTATAAAAACGATATATTCGAGCTTTCCGCGAAATAGAAAATCCCTAGTTATCTAAATAAATATGTTAATGTAACAAAAATGGTTGAATTTTAATGATAGTTCAGTAAGCTATACGAATTAAATATTTTAAATGAATAACACATTAACTATACAGACTGATACTTAAGTATGCTTATTTTAAGCTTAACCAATACCATGATTCCTATGTTCTAGTTCAATTAGCTGACATTGCAGCTCTTAAGTGAGTATTTAGCCAGTTCTGTGAAGTAGTTTAGTGAATCTGAACAATTAGCTTAGAGGGTGTGTATCTTTATTTAATTTAGGCGATTGTGGTGTACGAAAAACAGACGACAACGACTAGACAAAAACAGGCAAGACAACACTAGAAATCGAAACGCTTAACAGGACATGTTAGTTAACAGACTGTTGACTAAACATTGTTAACAGTTCGGACTTACATGGCGCTCTTCGGTGACAACAATCAGATGATTATCTTTGAGCGTCATCTTTGTGACGGAACCACCAAACGCAAAGGCGCCCCCACCAAAAGTGGGCGTGAGAGTGTCTATTGAATTGGGTGTCTGGATATCGGTTCGAGCCTCAAACTGAAACTCGATGCGCTGTACGCCACTGGCTAAAGCCAGCGACATGGAACGGATCAGGGCTGCATTTGGATTTGGATCTGGATTCGCATAAGGATTTGTCATTGAATTATCCATCTGCGATGATGGCGTCTTGGAGGATGCTACCGAACAGCAGGACGATGACTGTAAGTAACCAGAATGCACAGGACTTTTGTTTAGTGTAATTACAGCTGCTGAGAATGATCGCAGAACCAAAATCAAACTTGCGGCAGTCTCTAAGCTCAGCAAAAAATATGTTATCGAAATATTTAGAAACCAGAACTATCTGCTCAATTCCAAAATAAAATAACAAAATTGCAATATATTTTATGCATATCTGTAGATACATCGGTCTTAAATATAGGGTCAAAGGACTCTACAATTTTTGACCTACAAAGTGCATTGTAGACCATTTTATATTTTCCAAAATTATTGAATACCTTTCATCTAAATATTTCAAGTAAAAGATGAAATTTCTATATACAATCACACATTTTGAATGTTGATTAGGCGATTCTTCTGTGAAAAAATGTATCATGTAGAATTGAAAATGATTTTTATTCAACAAAATAATTTTTAAATTGAGTGCGATTTTCTAACTTTCAGTGTATATTTTGTTTTGGGTCTAGCTCTCGCCAATATTTAATTAAATTGTACTGAAGAAATTATACGCTTCACGCAACACATTTGCATTGTTCAAGGACTTAAGAAAGGCGGTGGGCGGTGCAATAGTCGGGTTGCTTGATAATGGTTATTTCAGATACGCCACGGTTGACCTAACAACAAAAGTTTCCGAAGCTTGACGGCACTCGCCTCCAAAATTCAAATTGAAGTTTTAGTTGCGTTTCTTTATTCAATTATTACTCTATCATTTACTTATGGTTCATCCTGATTTACATCATTATCATCAGCTTCAACTGGTACTGGTTTGGCTTATTCTTCATCATCTAGTTAAGCACTTACCTCATTTTTGGAGTCCGGGCCCTGACCCTGCTCGCTGTCATCGCCAGTGGCACTTGAATTCGCATTCTTATTCAGCAAATAACTACAAAGAGATGGAAACAGAGACAAAAAGGGAAAGAGAATATATATATATGTAGGTTAGTAAGTGAGTTGGCAACATTGTCAAATCCCATGCATTTCAAGTGTAGAAAATGCACAAATTTGTTGCGTAGTTTGCGATGCAATCAAATATATGTATTTACTCTCTTGCATATCTGTGTCACAAATAGAGAAAAGTAAGCAACACAAATTTGCTTACTTGGTGACGTAATGTAATTGTTTATGAAAAATGTTGAGCTGTGAGAAATATTTTGTATTGTATTTGGTCACTTAATTGGTAAATTATCTGATAAATAGATAAAGATCTGATAAATTAAGTTTACATAATACTAGGCACAAGATCACAAGGAGATATATAGAAAGAGAGAGATGAGGGATTTGTTGGGCTGAGAGTAATCTACATACATTATTTACTTTGCTGTATAGAAACTTCTCTCTTTGGTTGCTTTAACAAGAACGTCAGACAGAGGGTGAGAGAGAAAGAGAGAGAGAGATAGAGTAGGAAAGAGAGAGAAGATACGATTGCTGAATTGAATTGAGTTCAACCTATTCTGAGCAACGTTGTTATTAAGGATAGCTCAGGGCACTGTAGTTGTAGGTGCCAAGTAAACACATTTGTCAAGGTATGTTGCATATGATAAATAGAAAGTGGTTCAACTGCCCATGCCCTCGTCCTACACTGGAGGGACCTTGGCATTTCACTTTCGTTTTTAATGCGTTTCTTTTCCACAAACATTTGTACAAATTGTCGCACGCACAACACACAAACACAAACACATACGCACAACTAATTTCTCGTCTCGACAGTTTATTGTGCAATTTCCTTTTTAGCTTCAACCTAACACATACGCACTTCACCAAGCAACACCCCTCCCCCCCCCCCTCCGCACGCACACACAAACTCTACTCTTGTGTGAGACCGCAACGACAAAAAAAAGGCCAACAAAAAAAAAATAAAAAAAAAATAAAACATGCAGACAAAATTTATTTCTGTTGCGCATTTGTCGACTTTCTTCTGCGGCCGCCGTCGTGTGGCACCTTTCTGTGGCAACTGGCAACTGCTGCTGGCGATTGCCATTTTGACGTTTTATGCGTTTCATTCCGGCCTCCTACACATCATGCAACACGGCAGCAACGCCTTGTTAGCTCCACTGCCACTTGCCTTCATCTCCATCATCTTCACTTGCCTGGCTCTCTCTCTCGCTCTCTTTTTCTTCTCTTTTTGCACGCGGTTTGTCTCTCTGTCTTTTGGATGGGTGGTAACTTCCGCTTCCGGCAGCGTCTGTCGACGCGCCCGTCGCTGATTTGTGGCGCCTTTAGATTTTCGGGGGCACCTTTCATCTTGAGGTTACTGCCTGCCTACTCCTCAGTTCCCCATTTCCTGTTCTTCTTTACCACCCAACCACCCCCTGTCGACTTTCGGTGTGGCGTTCATTTTGTTTGGCATTTAGTGCCCGCATATAAAAGCAACAGCAACAAATTCCCATTTATGTGGCATGCTCGAGATTTATGTGTATCGTTGGAGGCTGAACTGCAGAGAAAAGAAGGCGAGGGCGATGGCGAGTGGCGGCAGAGGGAGTTTTGTTACTCTATTGCCTGAAAGGATGTTGCTGCTGACATTGCGTCACATCGCTGCCCCTACCGCTCTCTGTCTCTCTTTTCTCACATGCTGTGTGACTCTCAGATTTGCTCACACATTTGCCGCTGGCATTGCGAGAAATAAAATGCCAGAATGAAGCTGATAAATGCGACTTGGCACGCCTCCCGCACCAATAGCTCCCAAATGTATTATGCGTATGTCTCTGCAATGTATCCATGTGTGTGTGTGTGTGTGTTTGCACTTTACTGCCGTTACTTGGGCTGTAGGCGTACATTCAGGTAACCCTTTTGCCACTTGGAGACCGACAGCAGCTGCTGCTACTCCGCCCCTTCGAAAATGACAAAAATTCTATACACTAGCCAAGCCATATGGTAATTTGTGTTGCTAAGCTTTTGACGAGAAAAAATAATCTTATTTAAGAAAAAATAATCAGAAGAAAAATATACATTTAAATTTAAAATAAAACCTACAAGAAAAAAATGTAGAATTGTTGCTTTGCGATTGATTTGCCATATGCTTTTAATATTTTTAGACCAATCAAATATATACAATTTCTATTTTTTCACCATAATTATTTCTAAAGATCCTTAATAAAAACGTGATTTCTTTTAGTACAAAATGGGCAACTAGTTTTCTTTGGCGAATGTTTGTTAACTTCCAATTATCTTTGCAACTTTTATCCGAACGGTTCACTTTTGGGCCCAGACTAAGCCAGATACGCTATTTGGTTACAATTGAATTGAAAATCTTGATCATGACTATTTTCTATTTATAAGTTTGAATATGTCGAACATATCTCCTTACATGCACATCACATCATGTGGCAAATCTACCCTGCAGAGATAAAAAAAATAAAATGCTAGTTAAGGGGAGAAGGCTGTTGATGGATTTTTTATTTTCCACTCTCATTTCAGCTTTCGTTAATTGCTGTGTCTGACTTATTATTGCTTATTCCAATTACGCTGCAGCTGCCATCCCTCGTCGCTGCTGTTGTTCTGTGAAAAGTTTCAACATCATTGGACAGTCGCAATTATTTTTAATTTCAAGGACATTGCATCTGGGCTGATTAAGCACTCAACTTAACAGACCCCTCGGGGACCAGAGTGAAAGAGAGAGAACTCTGTAACAAGCACATAAATCGCTCAAAGGGATAAAGCATACAAAATTAATGCGCATTAAGAGCAATTCTCAATCATAATAGTCTTAGGTTATAATTCATGTTTTCGATATATGTACATGCAAGATTTTAGACTGCTTTAAGATGTATTTATACTCAGGGTATATTTTCCATGCAACCCTTTCACTTACCGTACTGCGCAGTACATAGACGTTAGAAGTGCAGCGGGCAGAATGACAATAATTAGGCCCATGGAGACGGCGAATAGATTTAGATAACCTGTGAAATGAAAGAAATCAGCATTGAAGAGAGGAAATTTGATGTACAAGTTACGAAAAAGTGCCTCAGCTAAGACTTACCATCATAATCGGCCAATGAATCCTCCGAAAGTGGTGTGGCATTGCCCATGCGCTCCGGCAACTGATTGCGCAACAATGGCGCCATTGCAGATGTATCACCCACATTCAATCCAGGCTTGAGACTCTCGTTGCGCTGCTGCAGTGTGGCATTGAGGAGCTCTGCGACCGGCAGCTGTTCGCGGTGTAGATGACTGAATCCGTGATTGAGCGATTGGCGATAAAGACCATGTTTTGCCTGCTGCTGATTTTCATCCTGTTGCTGCTGCTTCTGGCGATGTGCTGGACTCTCAAAGGGATAGAAGCCCTCGACACCATCAAAGCCACCGCCGGCGCCATCGTCAATCAGATCGCCACCATATTGAATGGAGCTCTCAATGACATCCGGATCGCTGCCCATGCCAAGACCATTGCTATCAATATCATTCTCATAGATGCTGCGACCCTGACCCACCAGCTCGCCGGGCATGTAGTCAATCTCCTTGAGCTCAATCTGTGGGGGTAACTCGCCAATAACCGGAACTCCTATGGCCAAATCGGGCAGCACCGCCGGCTGTATAATAATGTCCGGCAGTTGCGAGCTAGCCAATATGAGTGGCGGCGACTGAGTGGAACTGCCAGTAGATGGCAACGATTGCTGTTCCACCTCGATGACCGATTCACCCACATATGTCACATCCAGCGGTGGTGCATCGTCACCGTTGTTAATACCACCGCTCGTACGTAGGATTTTCATTGCATCGGCACTGTGGTGCAGCGGTGATAGAATGATATCCTCTTGCTGCTGTTGCTGTTGCTGCTGCTGGTGCTGCTGCAGCTGTTCCTGTTCCTGCTCCAACATGTAGCTGGCGGGAAAGAATTGATTCTCAAATTGAATCTTACGTTGCTGCTGCTGTTCGGTATTTATGGCGCTGCTGGTAGTGGGCAGAGATTCGCCAACCTTTACCTCCGTGTTGGAGATGTAGAAAATGGTGTCGGAGTCGCGATCGATGCTCGGTTTGCGTGGCATTGGTGGTGGTGGTGGTGGTGGCGGTGGACGTGGCAAGCCACCTTTTGTATCCGCCATAAATAGTTCGTCGGCTGCATCTTGTGGGGGACGCACCGCTGGTGGTCGCGCATCTGAGCGATACGGATAGTTAAACATGGAATTCAGATTCATGTGCTCAGCGCTGGCACTAAAGGAGTTCTCGGTGTTGTTGTCACCGGCGCCGTTGTCAATGATCTCTACGACTAGTATCTCATCGTTGGGGTTATTGGATTTGCGATCACTGGCCGGTGGCTGGCGATAAGAGAACTCCAGATCCTCGCTCCCATTGCCAAAGGCCTCGGAGACATTGATGTGAATCTCAATGGCTGCCGGCTCTGGCTTGCCCAAGCTACTTCCAGCTGCCGGCTGTGTGGAAACATCAGCGCGATCGATTACGTATTGAGTAAAGCGCTCCTGGACCACCGGTGAACTAGGTGGCTTGGTGGTGCCCACTCCCGGCTCCAGCGGCATCGGATAATAGCCCGAGTTGTCACGGAAATTGGTCGAAGCGACTATCGAATCAACCGTGGAGTCGTAGACCTCGATTTGTATATCCGAGATCTTTGATTCGGTGCGCGGTGGTGCAGCCAGCACCACTGAACCCGCAACGCTAATCTCTGCCGCCGCCATAGGCAGACGAGTGGTGCTGACCTGAACTTCGGGCACCTGGAAAACTGTTGTCGACAGCACTGACTGTGGCTGCACTGGTGGTGCAACTGGCAGCAGTGTGGTTGTTCGAGTAGTGCCCGGACCCAACGAGCTGGACTCCAAATTTAATTCAAGTAGCGCCGTTGGCGCCAAAATCTCCACAATACGTCCTTGTCGCAGCTGCAGCTCAATGGAGTCTTCAGGCGACGGTTGCGGGTTGGGCGCCAGTGGTTTCTTTAGCGGATGCACCACACTAAATGTTTTCTCTCCCATAAAAATGGGACCCAAATAGCCATTTGGCACGGGCAACAACTCGGTTGTTTGACTGCTGACCAGATTGCTGTTGGTGGTGGTTTCAATTTTGGCTGTTGCTGCTGGGGTTTTTGTTGTTGTGCTGGCTGCTATTGGATATTGTTGCTGTTGTAACTGCTTCTTTTTGGTTAACTTACGGCCATCGTGGCCATTGTTGATTGGTGGTGCGACTGAACCTTCCAAGTCCAGCAGCCGCACCACCGACTCCAATCTGTGCGACGAGTGGCTCAAATGCAAAGTGTTGCTGTTGTCGCCAGCATTTTCTGTTGCCGCAGTTGATATGTTTGCAACTTTGATGGCTGGCAAAATGGTGGTGCGTATTTCAGCAATAACTGGTGCTGCTGTGGTCAATGTTGCTGCTGTGGTTGCTGCAGCTGCCACGGTTTCTATAGTTGTTGTCGTTGGCACGATTTTGACAGGCAATACGGTGGTGCTTAGTTTTAGCGCCAGCTCGCTGGTATCATTGACAACAGCAACTGTTGCTGCTGTTGTTGCTCCTGTTGTCGTTGTAGTTGCAGTTGTTGTAGTTATGGAATGTTGCTGCTGCTGTTGTTTTGTTGTTACAATCAGTTTGGGCATATCACCCTCAACGCCAATCTGTAGCTGGTGTGTTGCTGGTGCTGGTGCTGTTGCTGGTGCTGTTGCTGGTGCTGTTGCTGGTGCTGTTGCTGTTGCTGGTGCTGTTGCTGGTGCTGCATGCACCTGGCCGTTACTGTTACTGTTGGCCACCAGCAGCAACAATATGATCAACAGGGCAACAACTGGCTGTCTCCTCCTTGCAACAGCTGCCATGATGCGGTTGTTGTTCGGCTCTATTGCTGTTGCTGTTAGCTACTGCTGTATTCTGAATATTTCGATTATATTTTCTGTACCCGAAGAATCCTTTCCTGTCCTTTTTTCTTTTTTAAATTTAGCAAAAGTTGCTACAGCTATTGCTAATGTTGCCTTTAGCACTTAATTGCCCCTTTTGCACTGCGTGTTGCTGTTGCTGTTAGTGTTCTTACTGTGGTTACTATTACTGGAACTGTTACTGTTACTGTTACTATTGGCACTTGGCATTGTTGTGTAGCACTTCAGGCTGCTCGGCATCTTCGTCTTCATCTTCATGAACATCAGCAATCCGCGCAGCCGTCGCAGCTGTCACCGTTTTCATTCATTCACTCAGTTGCTGTTGGCGTTGCTCTGGCTGTGGCTGTTGCTGATGTTGTAATTGCTGCTGTTGTAGTTGTTACTGTTTTTGTTGCTGTTGCTGCCGCTGTTACTGCGGCCATTTTTTGCGGCTGTAGCGCCGCAGCTCTGTTTTTGGACTGCGTTGCGGCAGCTGCTCTTGCTGCGGTTATGGTTGCTGCTGCTTCTGCTGGCTGTTGATGTTGCTGTTGCCGGCGGGCGTCGTTCTCTTTGTTGGCACGCAAATTCAAAAATACAAATAAAAATATATATGTAAAAATAAAGGCATAGAATACAACAGACAAAATTCTGTGCTGCTTTTAGCACTCAGCGCAACGCGTTCCGCTTGCTTCCTCCTGTCTTCCTGCTGTTTCCTGCTGCTTCTTGTTATTCTCCTTCCTTTTCTCGATGTGCTTTAAATTTGTTGTATTTGGCTGTGGTTTTTTTATTTCGGTTCTCGCCTTTTCTTTGCTCTTCCAATGAGATCTGCTCGAGTGGAAATTAAATTTAAAATAACGAAATATGCTTCAATAACAAGAAAGTTGCTGCTATTGCTGTTGCAGTTGTTTCTATTGTCGATGAGCTAGCAATGCAACGCAAAAAAGTGCAATGAAAAATTGTGGACACAAGCACAAAGCGAAAGCTTTGGATAATAGATAAAAATAACGACCATGCTACGATAATGCTGGCCAGCTAGTTCAGCTCGGTATTCCAGAGACTGATTTCATCTAAAAAGCGATTATTAAACTTATTAATGAATCACTTTGCAAGCGAACTGAAAAATATACAGAACATTGTGAACACAATTAAATTATGAAATACTTTTAATAATTGGAGAAAGTAAAGATTTCATATGTATTCAAAACAAATAACTGACTCCCCAATTCCAGTCACGCTCATATCTCAATTTAATATTTTCTCATATACATGGTTAAGAATAGGACTAAGATCTATGCAGTTAGTGCAGTGCCTTTGAGTTTAAAGCTTAAGAATGCAATCAAAAGATTCTTTCCGATTTGTGCATATTTAATAAATGGCATAATCTGAGAAGTACTTTTCTAACCAAAATTCCCCCATAGCATGGTACTATTGGGAACACCCAATACAAATTTATCTCCTTGTGTGAATTGTAGATGCCTCGTCCATAAGTGAAAGCAATGTGAAACGAGTATTGTGCGAGTGTTTGCAGTGACGTGTGATGGCATTTCATAAAAGACGACAACCGAGAAAAGCGAATGAAAATGAAAACAATACGCAAAATATGCCATAGAAAAACCAATTTTCAAACAACATCACTACCAACACCCCTTCATTTCTACTACACCTCCTCTCAGCCATGGGAAACTTGTCGAAATTGTGAAAATTTTTCGTTTTGTGCTTGTTGTTCAATGTGGTTTGAGGGGTGGCGGTGTAGGAGGGGCACTCCTTATAGCTTTTGTCTTCGGTATTTGTGTCTTCGGTTGTAAGCCCAAAAATGCCATGCAAATTAAATAAAAGCCTACAAAGTGATTCGATTTGAACTTTAGCAAAGAACCAAGCCAGAGGGTCAAAAAGGTTTCGCTACACTCACTCACTCACTGCGCCACTGCACCACACTGCCAGCATCCCTTTCTGCTTACCTCGTTGCCGCTATTCATATAGCCGCAAACAAAAGGTTGTGGCTAACTGTTTTTATTTCCTCCAGTTGGCCAGCTGTTTAGCTAACTCTGTCTACTTCTCCACCTTTCCATCCCTTCATCTTTTGCCATCTCATCATTGGCAAACTTAGTGCGGCTATCAGCATCGTTATCAGTGTTACAGTACTTAGCAACAACAAGCTCCAACCCAACTGGCCACAAATAGCAGCTGTTCATTCATAACACTTCTCATCTCTTGGCCATTGGCACTACCGCAAAATCAACTTCAAAGCAATAGCAACAGCAACAGCAGAAATAATTATAATAGCAGAAAATGCTCATATTGATTACATTCGGGCATCACATTTAAATACTCTGTTCTTTGATGTTTGATATTATTATTACAAATTAAGTTATAATCATTTTTATTTTAATATATTAAAAAAAACGAATGTTGGCGAATGTTTGACAAACATTTAAATATCTCTAAGGAGATTAGTTAGAGTTGTTGTTAGTGGCTACTGCATGTATTTATGTAATTCTCGATATCACTAAAATAAAAACATATATAAAATGTGATCAATTATTATTAATACTGTATTAATAGTCACAAATTAAATAGTCACCAAAATGTTAACACATATTTTATTTGCAACAAAATACCGCGCAGTCGAAAAATGCCGACAGCTTTTGCTGTAATTTTTCCTTATTTTCTAATTTAATTTATTTAATTAATTGATTACTTACTGGTTGAAAGCCCTTCTTCTGTTTCAATTTGTGGGGACGTCTTTCTTAAGTCTTTATTCGTCACTCTTCACTCTTTACTGTTTACTATTTAGTTGGATGCTTCTGTTTTTTTTTTTTTGTTTTTTGTAATGGGCCTCGCAAGGTAATCCAAGGGTCCTTGCAAAGACCCGTTAAATCTCACAGCGTGCCAATCACAATCACTCAGTTCACAATTGTTTTGCTCAGCACTACAATAACAATAACAATAACAGTAACAAGAACAACAACAAAAAAATAGAAATGGACTTAGACTTTGCTTTCGGCCAGGGTCAAAACAGCACGCGACACGCCCGGCATTCAAAGCCAGAAACTAACACAGAGTCGCGAAGCACTCAGCAACAACAACAACAACAACGTAGCCGAAGCAGCAAGAAGCATAAAACGCGCCAAATTTACAAAAATTTCCAAAAAACTAATTAGAAACATTTTAATTATTTAAAAATTTTGTTGGTAATTTTTAAAAATACATTATTTTTTGATAATTTGGTTGCGGCAGCGTTTTTAGTCTTGCAGCGAGTAAGCGTGGCTGGATAACGGGATGAGGGAAGGAAAGGTATTGGTGTGGTAGGGTAGGGCAGGCTAGTGGGATAGGGTAGTGCGGAAGGGTTGTTGTTGTAGTTGTAGTTAGAAATTTATCTCACGGCTGATTTGGTATCCCTGGCTGGTGCCGCTATTGCGTCCTTTAGCTCTGAATACCGCACGCAAACTGCGCAAATATTCTCGCATCCTTTGGTCTAAAAGGACAAGGATTCACCGCCATCGACGTCGCAGTCTGCGTTTGCCGATTTACCGTATTGCCGATTTTAATCAGCTGTTCCGACAGCGACACTGCGTATCTGCTTAAGCATCGACGGCAGCGGCGCACTAGCAGCGTGGTTGATGTCTTGGCTAATCATATGGCTGCCAGTCTGTTTGCATCGCTTGTGATTTCCCTGTAACTGTTGATCATATGCCTGCTAAATCAATTTGCTGTGAATCAAGCAATCACATATTATTAATTAAATATATGCTTTTGATTGACAATAATTACAGTGGCTTTGTGCTTGTATAAATTGATTAACAGTCTGGCAACATCAAGTATATGGAATGCTGTTGCGACTTCCAGTCTACACGCCCCATAGTGCGGAGAGCTTGTATGGTGAAAAGCTCGCAGTGAAACGGCCAGCATTGACATTTAGCTGCACAGCTTTGGTTACTAGCTTAGTACAGTTTCCCACCTGCCAAGAGCTTTTTGTAAGCAAAATATAAAGAATTAGAATTACTAAACATAATTTTACTCTATAACGTATAGTTCTCGACTCTGCAAATCATATTGTTAAATTCTAAACAAAACTTAATATTTGGATTGTATTGCAAATTATTGAAGTTTCATTCTACAGATTTCTGTACTCGATATAATCTGGACATTAAAAATAAGAAGAAGATGAATAGAAGAGATAAAAAAATAAATAAATTTATGATGTTTTTTTTATACATATCTAAGGTTGATCATAGTTCGTTGATAATGTGTGTAAATTATAATAGTTAGTTTTGTTTTCAACTTGTCATAACTTTCCACTTCTTTCATTCCAGCTTTGGCATCAGCTGTCATTTAACATCATTCACGTAATGGAATCGGTTTATGTTTATATATGTATATAAGTATTTGCCAAATTTCACATTCAATACCGTTTTTCGGTCACTGGCATTGCCTTCTTCTACCTTGCAACATCTATAAAATACATATATCCATCTGTCTCTCTCTCTCTGTCTCTATCTATCTGTCTGTCTATTGCTGCTTGTATCTTCTGTCTGACTGTCAGTCATTCTATCTGATCCGCATGATCCATTTGATAATGCAGTGCGCACGATAATTCCCATAAATATTTCGCCTTTAGATTATGTAAACCTTCTTTAGGCCGCTTTGCTTTATTCCAACACATTCCCATCGTATACAAATGTTGTTGTTGTTGTTGTTGTTGATGGTTGTCGTTGTTGTTTTCTACGCTGTGGAATTCGAAGCACTCCCAAAGCACCAGCAACGAGCAACAAAAACAACTGTCGCCAGTGGCAGAGTTTCAATTTGCATCACCTTCTGCTCACTGCTGCCTGCTGGCTTCTTCTTCTTGTTGTTGGTGGGTGATAGACACTCCGTCGCAGCAATTTGGCAAATGGTTAGCAAAGCATTTGCACCGCCTCCACACCACCGCCGCATTAGTTGTGGCGCATGCTTTAAGCTTGCCAGCTTAATTGAGTTTTTGCCTTTTTTTATTATTGAAATACTTGCCACATTAGACGGCAAGTAAAAAAAAAAAACAACAAAGCCAACAAAAATGCCAAGTGACCTCAGAGCTAATTCACTTGATTCAATTCATATCATTTGATATATCTTATTATTTAATGTCTTTTGTTTTGGGCTTTTGTTTTTGATTTTGGCGCAACGCTTTCTTCTGCAGCTGCTGTAAGATGGTTTGTAGATGTCGAAGCAGATCGCGTTTATATGCTGAACAGCAACTCTTTGGGGTACCGTTAAAATACAGCTTCATACACTCAAATCTAAACAGTTTCAATTACAGACAGAGTCAAAGTTCGAATAGGAAACGAAGTCTAATCATTATAGATACAGTGTTGTCTAAATTTAATTTCATATATTTTGAAAATAATTAACTACTTATTCGTGTATCTTTATGAATATTTTTGTACAATATGACTTAGACATTTTTAAGTGTAAGGGATGCTTTTCAATCTTGTCAATTACGTTGAAATAACTTAAACTGAAAATCAGATAGACTTTCCTAATTTATACTGAGATGCATTTTAGGATGTAGGTTAAAAGCAAATTATCTGTTGGTTAAAACTCATAGCCAGAGGCTTGACACAGGGACTGAGGCACAAACCACAGAGTCTGCGATTGTTTTAAACATGGCTTTAAGCGCCATTGTTTAATCACACACCCCCACCGATTGCCGATTACCAATCACCAGAGCCGACACTGGCCGCAGCAAAGAAATGCAAACACAAACACACACAAAAAAAAAAAATACACTGATCCAACGAACGTGCGACGTGCGGCGTCGTCGATCAGACATTTGCCGTTGTCAGCTGAACTCTGCCTCAAACTGTGGCTGCGTAACGGATCATTTTAATTTGAACTGCGCCGCAGCACACTTGACGCACAGCTTTGGCCGAGCTCCAAGCTCAAATTGTGTACACTTTAAAAAAAAAATGTCGAGTTCAACCGGAATGCCAAAGTTTCTGCACAAGTGCAAATTGTTTTTAAATTCACACTTTAGTCAAAGCATTCATCCTGATTAGAAAATCTACCAGAAAAACATATATTTTTCAATTTCAGCGCTACGGAATATGTACTTGAAGTAAGTAAATATGTTGTGTCAAGTAATCATGCACTTGTCTTAAGGAACTGGCATAAGATGAAAACAATCTTTCTTTTCATTGAATTAGTGGATTGAATCTTGACTGGATTGAAGTACAACAATTACCCATTTATTTTTCAAGTGTAGACGCCTTGGCCAAACCCACCGCATGACAGGCAGTAATGCCTCGAGGCAACTCACTTGCACGCTGGGGCGACACGTTGACAACTGGCATCGATTTATGCGAAAGATTTTCCAATCGATTTTCAACCCCATCGGCCCCCTCAACGCCCCTTCCCTCACCATCCTTCAGAAGCCCGTACCCCTGTAATATGCAGCTGCACGTGCCTGCCATACGAATAGGAGGCACAAAGCGAATACGGTTTGGCCAAATTCTCTCTCCATTTGCCAGTCAGCAAATCGATAGCCAATTGAAACCGAAACGGTAAACATGGCCCGCAGAAGTGACTGGCGATCGATAAGCCATGCGCTGAAGCCACAGTCAAAGCCAAAGTCGCTGGCTGTGCCGTTGTCAAGGCTCATCCATCAGCATTTGTTTAGGCCATGATTTAAAGCCAATATGCCCACTTCAGCCGCTGGCAAATCGCAATTGGCCAACCGAAGCGTCGCCCCATCTCTCATGGCTTGCCACAAATGCTAAATGCTATAGGACTTAAAGAATTTTCGAGCATAGCACAGATGAGCAATCATCCACTCAGCTCCGCTTGACTAGCTGGGTCAAACAACTGCTGTTGGGGACTACAGATGCATCAGTGTCTCTTGTCGAATTTAAACTAGATCATTGGTTACTCAAAATACCATCGAGTTCACAACATCTATAGATGTGTGCAACCATCAAATAACTGGACGGTTCTTTAGGTTCATTAACAGTCTTTTGACGTTAATCGGTTCTAAGCTTAATTTCATTTCAAGCCAAAGTCGATAGTATTCAAGAGATTCTTGTACATATATATTCGAAAATACTTAAAGTAAGATGGTTCCAAAAAAAAAAAGAATCATAAGAACTGATAGCCTCACCAATTAGCAGTAATCAGCTAGAGAGATGTTAGAATTTTTACAACTTTTCTTCATATTCTATTAGCGATTTTAATTTTCATAAATTGCCGTTTATTTTTATTTATTTTTATTTTTTTGCAGTACTTGCTTTCTTTTACTAATGCTCAGAGTTATGTTTGCCAATCAACTCCTTGGCTTCAGATTAAGCTATATATATACGTGATACATATAACATGCATGATTATATTCTATTCGTTTCACGCTTTATTACATTTGAATAAGATAGTTAGTTTCATAAATCGGGTTAGTTCAGCCATTTTCACCAATAGTTTATATTTCAAAGAAACGTGTGAAAAATGGGATTGGGATCGTTAGCGTTTAGTTTTATGGTATATTTATGCATGAGATGAGATGGGTGAGGTGTGGTGTGGTGTGGTGTGGTGAGGTATATATTTATGGCATATGCGATAAGAAACTTTCGCATTTTTGGGATTTTTCAATACGCAACAACTGAATCATTTGTTTGTCAGGCTTTTTGTTGTTGTTGTTATTGTTGTTGTTGGTGTGGTTGTTGTTTGTTGCTTTGCTGCTGTGGCTCAATAAAGTTTATGACTTAGCTTCGGAGTTGCCGATAACTCGCTGACAGGGCGGCCCACCTCAAATGGGGGCGTGGCAGTTGAGCTGGTTGACTGTTGATTGAATCATCGCTTAGCAAAGCGGCGTCCATTTCACTTTCATTTCTTCTTCTCCTTCTCCTTCTTCGTCATCGTTGTTGTTGATGTTGATGTTGTTGTCGCTGCTCAATTTCTTTTCATGGGCAGCCTCGTTTCACTTTCTTTTGACTCATCCTCCTCGAGATGTCGTCGCCGCTGCTTCTTCTTTATGAGCTGATTTACGTGGGTGACGATTGCAACACCGCTGGCAGCATATAGACTCTGAGAGAGAGAGAGAGAGAGAGAGAGAGAGCGCGCGAGTGAAAGAATGAGAGTGATAGAGCGGGTCATTGTAAGACAATGCCAATGCTCTGTGTAAGCCTTCTTGTCTTTGTTTTCGATTTCGTCATCTGGCAGTTGTTGTTCCACTCCCCTTCTCCCGTGACACCACTTTACCGCCGCTAAGCACTCATCACACACACAATTAATGTGCATTATTGTCGCCTTAGCCCACTAGAGAAAAACAACTCTAAACTAAAGTTGAGAAAGGAAAAGGAAGAGTAAGAAAATATATGCGTATGTGTTTTTTGTAATTGTTACAGTAGAAATTGTTAAGCAAATATTTGGCCTGGTCGAAAGGCATAAAGAAATGAAAGGAAAAATACAACAACAAATGCAACAGCGACAAAATAAAACGAAACCAAACCTGTCGTGAAATTGAGAAAAATGTTTTCAGACTGCTTTTGGGCTGTTTGTATTTGCACAGTTGTTATGGTTGCTGTTGTTGTAGTCATAGTTGTTGTTGCTGGGCAATGTTTTCGTTTTCATTTTGCCCCGAGTTCGCATTGCGAGCGCATGACTTAAAAACAAAGCCAAAAACAAAAACCCATTGCCAAAAGTGATTTAAGGCTGCAGAACTCGACATGCAAATACTCTGTACCACCTTCGACGAAAGCTCTTGATTCAAAATAATTCGAAAAATAAACCATAAAGTTAAATGGACATAGTATACTATTTTATATTTTATATATTTTCAAACGAATATTTAACTATATACAATTAGATTAAAATCTGACACGAATTCAAGCCAAAAATTATACTAAAAAACCTAATTTTTGACTTATGTATTTCGATAGAAAAAAAAAGGTTTTAGTCTTCAGTTCATTGTACTCTTATATTATTCTGCAATTGGAAAGAATCGTTGCATTCTTTAATTTTAGATTTTTCATCTGAAACTTTTGTATGCCGCGCTTGAGAAATTTCAGGGGCACAGGGTATTAAAAACAATGTTTTGGCTGCCTTCGATGGCCGCAGAAAAACAAAACTTTCTTTCATCCGTGGGCTCAATTCTCGCGACGGTCACGTTCCTTAACTGCCCTGAATTGTTGCAGTGGTTGTTGTTGTTGTTGTTGTTGATATTGTGGCAATTGTAGTTATTGTTGTTGGTATGTCCAAGTGGTCAAGTGGTCAGGTTAAAGCATTGAGCCAACATTGCCTGTCTGACTTGGCCACAGAAATCATAATTTGCTAATAAATTTTCATTTTCATGTCGCGTCGTCGTCGACATTTTTTGTTGTTGTTGTTATTGTTGCTGTTCACATTTTTGTAAAGTGAAAGTTTCCCCTTCCCCTTCCTCCCAGTCGACCCGCTGCATCTCCCGGTGCCCTACGATGTCATACGATGTGACAAGGCGCCGACAACTTTATTGAACCCTGGCTGAGAGGTGCATTTAAACATTTTCCGCTCTACCATCAGGTTTATCTGCGAAATCTTTGCAAGCGAATCGTATGAGTAAGAACTTAGAAAACAAAACAAGAAAGAACGGAAATTTTAGGCCGCTAATGTTCCTGTAAAGTCTATATAATATAGTGGGAGCGTAGGAGCATAACAACAAGCATATTCACTAAGTTAAGTCACCGGGAATATCATGGTAAGATCAAACATAACAATAATATTTAAACTACAGATTAACTATATAGATTTGTGGTAGGATGTACGCATATACGAATATATCCTAAGACCTTTACTGGCAGAGTATTACTTTTTGGTATTGCTTAAAGAACTTTACAGCTAAGTGCCCGCATAGACAGGGTATATAACAGTCCATCACTTTTCCTCACCTTAGGCTACGTATTTTTGCAATATTTGTTTGTGGCAGTTGTTCTTGCTGTGGCCATTAAATGAAGCACTTTGTCAGGTGTAATATCAAGCTAAAGATTTCACTCTCGCTTTTCGTTTAGAAAACTTTTAGTTGAAAGACTCGAATTGGACTCGAGTCGAGTGGAAACTAGTTTCTGTGGTCTGCTCTGACAGTTAGTTTCACTTTTATTAAGTAATTTGAACGAACGGCAACCGCAACTGGCACTTGTCAATTGCTCAGATACAAAGATACGCGGATACGAAATGCCGCCAAAGATACAAAAGCAACATCAACGGTAACAATAACAACAACAGCAGCAACGAATGAATGAAGCTGATGAGGAAAGCACGCGGCAAATAGCAAATGGCAAATGAAACAATTAAACAACGCCACATTAAAAGAGAAGCAGAAGCAGCTCAAATGCTTCAGCGCGCAGCAGCAACTAAATCGGGAAAGATGAAGAGCACGTGAATAGTGATAAAAAAAAAAGTGCTGCGGGGGGGAGGAAGAGGGGATTTAGTGAGATACATAGATGCATGTGTGTTGATAGTCATAAGAACGTAAATTTCATGGCTGCACATTTGGCACACTGAATGCCACAGCAATAACCCAAGCGAATTCTTTCAATCAGGGCACTTAAGAAATGGCTACAAAGAGAGGGCCGCAGAGAAAAGATGGGTGGAGAGTGGGAAGAGCGGGGAATGCAGCTTATACAACCATTAAGCGTACGTTCATATAGTGTTGATAAAAATCATAGCATAAATTGAACCAATTTCAGGCCACAGTAATTTCTATGTGTATGCATCTCTCTCCACCTCTCTCACTCTCTCTCTCTCTCTCTCCCTCTCTTTCTATACCCTTCTCGCCATTCAGACTTCTTTTGTCAAGCACTCTCAGCGCTGTGATCCACATCAAAGTGATTTTTGTTTTTAATTTTGCCGTAACGACTCTCGTTTTTCAGCACTTTCTTCATCATCATTAGAAGCCTCAAATCTTAACTCTTCGATCTGCCATTTTTGGGATTCTAAGCGAAAGTTGCTTTTATAGAGACTCTTTGCCATGCCGCCTTCATGATTTATAGAGCATATTGTTATAGTAGCTTGTAAAGGAAATTATTTATTTTCATATCATAATTATCTACTTAACTAATCTCAAATCTTCGAACTGCTGGTTTGTATGTTGGGAGCGACGCCAAAGTTTGCAATAGATACAAAATAGGTTTAATTTATATCTTTAGCACCTGTATGCTCATCAAATATGCAATAGATCTTTAGCTCAATCGCATTTCTTTGTTATCATTACCATATAAATATATATTCTCCAACAATGTGCCTCATGTTCTATGCGAAAGTTGCATTGAGAGTTACCTTTACCTTTCCTAACATTTCTCCATTCTCTTATTATTTATAGAGCATATTGCGTTGGATGTCATAAAAAAAAAACTAGTTTTTCTCACGCATTTGTCACGATGTTGATTTTTCCCCTTTTGGTCTTTCAGTTTCCACTTGTTCACTTTGTTTTTGTTTCAGTTTTAATGAGCGGGTCATCAAGGCGACATTTGGCCATGTCGTAAATTATATTTACTGCATTTCGCATATAAACACCAACACATAAACACACAAACACACAGACAGTCTTCGCAATTGTCACTTGCACAATGTTTTCTGTTTTCATTTTCGTGTTCGTTTTCATTTTTCATATTTTCATATTTCACATGTGTATTTTTGTGGCATTTGCAGCTTTTGTTTAACACTCTTCAATAGCCCCGATCTCTTCAAATCGGTCAACTTCACATCTGCATTCAGTTTGTCAGCCCCTAATCATATACATTTGTATATCTTAATAATAATTTACTAGGCCTACGAACAATCTGTAGATTACAAAACTTTTTCTTACAAACTTTACTTAAAGTGAAAAATATTTTTCAATTAAAAATTCGTACATATATATTTCGGTATGAGGTTTCTATTGATTATATTCTACAAAACGAAGGGTCATATGCTTAATTTTATAGAGCATACAGTGAACGTGGCAAGGCCATGTATTTTTTCCCTTTTCATCTCCATTTCAGTTTTTATTGATATTCCAATGATAAGCGTTGCAGTTACTTACTGCAATTGCCGCTGGTGTTGCTGCTGTGGCATTGTTGTCACTCTCTATGTGCGCTTCCCAGCATTTACAGCTCGAAACATGGCGTATGCGCAATTGCTGATGGCAATGTACAATGCAAAGTGAGTTGAGGCGGACAAAACGATTGGAAGAGAGCGAAGCAAGACTGCAGAGATATTTCTGGCAGCGGGATTTTTGGCCAGCTGACCTTGAGGTCTTTAAAGGCAGCTTTCCCGATAGGCGATGCCATGCGGAAATGTGGCGAGCTGTTCTTGTTGTTGTTGTTGCGCCTCCAGCTGGCTGCATTTACTGCACTGGCTGCACTTTCATGCCATTCGTCACACGTCTCGATTCGCTGACAACTTGCAATCCTCGTCGCAGCCGCAGCAGCAAAAGATACAACAACAACAACTCAGCTAATCATAATTTCAGCCAATTTAGCAACAAGCGACAAGTGTTTTCTGTTTTTGTTGTAGTTCTTGTGGTAGTTGTTGTTGTTGCTGTTGCTGTTGCTGTTGCTGTTGCTGTGCAGTGACTTTCTCCCGACCTCGTTTAGTTCGAAGCGATTCCGATTCCGATTCCTAATATAAATTATTGACACACAAATTGTTGTCGCTGTTATTTCTGACGTTGTTGTTGCTGTCGCTTGACGTGCGTCTATTGACCCGCAACAGCAGCAGCCCCAAAAAAAAGCAGCTTTTAGAAACTCTTTTGCGTCTGTTGTTGTTGTTGTCTTTATTATTATTGTTTTGGCCAGACTATAATCATAAGTCCCAAGTAGGAAGCAAGCAGCTAAGCAGCTTGAAGACCCCAACATTTATTTGCATATATTTCTCTAAATATACCCTGTAATCATACGACTGAGTAAATAACAATAAAGTTGCTTGTTTCAACATTGTTAGCCCATCTCTGGAAAATGACCGAACCTTGAATATATATGTACAAAGTGCAGATTTTTATATTTTTCCATATTTCAGGTACCTATTTATTATATTTGCTCAACATAATATCCCCTATTATTCCAATTAATCTTGCACAGCGTTAAAGCTGGTTGTATCTTAGTCGTGCATACCCGAGTGGCGCATGCTGACTTCTTTTGATTTCTTAGACATTTATTTTCAAGCAAACGCTGAACGCAGTCGGATGGGCCAGTGGCACGGACAGGGGCAGTGGTTGGCTTGGCTTACCGGGCAATGCGTGGAATGCGTTAATTGCCTAGGCAGTTCGGCCAGAAACCAAACCAAACACACACATACACAATATGAACAACAAAGAAGCAAAACAGTTAGGTCTCACAAGCAACGAGCCAAGTCCGATTTCATCAAGTGTTGGCAGCCCAATAATTCACCTAAGCCCAAGTAAGCAGCCACTTACGAGCCTAACGAACCATAAATTCTAACTAGGCAACAACAAAAACCACAACACATTCTTGAATTGGCATCGAAAGTGCCCATACACACACACACACACAAGCACATACACAAATACATAAATATTGTGCGAAAAATTTCTAAATGAAAACATATATTTTCATTCCTCCCAATTCAATTAACAAAATGAAAGTTGTGCATTGCGCGAGTTTCGGCATCAAGCGGTCAATAATCACGTAGCGTACATCAATAAAATTGTCAAATTGGCAAAACGAGGCATACACAAGGGTTAAGCAGCAGCTTGGTTTGTTTTTTTTTTTTTGTTTTGGGCGTGGCGCTCGTGCTTGGCATAATCAATAGCCAAAGTGCTGTCTTCTGTGTCGTCGTCTTCTTCTTTTTCGTTCGCTGGGTGCGTCGCCAACAGAAAAAAAAATGAAATTCAAAAAAGACTGAGGCAACGAACTTGTGCAGAACTTTTGCATTCGGCCGAAGAGAATTTTCGATGCGATTGCTCTGTCAATGGCTTTCTGGTCAGAGCTTTAGATGATTAGGGCCAAAGCCAAAGCCAAATGATGCGAGAGACGCAGCGTTAATGCCAATAATTGTTGCAATCACCTCGATCGAGTTGAGTCCAGCACATTTCACAAGCACTTTGACAAGTCAAGTGGAAACGTGGGTTAAAAAGCAATTACACTACCCCAAAGCCTATCGTTATCGATAAATGTCACTGATAACTAATTGATAAAATGTAGAAAATGATCATTTAAACATAACTGAATACAATTAAACAAGTTAAGTTGGGGTAAGTCAAAAGATGCTTAAATTCATGTTTTTATCATTACTGATAATAGTGTTCCCATTGCAATATATATTGAAATATAAAATTTCATTAATGAGATATAAATTGATAAGTTAAGTCGAGAAAGATTAGCAAAAAGATACTTTCGACTATCGACTTCTTGTAAAACGGTTTACTAATAAGCAGCATTATATAACAACTGAGAGTATATTAATTTTTGCATGCAAGATTTGAGCAGTATTCAGATTCATACATATATAGCATATTATTATAAATGCATCTCATAAGTTTTACAAACATTGTTCTGGCAAAGGGCAATCACAATTCGTTGTCTAAAATGCGATTTATGTTATTATTAGTTTGGTATGTGGCTTAATGCGTGGAGGAAAAACAAAGGAAAACAAAACCGAAAGAAAAATAAAAAAAATGTCATCTTTTTTATTGTGGTTATTGTTAGAAATGAAATGAGTTGCTGTTACAGTTGTTTGCTCCATTATTAAGTATGACACAACCAGCAGCAACAACAAACAACAGTGACAACAACCACTGCAAAATCAAAGTCAGTCTGTCAGACTCCAACGCAGCTGGAGCTGAAGAAGCAGACTTTAACAGCCGTCCAGCCAGTCAACAGGCTAGTTGGCCTCTTTTGGTGGTGATGGTGACTCTGGGCCACTCTACTACTTAGCTGCCCTGCGTGCACCACTCGATGGCATTTTTTTTTTGCTCTTAGTATTTTTTTTAATGATATTTCTGCAATGTTTTGTTTATTGTTGTCGGTGGCACACACAATTGTTGCTGCTGCTGTTGCTGTCGTTGCTTTTATGTAACATTTGTTGAATTCTGCGCTGGGGCAGGCATTTCACTTGGGTGGCTGCAGTCGTCCATTACGAGCAGTGTCCAAAAATGAAATGATTGCAAATACTTGGCCAACAACAACAACAAGGGAGACAGGCAGGTAGGCTCAAGTGGGACAGCTGCAGTCAGTGGTTTTTGTTATTGCTGTGCCTTTTTAGGCTTTAAAGGCAAGAGAAAATTGTTACTTTCGTTTCATTTCACATCACTCTTTTTGCACTCGCTGTCTGTGTTGCACAGGGCGGTAATCAGTGCTTTAAATGGAATCCGATTAGCAGTTGGGCCAAGTGGAATCACTTTTTGTTTTAGCCCCACTTATTCATATTGTATAAGTAATAACCACACTGACTTGGTTCCACCACTTAGCAACTGGGAAGCCGAGGCTTAAATTTGAAATTTTGCATTTTAGTTTGAATTTGGCAATTCAACCGTAGCCAGACTCTTGCCACACAATGTGGGCGCACAGTGGTGCAAAAGACATTCACACACACACTTGATGTGGGCACTTCTCTTTTGGTCTTTGCACATTGTTTTGAGTACATACGTATGCTCTCAAACTCATTATCCCGCTTTGAGCCAGTAAATAACCACTTACGAGTCTTTAAATTTGTTACCTTAAATCTTTGAGTTCCGCCCTGGCGTTTTCAACGCTCTTTAACTTTGAATTTCACTATTGATATTTTTATGCCATAAGTCGTTGTTTTCAAAATAGTTTGACTTAATTATAACCTTGCCAATGATATTACTATTTTGCTTACCTCTCGCCCTTGCTGCAGTTTTAAAATGCTTCTAAAAATTGTACAAAAAACATCAAGATCTGGATTATTTTATCATATAGTTTTCATATCTACAATCGATCCGTTTTTATTTGTTCATTTAAAATGTATTTTATTTGGCGCATACTGAGCTGCTCAATTGTGAAGTAGTGCCAAAGATAACCATTTTTAATGTTTTTTAAACTTATTTTTGGTAGATGTATTTGCATAGATGTAACTTAAGTCAACTCTGATTTAAACAGCTGAATGAGCATTTCTTGACTTACATATTGCTCTCCCCACCTTATTCACCAATTGCTCAGTTCCCCATAAAACTGGAATAGATTGCAGACCCATTTTCCTTGAATTTGGCTCGTGGCAATGGAGCATAGACAGGGTTAGAGGCAGGGGCAGCGGCAGGCAGAGCTGCAGGGCAGCTGCTGCACATGCAGTCAGTTCAAGATATAGAAAAATAAGAAGCAGAGGCAGAAGCAGGGGAACTGTGTCTGGGAGCAACTCCAATGTGTGTTGGTAGCTGTTAGGCAGCGACTCAGAACATTAATCTTGAAACTTTGCTGGAAATTAAAAATAATAAAGCACTAAATAGAAAATGAAGCGAACAACAGGGAACGGGAACGGGAATGTGAACGGGAATGTGGCTGGCTCTGTGGAACTGAAACTGCCAGTGGGTCTCTGGAGTTGCGACTGGACTGGCAAATGAATGGGATGGGTAGCGGCCTGAAAGCGAGGCAAACACTTAATTGAGCATCGTGAACGCAAATGCAGCAATTCGTTGTGCTTGGCCGGCTGCGGCAAATAGGCGAAGAGAAGCGGCGTTGTTGGGCGTGAGGATGATGGGGGGGAGGAGGGATTAGTTAGTTTGGCTTAGTCTAAAATTCTTTGGCTTGAAAGATGTTGCGTGTGCTCCAGTCGATTTCCTGGCTTGGCTCAACTCGGTGGGCGTCAGTGGCTGCGCACGTGCCAATGCATCGGCCGACCACCGACTCGCCACTCGACCACTGACCACCGATCACCAAGCGTAACAATTGGGCGGTGGCACCACAATCCAGCACCAGCTCTAGGGTCCAGCACCAGCACCAGCAGCAGCACCAGAAAGTGCCGCCTCTTTGGAGGCCCCGTGCCAAAGGCTGTTTCCTCATTGTCTAATTAAATGTTTCTGCAGTCATAGGCACACACAATTTGATTAGTTAACTGTTAACTGCGCACTTGGCGAACTTAACCTAAAAGAATGAACGCCTGCTGACAGGTGGCGCCACACGGCAAATGCAGCGACTTGGGGCAGCATGAAAATAATTAGCGTTTTATTCTAAGTTAATATTGTTGACGTAATTCATAGATGCATTTGGCCTCAACTAGTAAGCAAATATCTTAATGTCCATAAATGGACAAAAAAACACTGTAATAAATGAGTTTTGACAGGTATACAGTGAGTTTAGAAATAAAGAGAACTAATATTAAAATGAAATAAATAATTCTTCTTAATGTTAAGTTCACTTCAAATAGTCGAATACAGGAGAGTTGATACATGTTGTTTCGCACAATTCGATTCGATTGGATTTTACTGGAATTTACTGGAATTTGGTACAGTTTTGTTAAACCTTACTGAGTTAATCGAACGAGGTTAGGCATTACTGGAAGCAGAGTTTTTTTTAATATATAACCTTCAACTCTGAAACGGAGCAGCAATTGCGCTCAATTCTATTGGCAGCTGGACAACTTGATGAGTGGCTGCTGGCTAAACAGCAATGTTGCAATCAACGTTGTTGCCGCTGCTACTGTTGATGCTGATGCTGTTGTTGTGGCTGTTGTCATCACTTGTGGCAACATTTTCATTGTTTTTGTCGCTGCAGCAGCAGTTTAAAGTGGGTTAAAAGCACAAACAACACTCACAAATGTGATGACAATTCGCCAAAGCATTGCTCTAAAGAAAGAAGTGAGTAAGCCTCATCCAGCAACAACAACAACAACATTGGCAACAAACTCATTAACTTGAGTCAAATGACTGTAACCAAATGATCATTCGAGATAATGACAATAATCATCATTCCCGCTGTTGTTAGAACAAATCCAGAACATTACTAACACAGCCCATCAGAAAAACAAAATTTGGCACAATAACTCAATCAACTGACAGATGATCTTCACATGAAATTATTTAGAGCTTGGCAAATGGAACAGGTAGTGTATTCGAAAGGGAATCCAATGTCTTATATGCCTATATATATATAAAGTTAGAACATTAATTTTTAAGGCTACAATTTACAAACGAATTTCGAGCGAATATCAAGTTATACAACACAGTGCTAGATTTACAGTTACAGTTTTGTAAAGCTTGCAAGACTACAAGTTTAATAATTCCAAAAATACATATAAAAAAATATAAAAATATAAACACAAACACAAACAAAAAATAAAACTAATTTAAAAGTAACTTCATGTTGTTTATGAATTCCCTAGATTGGCAACATGATCTACTCGATTTGAGTACTCGCTTTGCAGCGTTTTAGCCTTAAAAGGCACGCTGCCAAAAAGAAGAAGAACAACAACAACAAAGTAGTAGCCAAATGATTGTGGCTTGGCTTGCCTGACATTCAGCACTCAACTCAACTTGTCGGCAGGATGGTCTAGACTCATGACTCTAAACTAGAGTCTAGCAGAGTTGCTTCTGCTGCCCATTTTTGGATAATGCGAATCACAGATGTATCCGCCGCTGATGTGGTTAGCATATTCTTTTGGGTGCATTTTTTTGCATTTTGCCCCACATGTGTCACACAAATTGTGCGTTGGCCAAAGTAAGCCAAAAAAAAAAAAATTGTGGTAGTGGTGGTTGCACTCGGAGGCTGCCTCAACTGCTCCAATTTGCTGACCATTTGGCATACTTAAAGCTGAGCTGAGTTACACTGTTGTTGTTTTTGTGCTGTGGCATGCAAATGCTTGTGCAACGGCATCGTTCGCTTTGTAGCAATGAATGCCCAAGCGGCAAGCGGCAAGTCCAAGTTGCCACAAAGAATTATTTGTGCTGTGGCTGCAATTTGGTGCAAGCAGCACAGTTGCCACAGTTGCATAACCTGTATTAGTTGTTATTACCGTTTTGTAGCATCCACACACACACAGCCAGCCAGCAAGCCAGCGATCGAGTGCCAACCAACTTTCTTGCCAGACCAAATTGAACCGGCCATCGGATTTGCCATTGATCAATAGACCAAACGCATCGAAAGCCCTCAACTCCATCCCCAGCTCCAGCTTCAGCTCCAGAGAGCTTTGGCACTTGCCGAAAGCGCAGCAAGTGACAGCAGCAGCAACAGCAGCAGCAACAGCAACAGCAGCAGCAGCGGCAGCAACAGCAGTGTAAGCAGCAGCAGCATAACGCATGCAGTCGCTGCCAGCGTTGACGTTGCGACTTAAGGCTTACAGCTTACAAGACGCACAACGCGTCGGCGCAAACTTTCAGTTGCTTTCGAGCTGCACAAGACGACGGTTGGTTTGCTTTGTAATCCATACGCAAGCACACACACACACAGCGGCCACAGCTGCCGTAGAGAGAGCGTAAAGCGTTAAGAGAGAGAACTGGAGAGCGCGTGCGCGACTGCAAATCGAGTACGTGGAAAGTGAAAGAAAACGTCTCCTGAGCTTCGGGTTTATTTTTCTGTTTTTTTTTTTTGTTTTTTTTTTCTTGTGCGCATGCGTCGTCGGATCGTTAAGTCGCGTTTCGTGAGAGTCGCGACGTCGCTTTAAGCTCGACTTAGCGAGCAGAAACAAATTCAGTTGCCGTGCTGAACGCAAAGCGGACGGAACTGTGCGCATCGTGGCGCGCTTGACGATTACTTTTGTTTTTGTTTTCCATCATTTTTCGAACTCTGCTCAACACTTAACGTCTAGCGGTCGTAACTGGCCTAACGGTACGCGTCTAGTGCTCGAGAAATTGCGCGCATCTATTGTCTGCTTCTAGCGTATTATATTCTTAATTATTTTTTTTATTTTTGTATTTTTTTTGTGGCTTGTGTGTGTGTGTGTGTGAAGGATAAACAAGTTGCTGTCTCGACTGACACACTTTCCGGCGCACCTGTTGCAAATCTCGAAAATATTTGTACTGATTTTTGGATTTTGATTAGATTTTTTTGTAATTTGCAGTTGTTGTTGGCGCATGTAAAAAACTGGCCACACTAATCGAAAAACAGTCAGAACTTTTGCTCATTGAAAATCGTGTAAGCACAGTCAAAGGAAAACAAACAACACAAATATAAAGAAAAGCAAAGAAAAAGCTGGCAAAAATTGTAGTGTGACAACAAATTGGAAATTCTTAGAAAAATAACAACTAAACAACCAAAAAGAAAAATAAAACAAAAATAATAATTAACAAATAAGAGGAGACAAGTTGAAAAAGCTACAAACGCAACGAAGTGAGCGACAAAATGCAACGCACGCAGTCGCCGCTGCAGCGGCTGAGACTGCTGCCGCTGCTACTGCTGCTGTTGGTGGCATCGTCACAGTCACAGTCACAGACTCAGACGCAGGCGCAGAATATAGGTGAGTGTGTCAAGCGAAAGACGAAAACACGAAAAGATGATGAGAAGATGAGAAGACGCTAAGTCCAAAACAGAGAAGCAAACAAATTTTCTCTCAGTTCTGCTGCTGCTTCTGCCCTTGCTTGATTTTTATTCATCACCCATTTTTCAGTTTATTTATTTAAATATATATATTTTTTTTTTGGCCGAGGGACGGTTGGAAGGCGTACCTTTAAACTTTTGCATACACTTTTGTCGCTGGCTTTTGATTTCCGGTTCTCTTTTGAAACAAAGCGACGTGCGCGGCGTGCGCACTTTTTCCCACGTTCATATACCAGCAAAAACAACATCAACTACAAAAAATCAGCTAAACTCCAGCCTCAAGTCAAGTGCCGGCAACTGGTCAGCTTACATTGTTGTTGTTGTTGCTGTTGTTCGCTCACTCGCTTTAAATCGGTCAGCTTTTGTGCTCGTTAATTGTTTCGTGGGATACGCGCGACAAATGGAAACGAAGAAACTGACCAAAGACACGACTCATATGCATATCGCAAGTACAGTAAGCATTCGTTTCTTGATTTGCTGTTGTTACAATTCTATTGACATTTCCTAAGAATATTTCGTTATCCTTCTTTCTTAAATGTTCAGGTGTACTTATGCTAAAATAGTATATGAAATTGGAAATTGAAATTTTCGCATAAATTATATGGATCTGTATCAGAAATTTAATCTGAAAATTCGAATTCCATCATCGAGTCATATGCAATTTCTTAAACTGTATTTATGCGTCATCTGATCACAAGATCACACAGCTATAAAAATCTTAATTTTATCAGTGCGAAACTGATATTTCAATAATCTCTTATCTTAAAATATGATTTTCTTAGTATTCATATTTCTTAAACTTCAATTATATTATTTCATTTTCTTAAATTTACCCCAAATTGTTCGCTTTAACGAGTGTGCACTGTGCTTGGGTCGGGTTCAGTTGGTGGGCGTGTCTGCCAGTGTTGACCGCAGGAAACGGATGTTTGTTTGGGTCAGCAAGCAGATAGAGCAGCAACAACAAAGGCAACTAAAGTGAATGCCAAATGTGTCACAAGAAACAAAAGACTTAGGCAACAAACTTGCTGATGACGCCGATGCTGTTACTTTTGCTACTGCTGCTGCTGTTGTTGCCGCTGCCGCTGCTGCACGTGGCAGTGTCACCTGTTTTGGAAGAGGCAAGCAAGCACAACCTGTTGTACAGTTCTTGTCTCCAATTACCAAACCGTGTTTGCTGCACGTGGCAACAGATTGGGTTACAGTTATGTACAAGCAGGTGTCTCACCATAGTAGGACGGGAGGTGTATTTCCAACAACGATGCCTTGAACTTGAGAACAGAAGAGAACAGCTTAAAAAAAAACAGCCACTTTTATTGTTCTTTGTATTGTTTTGGACAGTTACGACTACATTAAAAGAGGCTCAATAACTTAAGAGCATGTAAAAGGAATACCCATCAATAATATAGCCCATCAATATTCAATCTGTTGACTCGATACGCTCTTATCATTGAAAAATAATAAAGTCATTCTTGCAAACCGTTAGGGCTAAGAACCACAGAAGAAGTTAAGTCCAAAAACAAAATAAAACTATGGAAAACGCGTTGAAAAGAAATTAATTGAAATTACAAATCAAAAACAACAAACGGAAAAACTGAGAAACTAACGAAAAATGTTGTTAAGAGCAAAAGAAAAGGGTGATAATAATAACAATAGTCACAATAAGAAATTGTCTAAGAAATTAAAATAAAATTTACGAGCACCTAAAAATTTCACAAACAAAAAAGTGTTACCAGATTTTTTTTTAACTTTTGCCTCGACCAAATGGGAAAGTTTTTTAATATATATATATGCATGCTATATATGAATATATATATATATATATATATATATATTTATTTATTTGTCTACACAATTGTATTTTCATAGTGTTGACAATAAGAAAAGTAAAAGTACAATGTAAACAGCCCGACACAGATAGACAAAAGAAAGGGGGAAAAGGGAGGGAAGCAAACAACGCTCGCTAAAAATTGCTAGCAACGTGTGGCAAGTCTCTCAGGCACAGCTCATCAGAGGGCATTACGTTGTAATAACCCACCCATATTAGATGATGATGATGACTTGTTACTCATACGTATAGCTTTATTTTATGTTTTATGTATATATAATGACCGCTGACTAGCTGGCTGAGGGCACTGTATTGTCATGATATACATGTATGAGATTTATGAGATGGTATACCACACATCGTCATTATCGTTATAATAATGATCATCGTATCAAGCTAATGACTCTCATTGCATTGCGGAAGCTCAGCGTTTAATTGCAATGCGAAAAAATCAAGCATAACTATTCGCAAGATGCTCACATCTAACAGATACAACAGATACATAACTCACAAGGCTGCTGTTGTCGATGGCTCGACTCGGCTCATTTGTGCAACCACAGTGCGCCACACAATGCGGCATTTTGTTTGAGGCGTGGCACATTGTGCGCGCATGCGTGCAAACATCAGCGCTTTTTTATTTTATTTTTTTGTTTAGCTTTAGTGTTTTCGTTTCTGCGGTTTGGACAAACCCCGAAATGAGGCGGTGGCTGCCTGTCTGCCCTTACATAATAGATAGACATACTGGCACAACAAGGAAGTTGTGTCCACAGTTGAGGAAGCCAGAAAGCTAGTCAGCTAGTTGTGGCGCTGTGGGCGTCTATAACGCACTTTAGCGGACAGCAAGAGCAGCAGAGGACTTTTACTTGAGACAGCAACCTCAAAACTGTGATTAAGTATCCTTTCCCCATAAATGCTGTCATCATCACTCAAACCTAGCTAGTTTTTTGCATAATCTTAGTGTTATGTGTTATGTAATTATCTTCAAGATTCAGATTGGTTTTTCACCGAAAAATAATATTTTAAGCTTTGCGAATGTTAGTATTATTGAGGAAAACATAGTTTTCCAACATCTAACAAAAATATTTCATTTCCATTTTTATTTTATTGCCCTAACTAACTAAACTAACTAAACCTAACTCTTACTCTGGTTGAGTTTAATCGACACTTAATATGCTGGATATCGGCTCCGCTTATGAAAAGAGTGACCACACACTGAAATCTCAATTAAAACAAAAATAGCTTTGATCAATTTTCGGGCAATTACAAATTTAAATATAGCTTGAAGCTGATCTGTTCAAATCATATTTACATACCAAATTTCATAGCCTCAAGTCATACAGTCTCTGCGTTCCAAGTGCACTTTTCACAACGTTTTAATGATTGTGTTTTTGTCGTTGCGACAATCATAGCGATAAGCTCAGACTTTAAAGCTTTTGATTTGTGTTTTCATTGATAATGATCGCCAGTTAGGAGTGTGACAATTTTCGGGCCAAAAGTCAAAGTATAGGCCAAAAGTTTGAGCAATTGTTGCGCACTTGTGCCACAAAACAACAAACGAAATAATGCCCCTCAATATGTTTGGCCTCACAACTTTGCGCAACTTTTCGAGTTCATTTTATTTTATTTTGTGTTTTTTTTTTGTTTTGTATTTTGAATAAACTTTAGGTGCAATCTTTAACAAGTAATGCCGCCTTGACACGTAGCAATGTGTATGTGAGGGGGAGTGGATAATGAGGCAAGTGTGGAATGGAAATGGATGTGAGACACTAAATTACTGAGCAACTTGCGCAAACTGACAAATGGCCTTGCCAGACACTCCACAGAAAGTCAATTATTTAGCTGACACTTTGTGTTGGCGTTCAAGTCAACGATTAACACAGCGTCAGAAGAAGAAGAAGAGATAGAAAGGGAGATAGTTAGATACGGGCATATAAATTGCTTAGATAAGCTTAAAGATTGCAACATGAGATGCAAGCTGTGAAACAAGCTTGAAATTCAGCTTGAAATTCAAAACGAAAATCATTCCGAAACTAAAATTAAAGAAGGATTAGTGATTTGACATGAAGAAAAAAGGGAAGACATATAAAATTCGATCATTCAAATTAGAAGTTTAGTTCATAGAGAAGATTAATGATCAAAGATCTTAGATCAACTAAAACTATTTTTCAATCAAACCGCAACACAATAAAGACTGCATGAGCTGCAAGATCCAAAGTGCTGGCACAATGAGTATGTTAACCCAAAAAACCAAAAAAAAAATTTATTTATGGTCAAATATAAATTAAAATTCGATCACTTGCACAAAAGGTTGTGTTGAGGATACAGTTCGAAAGATCAGCAGCGATTAATCAAAATTTTTAACTGAAACCGATGAAATTAAAATGATTTTCAAGTTGATAATATGTGTGAAAAGGAAAAGATTTAATTAAAATAAGAGATTATAGCAAATTAAGCGCTTAAGCGCAGATCTTTTAAGAAGTTAATAATGATAATAATGCTTCAGAACGTATAGTATATACAAGCCTTGTACTAGGCACATCTCAACTTTACAACAGCAAAGATGACCCACTGCTTTTGCTATTTTTGTATATGTAAGATTTGAGTATTTGAGTATCCATGTGTATTTCGAATGAAATCATCGTCAGTTTAAGTTTTTCTTTCGTTATTGCATTTTTATTTATTTTTATTGTTTTTATTTTCGGGGTGCAGCTCATTTGTATGGAATTCTCATTATATGAATCAAGTATTAGCTGCAGTTGAATATTTATTATTATTTATGAACAATCAACGCACACACACGAATTGAAAACCTTTTAAGTATGTGTGTGTGTGTAACTTTCGCGTTCGTTGCCTAAGTCTTTCGTTTGGTGCTGCCAGCTGTGTAAAGAAACTGTAATGTATGTCACAGTGAAATGCGCGGAAAGTGAAACTAACGTCTAATAAATAAATGAAATTGTTTGCTATTAGTAGCGCATTTAAATGACAGCAACACCAGCAGCAACAACACCAGCAAGTGCTGCCACCATGAAAGCTGAAAGGCAAAAAGGTGTAGCCAATGGTTGGACGACAGAATCTATGTGCTTTTTAATTTAATTAATTGTAATGAATGTGCGACGCGTTGCTATTGCTGTAGCTGTTGCTGTATTTGTTGTTGTTGTTGTTGCCGCTTGCCACTTGTTGCTGCCATTTTGAAATTGGCTGGCAACAATTGGCTCGCTGTTTGGCATCTGATTCATGACTCGTTTTGCAGCCATCAATGCCACGAAGCGAACGCTATCGAAATTGTTATAAATAATTGCCTTTTGTTAATAACTTTAAACGTTGCTTATGCGTGTGTTTGGATGTGTGCTTGTGTGTGTGCTTCTGTGTGTACATGTGTGTGTGACTCTGTACTTGTGTGTATGTGCGTTTCGTCACTGGCCCACTAAAAAAAGCTGTTGCAATTGCCATCAAATTAATGCCATAAAATTGACTGCCAAATGCGCTATAGTTGGAGCTGGGGCTGAAAGCTGAAGCATTACTGGTGGCAGCCCTATCGATATATATCGATTTTACTCATATTATATCTCAATGTGCTTAAAATCATTTAATGCTCACCCCTTAGGTTAAAGCACAACTTTTAACTTGAGTAGATGTATTTTGGTTTGTTTATTTTATTTTTTAAGCTATTTGTATTTCATTGTATTTGGCGCTATTTAATCTGTTTGCCAACTTTCGTTAGTATGCCCCTCAATATGTGTATGTTTATGTATGTGAAAATTTGATATCAAATATTTATATATAACGAGTGCATTCAATATCAGGTATCAATAAAATTTTACTTGATGCAGTGTTTTCTGTCGCACCAGCTCAGATCTTGAGGTATAGCAACTTTCACGGCAACAGGTAGAAAAAAAATAACAATATGAAACTATGCGATAGTAAGCATTGAGGTATGGTAACGCTTTTGGCAAAGCGCCCACACACACAAACACAGACACACACACACACACACAGACGGAGACAGAGAAGAATGTTGGGCAGCACTTGATGTGGGTGAAAGCCAAGCCTATTTGCTGTGCCAACCAAACACTCCCACACACACACATAAGCAAAAGCAGCTGACATATATAGCCATGGCCATAACTTGATAAAACATGAGCAAACTGATTTTGAACCACTGTGCGGCAACTGTTTCTGCTGCTGCCGCTTCTGCATGAACAACCAGGTGTAATAACAATAACAATAACAATTGCCAGAGATTATGGCGCCTGCCTAGGACGTTGCCTTTTGGGCCCGCACCAGCTAAACACACATATATATTATATCAGTATGAATGTGAGTGAGTGTGTTTGTATTTACATATATAATTATATATATAACTATATATATATATATATATATATATTGAGAGAGCTGCGAGCCCAGCTAATTGCCAACATGGACTTGCACTTGGACTCCGGACTCTAAGCTCGGTGCTAGGTAATGCATCATTATCGTAACCATTATCATTATCGTAATTATCATCATTAGCATTATTATCAACTGCTGTGGCCCAGGTTCAATGGCCGGTAGCTCGAGCTAGCTGACTGGCTTATCCGCGGCAATCGGAAGTGTGGATGACGCTGCGCTTAAAATCAATAAGCGCTGCAGCAGCCACACATGAGCAATTGTTGCTTCTGTTGCTCATGGAGCGTTTATGAGGACCGTTGCTAGTTGTTAATATGTAGTTGGTAGTTGCAAGTTATTGCTGTTGTCCACCTGTCCACCGCCCCAACTAAACAAGCTGCATATCAAGTTCCGAGAGTTGTTCATCTGCAGCTGATTCAACTGATTTCATAATGTTGCTGTTGCTGCCGCTGCCGGCGGCAACTGTCTAGCGGTAAAAAGCGAGCAATTGGAATGCCAGGCGAACAACAAAAGCGCTAACAGCAACAAGACTACATTTATTTTATAATCAAAGCACGCCAGCAAAAACAACAGCCAGCACGAGAACAGCAACAGCAACAAAAGCAACGACTAAAGTGAAATTTTCATAATAATAAAGAGACGATGCCCGCTGACTGCTAAACTCCTTCTAATTTAAACTACAAGCGGCTGTTATTGTTGTTGCTGCTGATGTAGTAGCTATTGTCGTTGTTGTTGTGGTTGCTCTTCATTTACATAGCGTGCGATGAAGCGACGCGTTGACAAAAATGTTATGAACTCTGTTGAGGAGAAAGGCCAACAGCAAGAAAAATTTGATTTATTTGAGTTTATTAGCTTGTTGGTGTTGCCTGCGCTTGCTAGTCTCTTATGCAGATTGTTAACTTAAGCTAGGCAAGTTCTACCCTACAAATAAATAATATTTGTTTATATTATTGTTGCTTTTTCTGTTGTTCCAAATCTTTTCTAATGTGGGAACAACAGCGGCAACTGCCAAACAAATTTTCAGCGGTTCGCCACAAAACCACAAAAATACCATAAAAATAGCTAGAAACATCAAAAATCAAGAGTCAACCAAAAAGATGCCAAGCAGCAGCCACAGCAACAACAAAATAGCGTAAAAAATGTTCATAACAAGCAAAAGAAAAAAAAAAATTTCAGCGTGTGCAACAAATTAGGCACAAACCAAAAATAAATGCAAAAATTATACGGCAGCCGCAGTAGCAACAACAACAACAGCAAATGATAAATTGTAAGCTAGCAGCAGCAGCAGCAACAATGATGCACACACAGACGCACACATACACAGACAAAACTAGCAATTGCAATAAGAACACACACACACAAACATCGCACGAGCCGAGAAGCGAGTTGAGCAGGCGCGTTGCTTATACTCGTATATTGCTGTCGTGTGTCCCCCCTCATGTTGCAGCCACCAGCAGCTATTGCAGGTGTTTTGCAGCTGCTGCTGTCACACACACTCACAAACACACTGAGTGCATTTGGGCTCGTCTTGACCCAGTTTTTATCCATACAGGTAGAGAAGGACGACGACAAGAGCAACAGTTGCTGCTGTGGCTGTTGCTGCTGCTGCTGCCAACACCTTTCTTTCTACGCTTATACATTGATTTGTTGGCTTGACTTGGAATGCGGTCAACTGCCAGCAACAACAACAACAAGAACAGTAGATAGAATCACTGCAGCAGCAACAGCAGCAGCAGCAGCAATAGCATCGCTTTGGTCAATGTCGTTGCCTGACGATTGCTGCTTGTCGATTGCTTTTACTGTTCCGAGCTGCGAGTTGCGAGTTGCGAGTTGCCGTTGCTTGGCCTTGCTTTGCCTTAGTCAGCAATCAAGCGTTCCTTTGGCGGCAAAAGTGCCGCAAAAAACGTATCGAACCTGTTATAGTATATGCCCAGTTCTGCCCACTTTTCCTCTCTCTCTCTCCCTCATTCTCGTCATTTCTTTTTTCTGTGATTTTTGCTGGTTCTACTTTCGAGGGAGACCTTGTCAACAGTTTGGCGCAGGTGAAAGATGTTGCTGCCTCCTGATGCTGTCATTGTCTCTTGTTGCTAGAGCTGTGCTTGTTGTTGATTCTACGTCTTTTTTTTATATAACTGTTTAATCTTGAAAATTTATTGTTACTGTGTTCGTCTGGGACGCATATGTTGTTATTGCTGTTGTGCGTACCGTTACATAAATGCCAAGTTAAGAGAAGACAACTACGGAGAGGACTGGCGGGAAGTCAAGTCAAGACAAGTCAGCGCATGTTTATTTAATACGCTTAACAGCTTTTAGCCGGACAACGACTTATAGACATGCTACAAACAGCTAACTAACAACAACACCTTCATTTCCCCCCCCCCCTCTCCCCCACGACCATCTTTTGTTCTCTCTATTGATGTCTCAATTCTATGAGCAACAACAAGAACAAAAACAACGATGAACCTCAGCGGAAGTACAAATCAAAAGACTTAGGCAACGAACTTGCAACTACTGACTGATGCTTTTAAGCCAACAACAACACCAACAGCGAAAATTCGCATGCATTGCATAAAATAACCAGTTGCGAAATGGCTTTTAACAAGCTGCCACTAATTTTTGCCCGCCAGGCCAATAGCAGGCACCGTCACAACAAGAACAATAACAACAACAGCAGCCACAGCAAGAGAAATATTCTAACTGGGTCAAAAAGCGTCTGCTTCAAGAAGCGGCTTAAATGAAATTCTCGAAAGCCGGCCAAGTGAAGCAACGCGCCAATTTATGTAAATCCAAAAACCAATCAGCCTCAAACGGCAACAGCGGCAACAACAGCAGCATCGTCATCATTATGATCATTATGAGCGCTGATAGACTAACGGTTTAAGCCGTTTCTGATTTGACAAACATCACAAAAGAGCGAGAGAACAAAAGTCTCCGAAGTGGGGGGAGGTCAACTTTAGAAAATTGTTTCTTATACCCTATAGCCATTAAAATATGAGTAAAGGGTATGCAAGTCTATAACTATATTGCATATTGTTCTCTTACCAAAAATGTATTTGTTTGACAGTTAACATTGTTTAATAAATGATTATAATAAACATTGAGTAATTTCACTCTTAGAGTGATTTTTAGAGACCAATTCTATATTTAGTACTTCAAATTATGATTCTAGTTTCTAAAAATCAAATTTTTCCAATATTTTACACAATTATTCCAAAAAAAAGTAAGATGATTTTGCTGATTAAATGATTATTTAAATGCACATGTGATGTTTACAGGGCAACTGCTGGTCGAGCAACAAAATCAGGCTTTGCTTGTTGGTCGGTTCTCTTTTATGTTGCGGCAGTGAGCGCGCTCAGCACGATATCTTAAAATTAGTTGGCCCATGAATCGTTGAGACTTACAAGCAAAGAAAGACTTGCCTGCCCCCCCCCCCCCCCCCCCCCCACTCACTTACGACAGCACCAAGCAAACAGCGCTCTGTGGGCAGCCTCAAAAAATAAAAATATATAAAACGTAAAAGAAAAGGGAAAACCTTTTTTTGTAATGGGCGCATCTTTTGGACATGCTGCGCTTTTCACTCACCGCGGCTGCTGCTGCTGTTGCTGGTGCCGTGTAATGCTGTTGTGTGTTGCTGCTGAACTGTCTCAATTGGGTCATCAGCCAAGGCAAATGTTTGCTTTCCTTCGATCGCACTTGCACTTTTCAATTTCGTAATTGAAGCGGCAATTGAAGAAGAAGAGGAGTAGGAAGAGGAAGAAGAAGATGAAGAAAATGAAAAAGAAGAAACTCATCTACAAGCAAAAACAGCAGCAACAGTTGCCGAAGCGTGGGCGTTAAACAATCAGCGCATGACGCGACCTACTGCAACTTGCACAGCTGCTTCTGCCTCTGCCTTCGCCTCTGCTTCCACCTCTGCCCTCCCCCCAATCGTACCCTATCTTTTCTGTATGTAATCCCCTTCAGTTCAAGTATCTAATTAGCCTGTGTTGTTGTTGAGGGGCTTTCGAGTTTAAGTGCTGCGCCCAAAACGAGCAACCAAATTGCACAGAAAATCTAGGGGACAGTGGCCAAAAACATGCTAATTGCGGAGAGTTGGCAGACAGCAGTTCCCCCTCCCCTTTCCTCCATTCATACAATTAGGCTGCATTTCTCCTCTTATTATTGCAACTGCTGTTGTTGTTGTTGCATTTGTTGTGTGCGTTTAAAATGAAATTAAGCAGCATAGGCAAATTGTTGTCTGCATGGATTGCGGACTGTATTCAGACTTACTTTGTGACTCTTTTGGCTGTATGTAGAAAGTGCCCTGCAAGCAGCAATCAGCTTGATTGTAAATAACGGGAGGGGAGGAGCTTGCGAAGACAGTCAAGTCGAAATGATCCAGCTAAGCTTTAATGCCAGCGAACTAGTTCCTTAGTTCAGTTCTGACAAATCTCTTTGCTTCGAGAGCTGTTGATGACCTTAAGCTTACTTTCTTTTAATTTTTTACTTTAGTTAAATGCTTAGAACTGTTTCCGTATCTAATTCATCCTAACCAAGACTCTTCGCTGAATTTTGTATTTTGGAATTAGTTTCTTAAGTTATGTAAATAATTACATAATGCTTGATAAATAAAATCTGACTCTCGCTCTCTCTCTCTCTCTCTCTCTCTACTTTTAGCATGAATAAGACTTTCCAGTTATTCAAATAGTTAAAGTTGCCAAAATTTAATTGCACAAGCTCACACACACAAGTCTATTGATCTAGTTCCGCTATTATGATTAATTGACTGATCAGCGTCCAATCAATTCACATGCAATTATCATTTCACCTGCGTTCGTAAGAAAAAACAGAACAGCAAAAGCAACCACAAAAAATACACTCCCCCCCTCATACCTTGGCACGTTGTTTTGGCCTTGCTGACCCGACTCGACGGAATGGCTTTCGCTTTTTGTTCGCTTGTGTCTCGATGAATGCTTTTTACCTCTCTCGGTCTCGCTCTCTCTCTCTCTCTTTCTCTCTCTCTCTATATATATATATATATATATATATACATATATATACATATATAAATTTATTTATATATATACATATATAAATTTATTTATATATATACATATATATATATATCGCTCTCTGTGTACCCTTCAGAGCTCTGGTCGATTTCGACAATTGGCGTTGATAGCCAATTTGTTACAACAACAATAACAACTGTTTTTCTTGTAACTCATTACTATTATTATTATTATGAATATTATTTGATGTGCATGTACAATGAATTTTCCAAACTTGATCAAGTTGCTGACTGCTTTTGTTAGCTCTTTCTACAAATTGCTCGCGTTGTCACTTGGATACACACATGAATATGTGTATGTGTGTGTGTGTGTTCATATAACTATATAGCTATATATGCGGGGTATCACTTTCACTGAGTTGGCGCACGTAGAAAGCCAAATGAAAGCAAAGCAAACCAAACAAAAATCTCACAACAAAACGTTGCATGTTGTTGCAAGTAACAACAACAGCAACAACAACAGCAACAACAACAGCACCACTTGCTCATACCCTACATACATTTTTTTTAAACTATATATATACTATAGTCAGCTGGGCATATCCCTTACCAGAGGGTATCTCGCGACCCACACACAATTTCCATGCTTGGCTGACGCCTTGCTCGCAACTTTTTTCCGTTTTTCTCTCTTTTGGTATCAGCAACAGCAACAACAACAACAACTCGCATCTCCCAACTCCGGAGTTCGACTTTTTGTTGTTTTTCTATCTTATTTTTTTCGGGCTCGTTTCAGCGCACAGCGTGGGAGTTCGCTCGAACCATTTTGTAACTGAAACCGAAATTGAAAATTTTCATGAACTTGATTTCTTAATTTGTGGCCCAGGCGTTACAAATGTCTCAGCTATAGATACATATATACTTGTATATGTATATTATTTTATGTTTCTTCTTTCTTTGCGATATATTTATTTTCTCGTTGTGTGATGAATTTAAATTTAGCTGAACTAATTCGATTAGTGCCGGCGCACCAATTTGTAAGAGACTGCAGCAACGTCAACTAGCAACAGCAGCAGCAGCCGCAGCAGCAGCAACATGGGGCAGGCAACGGGTAACCGTTATGATGAAATTGCTCGACATTGATTGTATAAGCAGTTGTGCTATCTTGCCACTTGCAAACTGGCTAACACGCTAGAAATTGTAGCCAGTTGATGTTGTTGTTGCTCTTGTTGTTGTTGTTGTGAGTTGGCAGTTGGCAGTTGCAGTTGCAGCTGCAGTCTTGGAGTTGCTTGGAAAGTTGCATTGGTCAAATGATGCTGCAGTTATTCGAGCATTTATGGCATGACTGAATCTCCTCGAAGACTGCCTGCACAGTCTATAAAACAAGCGATGCCTAATGATCTTCCAGCTGTGTACAGCATGAAATGACATTCACAACAACAACAGCAACAACAAAAACAATAGCAACAACAACTTGTACTCCGAGTTCTCTAAGGGGACTGAAAATGTTTAGCTTGGAATTTGCTGCCGACACGACAGCAGCAACAGGCGGCAGCAATATCAAACTGACTCACATATGGAGCAATAGCAACTGCAACAGCAACTGCCACAGCAGCAACATCATGATCTATGGCCAGCGGTCAGTCGTAATTTAAATTCAACTGATGAACAGACGCCTTGGTCGTCGTCATCGTCGTCGTCTCCCTCTCATGCCATGCAAATGCGCCTGGGAACTAACTAAATTGAAAATGTAATCACTGAATGGCAGCAGCAGCACCAATAACAATTGCTAGACATTTGACTTTGCATACGATTTGAAGTTTGCGATTCTCACAGATGCAAGTTTATTCACGATACGTTCTGCTGCTGCTGAGGGGGGGGTGGGGTGAAGTGTGGCATATAATTAAATTAACAACATTTTCAATGTAACTGCAGCAGCAGCGCCCATGAATGTAAGGGCTTCCAATTGCACAACTAATGTGCAATTAAGAGATTATAAATATTTAAATGAAATATTTACATAATTATAAACAACTTTTTTCATTTTTCGAACTCACACCGAGTTCCTCTCAAGTTCTTGAGTCTGACTTCAATTCAATCATGTTCATAGTACTCTGTTCTCAAACGGTAGAAGAGTCGCAATGATTGCTTAATTAAGTGATTCTTATTAAATCTATTATTTCTATTTATAAATTTCATAGATTATTTTCTAAATGCGATATTGAAATGTGTCTAAAGCTAGCAATCATTTTCTGAAATGTCTGATATTTAAAGCTTGCTAATTTCTGTTTAGTACGAGTGAGGGATCACTATATTATATGCTTATAATAGAGTATCGTGCAGTCGAGAACTTTCGTTATTGCAGTGCTCGACAGTTTTGCCAATGCTGTTGCTGTTGCTGTAGCTTATTTTTCTCACGCTTTGCATTGACAGCAATTGCAAACAAGCAACAATAATAACAACAACAACAACAAAAAAGACAGCAAGCTGAGAACATTTTGCAATGCTGAATGCTTGGCATATTTGAGGTGTTTTGTTAACGCCATCAACGAAATGCCGAACACCAACAAGCAGCAACCTGCAACCTGCAACAACTGACAGCAAGCAACTTAAACTGGAACGGAACTTGCTTAATTGCCCAGTCAAAAGACATTGGCTAGCCAGCCAGTTAGTCAGTTGGCCAGTTAGCTGACTTGAGAATTTGACAGGTTGTTGGCCGACAAATGTTAACATCGGCGCACATTCGCATTGGTTGCCCATTAGAGAAGCCCGCAGGATAGGATCTGTTCAAAACAATATTTCTATACATATATTGTGTTAGTTAATAATCAAAGCCAGTCATTATTTCAGCATACAGAATTGCGAGCTTTCGGTCTTTTCAATTTCGTTGAATACTTCAATACAGAGTTCTTCATAATAAATTGTGATTTGCTAAACTAATAGTAAGAATGCATTTCTCTATATACGATTAAAAAAAATGTGATCAAAGTGATGTTCAGCTTAACTTTAGCTTAGCTTTAGCTTGAGCTGATCTTTAGCTAGAAATATCCCATGCCACTTCGTAGCTAATGTCATCGTATCATGATGCTAAGTATAGATTTAAATCAGAGTTCAGCTTCGAGGCACAGCTGTAAATTGAATTAAGAAATCAATCAAAGAGACTCGTTCTTTTGCTCAAAGGCAATGTTCATGGAAATAGCCGCTTAACCAATCATCTGTTCGGCTATTAATGAATATTTAATATGCGGCAACCAGATCCCCTACAAAAATGAATATTCAAATTATTTCAAATTTCACCAAAAATATTTCTTTGCTCAACTTACCTAACTCTCTTTTTTCTCCCTCTTACTCTTTCTCTATCGCAGATGGAGCCTGCAGTTTTCCGGGCTCACCTGCACACAGCAGCGTCGTCTTCTCGAGCGCGAATCTGACGCTAGGAACTGTTGCCTCTTACAGCTGTGAGCGGGGCTTTGAGCTCCTGGGACCCGCCCGACGTGTCTGTGACAAGGGTCAATGGGTGCCAGAGGGTATACCGTTTTGTGGTAAGTAATTATGCGAATAAGAACAAATTAGTTCATTGGTTTACCCTATATAAGATAAGATAAGGTCTAATATAAAGAGAAATTAATTATAAAATATCCTGTACCCAAATCTATAAAATCTTAAATCTTACGTCATGCACAGAGCACTCTTGATCTTTGCTTTTAGCAGGGTACATGGAGACAGCGTGGAAGTATTGTATACATGTACATATATATGCATATATGTGCAGCGGTTCCATTTATACCGATTCTCAAGTCAAACAGGGCATCAAGTTGTTACATGGCGTAAACAAAAGACTTAAGACACAAAATTGCCACATCCAATTTGCCAGTTGAACATTTTTTGTGTCCGTCAATTAGCACCTTTGACTTAAACTTAGCAGCTGTTGAAATCGTCGACGGTATGTGCTCACCATATGTGTGCTCAAAACTTTCACCAACAACAACAAGAGTTGAATGTTCTCAATGATACACGCGCTATTCGGAATTCCAATTCCCAATTCGACAACACGGAATCCCAATGCCGAAATCCAATTCCAAATGCAAAGTTGTCGTGTAGAGCTGCCAAGTGAAACATGATTAACACGACGCACAACTTGGTATCCGTTTCTATGTGTATGTGTGTGTCTTGTCGATGAACGGCGGAACACACACTCCAACAACAACAAGATCAACTAAAATGCGAGTCGGGAATTAAACGAAACAAAACGAATTGACCCACATTGGCTAGTGGGGCTCGTTTGTTTGGTTTTTGTGTGGATCAACAAAAAATAAATTTACCAAATAAAAAAGAAAAATAATGTTCTATGTGAAATTTCATGTGGCTTGCTGCTATTGTTGTTACACAGTTGACTTAACAACAACTTCCGCCCGTTAAGCAAACATCGTGACAATTGATTGACAGAAACAGATCACACTAATGGATATAAAATTTAATTAAAATTGCGGAAGAATTGTAACTGTAATTGTAAAATTGAATAGAAATTAAAGGTTAGACTGCAACCTTGACCTTTCTGAAGCTATTTAAGCAGCTACGGCTACACATCTACAATTGGATAGGAGCAGCTCATAAAAAATGAAGTTTCTTCACTAATTTTCCATGTCTGAGCTACCATCCATGGCCCACGCTTATTAAAATTAGTTTACTTTCTTCGTGTGTTCGTTTGCATAACTGTTTTCAGAACACATTTGTCTATTAGTCAATCCAGTATTGAATCGAACTACATATGTTTTGTAATTAATAACATTCAAACTATCTGCATACCAAGCTTTAGTCTTACAACTAAATATTTTACATAGTTAGATCTATAAGCTTGTAAGCAAAACAAAATCAACTAGTATAGGTACCATTCCAAAATTCTATGAGAAAAAAGATGCTTAGCTTCAACGCTAATGAGATTATATGTATATTTAAACATGAAGTTTACAAAATATTTCTATACAGAAATTCCATTTTTAATTACTTAGTTCATTGAAAAGATCATGTCAAATTTTAGGGTACATCCATTTTGACTTTGGGGTCTCGTCAATTTTGTCATTCCGTTGTCAGTTTCGGAAACTGTTGTGAACAAAAAATTGTAACGGGTCTTGTGTTTTGTTGATTTACGGCTGTCACTGATTTTTCGAGTGGTAAATTGCGCCCTGCGGTTGCAAGTTGCCGGTTGCTAGATGTTAGTTGCTAGTTTCCAGTTGCGAGTTGCGAGTTGTGAATTGCCAGCAGACAAATTGCCGCTTGGCAGCTAAACTGAGTGATGGCAACCCAAAGCCGCCGGTTCGAATCATTGATTTCATTGATTAATTGAACAATGAGAGATCTGAAAAAGCGTAACGCAAAATTTAATGTGCCGCTGATGATTATTGGACCAAGATGACGCAGCAGGCGGCAGCAAAAATAAGTCGAGAGCACGAAAATCAAATGAAAATTGACGATTAGTGGTTAAATACTGAATTTGAAATGGAAACAGAACGGGGAAAATTAAAAGGTATTTTCTCACTGAACGAAAGTGACTAAAATTGAGGCTAAACTAAAATTGAGTTAGAATTCACATATTAAATGAAACAAAAACAGTTATTGAATTGAAATTAAATTAGAGAAATGACAAGTGTGTATCAAATTTATTTGGAAAAAAATATTGAATGGCATAAAATGTGAAGTGGTCATTTAAAATGTGTAAATTTAACTGAAAAGGTGAAGATAGTTTCAAATTAAATTTTAAATTCGGTGAAAAATTAAAAGTAATTAGCACTTGCAACGAAAGTGGTTAAAAGAAAAGTTTAAACTGGCATCGAAACTAAATCTGAGACTGAAATTAAATCTGACTGAGATTAGACTGACACCTGCCCGTCCACAAATCTTGAAGCAGCTGAATTCAGGTGCTGTGCTATGTAGAAAGTCAAACGAAACCGAAAAACAGAGAAGAAGAAGAGGAAAAGCACACACATACACACACACGCACAGAGTTTTACGATCTGCGATCTTTGAGAGCGTCATGAGCCGCTGCCTGCCTAGCCTTAGTCTTAGCATCAGGTTTAGCTTTAAAGTTTAGTGAGTTGCGAGTGCCTTTTATCCGACAGATGCATCTGATTAATGAATCTCCGCCACACACATGCGTAGCAGTGTAATTAAGCCCAAGCAACTACAACCACCACAACGCCAGTTGAAAGAAAAAGTAAAAATAAAAATTACAAATAAATAAAAAAATTTCACTTTTGCTTAAAAATGTCTAAGTTTAGGTCTATGCCCAGCTACTCAACAATATGTGCAGACCTGTAGCACTTGTTAAATTCTAGCACCCCCTTCCGTACTTGCAGCCATTCCACTCTGACTAATTGGTCAAGGAAGGTCAGTCAATTTTAGCGACTTGACTTGACAAATGTGCAGGCACAGAGAACTTTTTCGCATTTAATAGATTTTGTGGTTGTTTGCTTCTTTTTGATTTTGTTTTTGTTTTTCCCAGAAAGCGTGTCAGGGCCATGCATAGACTTAAGCAGCCCACTGTCTTAGCCCTGGCCAGTTAGAGAGACCTTGCTATCTTAGTCTGAGAAAAAAAAAAAGAAAAAAAACGAACACACACAATAAAACAAAAGCCTGAAATAACAATCATTCTTTGAGAATCCTAAAGACTATCAAATCTCAAATTAGAATCTCTTTAATCTAAACTCTTGAAATGTTTTCCCATCTTAATAGTACTAAATGTGGCCGCTGGTAAGGCACCAATGCAAATATCAACGGATGGGGCCGGAGCACCGCAGAAGGCCATTGATGGCTCCACCTCTGCCTTCTTCACGCCGGAGACGTGCTCCCTAACAAAACCGGAACGTTCGCCCTGGTGGTATGTCAATCTGCTCGAGCCCTACATGGTGCAACTGGTGCGTCTGGACTTTGGTAAATCCTGTTGTGGTAAGTTCATCAATCATGATATTTTTAAATCAACTGTATTAATTAGGTAAAGTATTCAGCTTGAAAGTCGAATTTGGTTGAATTTAAATGAAAATCGGGCTTAAAATGCATTAGCGCAATAGATCAACTGAAGACAAAACTTATCCTTATCGAAGCTTATATTTGATTCTGATCCGAAGCCTCAGTTTCAAGTACTGTAAAAGTGTTTTGCGGGTTAAGGTTAGTTCAGCTTGACAATGGCAATTAGAGTCGGAGACGGAGAAGCCAAATGGCAAATGTTGCACGAAGTCGCCTGACGGGTTGCAGATCTGCAACCAAACAGGCAAAAGGGTAGCCCCAAAACGTTCGCTAAGGCAAACAACTGTCAGACTTTCGGACAAACAGAGAGAACGAGGGAGAGGAGAGAAAAGCTGAGAAAGAGTAAAAGAGTGAAAGAGAGTAAAGCAGGGACAGAAAGAAGCCAGCTAGACGAGTCAACCAATAAGTTTTTTCCCAAATGCTTTCACTTGGCTGCAACAAGTTGAGGCTGCCGCAAAATGTTATGTGATTTTTATGCGGCGGCGGTGGTTCAGTCAGTGGTTCAGTGGCTCAGTGGCAGGGCCAGTTGCTGCTGGTGGGGCAGGCAAAATATGTATGGAGCCGAATATTTATGATTACTTTCACTGCGCACTGCGAACTGAACTTGCCGCACATGCCACATGCCACAATGGACTATTGGGAAAAAAAAAGAAATATTTTTTGTAGGACAGAAAGTCATTGCTTAACGGAGCTTAATTAAACGCATTTTTAACATTAAATGATTCAAACGTTTAAATGTGTTTTATCGTAAAATTATGAAATATTATTTAAAGCAGTTGGAATTAAGGAACATGCTATAAAATTCAGAAATATCCAAAAATATTTAAGTATTGTGAATTTTGCTACTAACTAAGTGTATTTGTGGCATTTTTTATGGATACTTTCGCAGGTAACAAGCCGGCAACAATAGTGGTGCGTGTGGGTAACAATCGTCCAGATCTGGGCACGAATCCGATTTGCAATCGGTTTACGGGTCTTCTCGAAGCCGGACAACCGCTCTTTCTGCCCTGCAATCCACCGATGCCGGGTGCCTTTGTTAGCGTCCATCTGGAGAACAATACACCGAATCCATTGTCTATATGTGAGGCATTCGTCTATACGGATCAGGCGCTGCCCATTGAGCGCTGTCCCACATTCCGGGATCAGCCGCCCGGCGCGTTGGCCTCGTACAATGGCAAATGCTATATTTTCTATAATCGACAGCCGTTGAACTTCTTGGATGCGTTGTCTTTCTGCCGCTCCCGAGGCGGCACGCTGATCAGCGAGAGCAATCCGGCCCTGCAGGGCTTCATCAGCTGGGAGCTGTGGCGTCGCCACCGCAGCGATGTCAGCTCCCAGTACTGGATGGGGGCGGTGCGTGACGGCAGCGATCGCAGCAGCTGGAAGTGGGTCAATGGCGACGAGCTAACTGTTTCCTTCTGGAATCATCCCGGCGGCGATGAGGACTGCGCTCGTTTCGATGGCTCCAAGGGCTGGCTGTGGAGCGACACCAACTGCAACACTCTGCTCAACTTCATCTGCCAGCATCAGCCCAAGACCTGCGGCCGGCCCGAACAGCCGCCCAACTCCACAATGATTGCGCTCAATGGATACGAGGTTGGCGCCCAAATCAAATACAGCTGCGATGCGAATCATCTGCTAGTCGGACCTGCCACACGCACCTGCCTCGAGACGGGCTTCTACAATGAGTTTCCGCCAGTCTGCAAATGTAAGTGCCACACAGTGTACTCAGTACTCTGTGTACCCAAGCTGAGGCCGTATGAATACTACTCATGAGCGATAGAGTCATGAGGAGAACTCAAAACAAAATCCTTTAACTGCAACTCAACTCATTATCAGAAGGACTAACACGATTCTGTCTTTAGATATTGAATGCGGTCTGCCGGCCAGCATTGCCCACGGCTCGTATGGACTGCTCAATGACACCGTTGGCTATCTCAGCTTGGTGAAATATGCCTGCGACGAGGGATACGAGATGATTGGACGCGCCCTGCTCACCTGTGACTTTGACGAACGATGGAACGGACCGCCGCCACGCTGCGAGAGTGAGTCTCAGATTCAAATCGCAATCATATTCGTATCATAATCAAACTATTAACTCAACAACTTTTTGATTCTTTCTGCGAACAGTTGTTGAATGCGATACGCTGCCTGGCAACTATTACAGCACGATAATCAGTGCTCCAAATGGCACCTATTATGGCTCGAAGGCGGAGATCAGTTGCCCGCCCAGCTACCGCATGGAGGGACCACGAGTGCTCAGCTGTTTGGCCACCGGACAATGGAGCAGCGCGTTGCCGCGCTGTATCAAACTGGAGCCACCCACGTTGGCCACACCGCCAACACCACCGGCGCCGCCGTCAACGGCAGCAACACTTGCACCACCGTCATATAGGCCCAAGATTACAGCCACCACCAGTCGCACCCCCGCCTATCGTCCCCCCAGCAGCAGTTCCCCCTCGGGCGACACGCCCAGCACTGCAGCCAGTTATCCACGTCCGCATCCCAGCTTGAGCACGCCACAGGTGGAGATCAATGGTGAAGGTGAGCAATAAAATCAAATTTTTAGCAATAATCTTATGCATAAAAAGAATACCTCAAACCAATTTGGTTGCCTGAATCACTGCTTTTATGTCGATGTTTGGCTGGTAGAGTGCCGCCTCTCATTTTTGAGTGCAACACTTACACAGCGAAGCTGCATTGATTCCGGTTGCGAAAATCGAACTTAGAAATAACCCCGCAGCCAATCGATTGCAAATGTTAAGCCTAACGCATAACATATTCTCTCTTCGCGCAGGCGACTCTGAGGAGGACAATATCAACGTGCCCGTACCTGGCACTGTGCGCGAAGAGTTCCCGCCACGTCGCACCGTTCGCCCCGTGCTAATACCGAAGAAGCCGAGCAGCACGCCAGCGACCAGCTACAGTAGCAGTACCAGTAGTAGCAGCACCAGCACCACACAGTATGCTGGTCCTGGTCCGCATGCGGGTCCTGGCTCCACCTATGCACCGACACCGACGCGAACGCGTCCCACGCTAGAGACGACGACGCGGAATACACAGCAGATAATCCTCAATTCGCATCCGCAGGACAATGAGATCGCGGACAGCGTTAATATTCGACAGAATCAATCGCCCAATGTTAACGTTCCATTTGCCGTCGATAATCCCGATCGCAAGGAGACCAAGGAGGCCAAACTGAATCTGGGCGCCATTGTTGCACTTGGAGCTTTTGGCGGCTTCGTCTTCCTTGCCGCTGTCATCACCACCATTGTCATCCTGGTCAGAAGGTAAGTACTTCAATCAATCAGTCACTTAACCAAACAATTATCCAAAGTTAAATCTTTAAACAAAAGAAAAAGAATACGATTAAGGTAGAAAATAAATCTAATATTGAATTTCATCTTATTGAAATTCAAAGAGAAATTGAAGATTAAAGATGATATTAAGACATAATTCGAAAATTGACAGTTATTTAAATTGAAATACAATATTATTTGCTACCAAATTTATCAACGTATTATTAAAAACTCAAACATAAATTTATATGTGTGAAGCCTCATTCTTAGATAATATTAAAAGAAAATTTAATGTTGTGTCAGTAACTGAGAAGGTAAGCAGAATCGGAAACCGAATCGATTTCGATAAGTAATTAAAATATAACATTTTTATAATTCCTAAAAGATAAAGATAAACTTTTCATAAGCCCTTAAGCCACAGACAAAATTTAAACACCCTATTTATATTTCCCACACCCCCACCCACTACTGTATACCCTGTGTCTGTAACTGATTTTTTCTAGTGCTCTTCTTGTTTATTGTTTTCTTTCGCAATTGTTGTTGTTTCTATATATATTCTAAACCTTGGCCTCGTACTCATTGCTCTCCCAGCTGTCGCCATCGCTCTCATTTGTATAACCCCCATATAACTGTACATACACCAAAGAAGATGCAATTAAAGATTAAGAAGAAGAGAGTCTCTCAGCCGTTGCACACTCACACTCACACTTAGACACACACATACACTCGAGACACGCATACATACATCGAAACGCTTTCTCTTTCTTTTGTTGTACCAATCTCTTTTTTCGTTTTCGTTTTCGTTCTCTCCTCTCTTGATTTCGGCAAAAACCATTCGTCAGCACCCCAAACAGCAAACGGCGGCACCTAGCTAAACATTTTACCAATTACCATCAACAACACAACCATCATCATCAGCAGCAGCACCATCAGCAGAAACCGAGGCACCTTCAGCACCAGAAGCGTCAAGAACAACAGCAATACCGTGGAGCCGGGGTACACAAACCACCAGCCCCACCACCATTGCCCCCAATTCGATTGCCCAGCTATGCAACCGCAACGGCAAGAAGCGCTACCAGCTATGCCTCAACGGCCCAATTGACCCGCTGCAGCAACAAAGGTAGCGACCGTGTCAAAGGTAGTGTCATCGGTGGTTACCACATGCGCTTCTTTGGCGATGGGTACGGCAGCATTACGTCGAGTACACGATGCGAGCCGGCACCATCGCTGTGGTACAGCGTCCTGGCGCTACCCTTTGACGATCAGAAGCTCGCCCGACGCGAGCTTAGCACGTATGGGCGTGGCTATAGGGCGAGAGCGGGTCTCTTTAGCAGTACTCATATGTAGAACGGAACGGAACAAGAAACAAGGAAGAGAAGGCAAAGTGGAAAACGAAATAGTTATCCAAAGTATACAGTACAGAAAGGGCAAACAAGCTTATGCCAAAGTGAGACCGAAACGAATCGAAATGGAATGGAATGAAACGAATGGAATCGAATCGAAATATGAAACGAAGTGAATAAATATAAACCGAAGACTACCTGTGAATGTAATGTGAACGTGTGCCAAAGATGAGCTACAATCAAACTAAAGACAACTATCAACAAACTATCAATCAATCATAATCAATCAAAACACTCAATCAAACTATAATAATACAGTGCCTACAATGCAAACCGCACAACAACAACAACAACGGCCATACACACAAATGTAAGCAGCCAAAAAAATACTTAACATACCAACAAAAACTAAGACACAATACAACAACACACGCTCAATCAACAAGCCAATATAAACAATCAATCAATCAAGCAACACATATAAACTTTGGACCTTGGAAGTCATTTTTGGTTTTCCAGTTGAATGCTGTGGGGCTGCCTATTTGCTGTTTCATTTCATCAATCAATCAATCAATCGATAAATCATTCAATCAATCAGTCAACCAAAAGCTGTTGTCGGGCTACACACACACAAACACACACATAAACAAACACGCAAACACATGCATACTCGTCCAATTCTTTTCTATATCTAAGCGCGCTCTCTCTCTCTCTCTCTCTCTCTCTCTCTGTCGCTCTCTTATACTGCACATTTGCTCCTCCAATCTGAGGTTCGCGCTCTCTCTTTTGTGTTTAATTTATCATCTCCCACCTGTCATTTGTATTGTAATATGATGTATGTTACTTGTCTCTAATCTCCCGCATGCACTCTATTTAAATGTATGTTCTCTCATCTCTCTCTTTCTCGTTCTCTGTGTTTTTTGTGTAACTCTCTTGTAACTAACAATCGCCCAATTGTATTCCTTATAGCACCCTATCCCTCAACCTCCTCCCTACATCCCTCTTTATCTCTCACACTCTCTCTCTCCATTTTTATTTGTAATTTAACTAATTGAATGTTTCTCTGTATTTGTCTCTCTCTCTCTCTCTCTCTTTGTACCTTGATTTCCCGCTCTCTCGTAGAAACCGCACGACGCAACATTATCGTCATCGCGCCTCACCCGACTGCAACACGGTCGCTAGCTTTGACAGCTCTACCTCCGGCTCTCGCAATGGCCTCAATAGGTTCGTATCTACGTTAAGCGTTTTAGCATTGTTGTTGCAACTAAAGCTCTCGCTTACGTTCTCATTCACAGATACTATCGTCAGGCGTGGGAGAATCTGCACGAATCCGCCTCGAAGAACAGTTCGCACAATGCTCTACGCCGCAAGGAGACCCTCGATCCGCCCAGCATGACGCGCTCCCGCGACAATCTGCGTGACAATATGCAACGCTCCCGGGAGAATCTCGATAGGTGAGATAACAACCACAAAAATGCAAAATTTACCAAATTTTTTATATTTTGTGATCATGCAAAAAAAAAAAAATTAAAACTTGGAAAATCTATGCTCTTGCAAAAAAAAAAATCAATAATTGACGTCAATCTCTCTTTGCGTCTCTTTCAGATGCGGCCGAGATAACTATGGAATGCGCGACAATTCAGAGATGGTCGTGTCGGATGTGTGCTTAAAGGGGGAGAAGAAGCGCCACCATCATCATCATCACAAGAGCAGCTCCCGCAATGGGGACTATCGCGATCGGGATCAGTCCGCTGGTAGACGCGATCATCACAGGCACAGCGGTGGTGGTGGTGGTGGTGGTGCTGGCAATGGGGGTGCTGGTAACGGCGGTGGTGGCGGACACTATTGACCAACCATGATAATCACCATCAGCGTGGAGGAGCAATAGGAGCTATCGAAGCAGCAATCGCAGCCTGGAAAAGCACACAACGAAACTTTTTAAGTCTCTTCTTTTTTTTGTAGTTTTCATGTGTTTTTTTTTTCTTGTCTACACTCGAATTGCGCTTTAGTCGTAGGTCCATAATTTTCTGTTTATAGCAAAAATATTTAAGTAGATGAGGAAGAGGAAGGGTAAGAAGAAGAAGAGGATGCAGCTTAGAGTTACGCGATTCTTGAAAACTTTTGCAAGTCAATAGCTACTATATATCGTATACTCGTACTTATACACATATGTATTCCCTTATCGTATCTAGTTTTGGTATTACTCCAATACAGTTTACCCCCCTCCCACCCCCCACCCCCTCATCCATCCTAATTTCACCAGCCTCCCCACCCAAAGTCTCGTCTATTTATTGCGAAAGTTTTTTTTTAGTTACAATTTTTATGAATTAGTTGTAAAAAAAACCAACAAGGAACAAAAACGAAAACAAATACAAAAACAACAAATGTGTGGGAAAGGCCAGTCGAGGCGTGGAGCGGTTTATATATGTTAGTTACTAGAAAAACAAATAACAAAATATACGAAATTAAAAGAAAAGAACACAAGCACAGTGAAAGTCTCCCAAAATAAAATAAACCTAAAATAAAAACCTCAGCATATACAAATAATTATGTGCAACTTGGTTTAGCTTAAGGCGAGGGTAGTTCCTGCAGTTCTTAGGCCAAATCGACTTGCGCATAGTAGTTGCAATATCTACTTAGTTACGTATACCCCAATATTCCTATATCCCAGCAACAATAGCTCACAAATGGAAAAATCAATAAAGAATAATATTGTAGTACGCGTGCCATTAAGGGCAACGAAGGAAAACAAAATCAAAAACAAAAACAAAAACAAACGAAAATATTTTACTTTTACATCTGTGCACGCATTATATACAGTTGTTCCATTCCGCACACAAAACACACACTTTCTTTTATAGCGTTTAATATTTTTAATATTTTTAGAGTGTTTGTTTTGAGAGAGTGTAAAAATTATTTTTGGATAGGGCGGACGCTTTCTGTAATGCAAAAGCCGCAGATTATGCAATATTATTTGTATTTCATGCATTATATCTCCAATGTAAATAATAATAATTTATTTCATAAATAAAACAATGATCATTTTAACTGAAATTCAAAGCAACGAGTTTTATTCAAAATTAATGCTCCAAAATGCGCCATCTATTGACATCAATGACATTCATCTATGCGTAATTGACTGCGCGCAATAATTGGTTGCGATAAATAGCGCACTCAACTATCGATAAGTGCGACTTGCCAGCAGATGGCGCTGTTTGTTTTCGTTGCAACCCTGCAGCGCACGCCATATTGTGACAGCTGCTGTCAAACTGAAGTTTGTGCGCTGCGTCTCTCTCTCGCTCTTTCTTCTACGAGTGTTCGCCACACAAGATGGTTTGTTAATTTATCCACGTTCAAACCAAAATAAAATCGCCAATTTCTATAAGCATCCAAGCATATTTTTAACTAAAATCATATTGTAATTATTGCGCGTGTGCCAAATAATTTATATTCGTTGAGATTTAATACAACTGTCGCACCGCTGAACCACCAAAAATTAAAAACAAACAAATTGGCGATTTTTTTTTCTCTTATTTTTTTTCTGTTTCCTCAATACTAATGCATTATTTGTTGGCTGTTGCAGACGAAGGGTACCTCGAGCTTTGGTAAACGCCACAACAAGACGCACACTTTGTGCCGTCGCTGTGGACGTTCCTCATACCACATCCAGAAGTCCACTTGCGCCCAGTGCGGTTATCCCGCCGCCAAATTGCGTTCATGTATGTTGCCCCTCAACCAATTGTTGCCGATTATTACTAACTTAACTGTCTTTCTTTTTGGGACACAGACAACTGGTCGGTCAAGGCCAAGAGGAGGAAGACCACTGGCACTGGCCGCATGAGCCACTTGAAGGTGGTGCGTCGCCGTTTCCGCAACGGTTTCCGCGAGGGCACCCAGGCTAAGCCGAAGAAGGCTCAGGCCAGCAAGTAAACAGCAAAAACTGGCAGCGGCATCAACAACAACTGGCAGCAGCAGCAAAAAACATACCCATAAAGAAAATCAAAATGGATACTCTGCCATTTCGCTGGAGTTAATAAATTAACATCTATTTTTTTCCAAGTGAATGTTTGTGCTTATTGTATTTAGATTTTTTTTTTTGAGCAGTGGTTCTGTGAACAATGTGGTGCAAGGCGCAAAAGGGACCGCAGCAAGAAATGAAACACGAAGTGCGACTAGCAAAAAGCTTGTTAAATTGTATATTTTCTTTTCTGTTTTTTTTATTGTGAATTGATATTGGCTGCTGATGTGAATGGCCAGTGAATGCCATTTAAATATTTTGTTGCTGCGGTGCCATTGTTCCATGAAGACAGACACGTTCGTTTATGTTGGTCAATGAATAGCTTCAGTAATGGAAGTGCTTAAGGAACTGGAAATCGCTCGTTGTGGCACCCTTCATTCAGTCTATGCTACAGCATGTCTGTGTTGGTAATTTAGAGAGCGAGCAGTGCAGCAATAGCAATATATATGCAATCTTGTCGTATTTGTGATGTGCTTTAATCAAACCGGGGAAAGCATTTTGTGGCGCTTTAACATTCAACGGGAGCTGAAGATCACTTTTTCTGCATTGAATAGTTTTATATCCTGGTGGAATACAGAATTGCAGCAGGCAGCGCGGCAAGCAAGCAAGGTTTTGCATAGCGTAGGCACGGCTATATAGGAAAATTATGAATAAGGAGGCAAATGTTTAACACAAATCAACATTAGGTCGCTAACTTATGACTTCACTGCGCTCAGCTAAAGCTGAATCCCAGCGACTTAATGCATAAATAATTAGTCCATATGGAAATTGGACGCAGTCACTTTATTAATACCTAGAAGCTCTTTGTTGTCCAACTGTTTTTTTTTTTTTGTATCCTTGAAGAGAGTTTTATAATTTTGTCGTAAAGTTTGAACGTATAAATTTTTGACATAGTTCTGGCGTAAAATGAGTGATTGTCTCCGAAAAACTTATCAACATATTACTACTATATATATATATAGGTTCCATACAAACAATTGGTCGATTACATGCATTTTTTTTTTGTTCAACAGACGCTTCGGTTACCAAAAACTGATTTTATCTCTGTTTAGGTGAGAGATATTGGCAATCTGCATCGATGTGTTTGCTATATTTGAGAACACGCACATGCCATTCACCCGCAACACAAATGAGGTTGCTGCATTGGCTTAATTTCGCTCAACCAAAATATTGCAGCATACTTCTAGGTGGGCTCTGACTTCGAGAAAATATGAGCACGTGCAAAATATTGGCATACTTTTAGAAGCATATATGTGACGAGACAATGGCTCTTGATTTTAAAGGAGATTGTGTTTTAAAATCACAAGGACGTATTCCATTGAACTAGTGCATTCAAGGATTATGACAACAATTTGTCCAACAGCGCGAAAGGAAATGAGCCGAAATTAGAAACTACTGTTATTGGGGACAGCTAGGATCCTTGGGTTGCATGAATAAAACGCACCGTTTAATGTTTTCAATTTTATCATTCTAATAGTATAATTAAAAAAAAATTAATAACATATAACCGCAATCGACGTCGCTTAAAATTAAATTTCTTTCTTTTTTCTTTTGTTTTTTAGCAAGCAAGATGTTAAAAGATAAGATGCCGTACAGTAAAACAACGACAAGCAAGCAGTAGTTGGATAATTAATGACTACAAAAAAATCGCATTTTTCTTTACAGAATGACTAACAGTACAATTTATAATGTATAAAGCGTTTTACTATAACTAAGGGCGGATTGTGGGGAGCGGAAATGCGCATGGGAAAGGAATGGGATTAGTCAAATTAAATACATTGCCACTAAATCCTAAGACAAATTTACAAGAGACAAATACAAAAGAAAGCATCGGGGCTAATCGGCGTGCAGATGCGGATGCGGATGCGGATGCGGATGTTGTAGGGAATCCGAGGGAGGATGCTGTTGATGTGAGGCAGTGCCATTTGACTGTGTGCTTGGCGTTGCCGTCGTTGTCATCGTTGCTGCTGGCAGCAATTTGGCCTTGGCAGGGGGGCTAGAGTTGATTAGCAGCTTTTTAAGGTTCTGAAAGGGTGCGTCGAATAACACCGTTAACGCCACGGATGCCAAAAATATCGATATAAATTCGTTGGTATCGAGCTAAGAAATCGAATGAAAATCAAATTAGCACATATTTATATCATTATATGGATATACTCACAATAACCGATATAAAGTTGTAATAGTGATGGATATGACGCCTTCGACCGACATTATAGAAAAATACGGGGAACTGTGTGAGGTATATGGCATACGATAGTTTCGTGGACACTTGAAAACCGCGCCAAGCGAACAGCCTCGTTAATTTATCTGCAATGAGTCAAATTAATCAATCAGTAAGCAAAATAGTATTAGCATTCTTAAGAAAAGATATATATGAAATATATATACATATACCTAAATACCTTAAATAATATATTTGATTGTGTACTTCAAATACTACTCACTCTTGTAGCCATTGTGGGAGACAAACACAATCCAGGAGAAGAACAGGCACCACGCAATCGGAGCAAATGCAGCATAGATGGCTGCATGCGTTGAATTGTACACATAGTTAATGTGCCCCATCGGAGCAGGACCCAGCAAGGAGGCGAGCACACAAACTGTGGCCGCCAGCCAACCGAGACGCAACTGGAGCCGGGTCAGCTTGGCCCCCTGGTACTTGCGCAACACATAGCCCAACAGGATACCCATGATGTACACCGTGGAGCGATGTGGCGGGAAAGAGTACATATAGTCGGCGGTGCGAAACAGTCGCTGAATGCTGTAAGGGATCGAAGCGCAAATCGATCAGAATATAGAGTAAATATTTTAAGCCATTAGTTAATAGAATTTATATCGATCGACTGGCAGATATCCTGCACATATACTTTGCACAAATTATTAGGAATCCTCTTTCGCAAAGCATAAGCACAATAATTTCTATTTTAGAAATGATAATATCTTAATCTATAAATGCAACATAGTCGAAAACATCATACAGACAGACGGACAGAGCTACTCTTTATACGTATACCATTTCTATTTGACACTAAATATATACATTGAATCAAAATATTCACATGTTGCTGAAGCGATTCACTTACTTGGTGCCAAAGTATATATAGTTGGATAGCTGATTCACAATAGTTGTATAGTAGCGTGCTGCTGTGCCCACTGTGCAGAGCAGAAGGAGAGCGAGGAGGCCGCGGCGTGGCCAGCGCCAGAGAGCGAGGATGAAGAGAGGCGCCACAGCGAACAGTTCCGTATCGATGCCTAAGTGATGGGTGTGCGTCAAGCACATCTCGCTGAACCCAAAATAGTTGTGGATGAACAGAAGATTGCGCCACCAGTGTTGCTTACAAATATCCGCATGATGACCCACCACCAAATTCCACTGCGGACCACTGCCCCACAGAGGCAGGACATATGTGCAGAACAGGATCAGGGCGGCCAATGGCGGCACGATGCTGTACATCATCATCAAGAGAAATCAGTTTAGCATTCATAAATACATAAGTGCATTCATCAGCAGATTGTGTTGACTGGACTTACCGCATTAGACGACTGATGTACTCGTTCTTGAGGCGTATGGGCTGCTGTTTCATGAGGCGCCCAAACAGAGAGTAGGATGTCAGCATGCCGCTGAACAGGAGAAAGGGATCCGTGTAGAGGGATGCCGCACGGCCGATGACCGTCCACGGTTGACCCAAACTCTCGGACATGGCCGTTCTATTGTTGTACGGATTAAAGAACATGGCCATCGATTTGTGCGAAAAGATGAGCATCATAGCATTAAGGAATCGTATGCCATGCACAGCCTCAATATCACCAGATGAGCAGCGCGTGCTAAACAACCAGCGCAGATTCTTGTCCAGCGAGAAAGCCGTACACCAGTTATCTAACAGCAACTCTTGTTAAGATTGATAAATTGAGAAAATGATTGTTTGCTGCGCTTACTCTGCTTTGGCTGTGCCTTAGTGCTGCGATCGTAGACGGTGGAGAGCACCGCCAAGCAGAGAACGAGGACAAAGAAGCGCACCGCCCATGTGGTATTGCGATCCCAGGGCTGCGGATCCCTCACCTGGCACATCTGCGGTTCGACGCGCACATTGAAGCTTATGCCCGTCGCGAATGTCTGGTTGCGCAGATACTCTGCCACACTGAACTCCACGTCGCGGTGCGTGCAACCTGATGGCACACAGATTCCCCAGTTGATCAGCGAGTAGCGCGGTACGCGATGACCCGGCTAAAAAAAAACATCATATACGGAGAATATATATAAGAATAAGACTTAAAAAATAACAGCAATCATATAAAATAAGAATAATTATTACGTCGGTTGTTATTCGCCATATGCCATATGCCATAACAACTAAAGCTAAAGCTAACATTTCGCTCTTAGCAAATCTCATTAAATCAATCCCCGACCCATTCTAGCATGCAATTTTTACATAGAAATAGATAAATTAGGTCGAGCCTTAGGAATAATTAACTTGGAATACATTTAGCAATTAATGTAACGCAAGTTTGTTGTCCAAGACTTTTGTTTACAAACTTTAGCAGTTGGCTGCTAATTGATATAAAATCAAAATAGTAAACTTTACGAAAAATCCCGACTATGGATTAAATTCATAAAAATCTATCAAGTTACGTTAAAAGCAGATTCGTTGGGTTCGACGAACTTCAGCCAGTTGGTTTGGGGCCAATGATTAACATATTATGCCCATCTATTCGCATTCGCCAACAACAAAATCCACGCATAGTGACAACTTTTTTTGGCCAAATCAAATTGAATATTTCGTGCTGCTCACATTTTTCGTCAAGTTCAATGTCGGGGCTGCGGATCAGGGCTTTCGTAGCTCTCAGCACAACAACAACACTTGTCAATATAAATCTTCAATGTTATCTGTTACTCTCTCTCTCTCTCTCTCTCTCTCTGTCAAAAACAATGTTTCAGTGTTATCTGTCACTCTCTCTCTCCCTCTCTCTCTCTCTCTCTCTCTCTCGCTAGCTGCCTCAGTATTTTAAGCGACGTCACGATATATTCGGCGAAAGCATATTTAACTTTCGTGAGAGTTTCCTATAATGGTCGGCACGCCTATATACAAACACACAGACACTTACACCTAGGTATGTGTGTGTCATGGCTATTATCGCATTTGATCTCATTGCAATCTCAGTCACGTGCAAAGAGCACCATTAAGATTGCATTAAGAGCAAGTACAAGGCCAACGAACCTCAGCGTAACCATATTAATATCAAAATATATGTGTGTAAGACTAACATCATTGAATTCGCTCCTGAAGGGCCCGTGCGACTGCAGTAGCTTGAAGAAGGCCTGCAACCGTTTCGAATTGTGTGGCAGCACTGGCTGTGCGTATGCCATACAATATTGGCCGCGCAGCATTGAATTGGCCTGACCATTGCCATTGCCATCGTCACTACCGCTGCTGCTGACGTCATCAGTCGACTGTTGTATGCCCAAGCACTGATCAAAGTCGCCCGGCTGATTGATGTTACCATTTAGAATGCCAGAATTCAGTTTACCGCTCGCATCGTGCACTGTAAAAGACAGAGAGAGAAAGAGAGATATAGCTCGCATGTAGAATTAAATATTTATTAGAAAAGAAAACTTAATCGTTTTTTTTAACACTTTCTCATTTAACAACTTTATGCACACAGTGGTGGTAAATTTTTGTGATATTTGTATTATTTGGTTCAAGCAATGTTATTGCAACAATGTGACTGTGACTGTGTCTGTGACCTTGACTGTGATTGGAGCGTGCGCGTCGCAGTCGACATAGCGCAGCCAGCAGCAGCAACAACTCGTTCTCGTTCTGATTCTGAGCTAGCAGTCAGCCAGCTGGGCAGCAAAAGCAACAGCAGCAGCAACAGTTTTCTGCCAAGTTCGCACAGTGTTTTGCTGTTTTTGTTGTTTGTTGCTGGTGCAAATTGCTGCAGTTGGCTTAAATTCACTCGTTGCGTTTGGCATTGTGGCTGCCGTTGCTGCTGCAACTGCTGCTGCCTCTAAATGTGGGTAAAGTTCGACGCCTGACCTTCACTTTAGCCGCACGACACATGCCCATACATATATATATATATATATATATATATATATATAAATATATATAAATAGATATTTATATATATACATATTTACATATGTGTTTGTGATTCTGTGTTTGCAATTTCAGAACTTGATTACTTGATGCATTTGACTTTGCACTCTTACAATTCATGTCGTCGCGTCTGGCGGTCACAGTGCGGCTTCGGTTCTGGCCCCGGCTCTGACATCGACATCGGCTTGCCTCTTGGCTGTCCAGTTGGCAATGACTCGAATTCTGAGCAATCGTAGCTGATTGGCAGTCAGAAACACACAAATGACATGCACACAATATCACATGCAAATATTCGGATACTCACTTTTCAAGGCCCATAAATCGAAATTGTCCAGTGCTTTAAAATAGCGACGCATCTGCGAGCGACACAACGGCGATGCGTCCGGATTACGTGCCGCATCGAAGGGCTGCGAGATGGCAAGAAAGCGTTTACCAATGTTGTACAAATAAACTGCAATAAAAGATGAAAATCAAATTTACTAATCAAATTAGATGGAAATTGGCAAGCAAGATGATTTCAAGCTGACAGCGGCAAGAACTGTCGTTGCTCTCTGGCATTTCCCAAAATCGTTGCTACAAAAAGAGAGTGCACAGATCGTTTGATCGTTTGTCAATTCGATAACACAAGACATGTTGAGTATTTATTCTGATATATTGATTTTCAGCATTTCAATAAATAGGTACGAACACAAATTTCTTTTGCGCCAACAGTCAGTGCAGTCTATGAACGTCCGTGAGTCTTATATTATTTGTTAAACAATTATCGAATAACGTATTTTTTTTTTTTTTTTTTTTTGGCAAGTTATCAATGATTTTGTGGGCTACTTATTCAACTGGGCGCGTGCCCGCAAACAGGAAATCAACTGATGTCAGCCACACATAACAGCTTGGCAACCCGGCGAAAACAGAAAACCAAAACCAAAAGATCCGCTGCAAGCCAACAAGCATGCTGCATAGAAATCGATGCTAATGAGGCGCCTCAACATTTTTTTTGATGTGCTGCAGCCGCCACAATTCATCTTTTTCTTCAACAGCTGCCTTCGGTTATTGTTTATATACCCTGTATACATTGAAAATGTTTAACAAGTGGATATTAAATGTTATTTGTTATTTTTATCATTATCTTCTAAAAATAACTTAAGATGTGATTTAATGAAAAAATGTATGTCATACAAAATTAGATAATTTTATAAATGAATTTCGGAATGAAGAAAAACATCACATACTGGTTACACGGTATGTCCCAATGAAGCACTATTTCTTTCTTTACTGTTTCTATGGGGTGGCGTGCGTGCCAAGCCCAAAACGGAGATCCACTCCCAATATCAATACCAATGCCAATATCGATACCAACAACAAATCCAAGTCCAGCTTAGTTTTGGTTTAGTTTTCTGCTCGTGCCTCAAAATCAGCATGCAATACGCATCTTTTGACTTGTTGTTTTTATTGTTGTTCTGTTCTTATTAACATTATCATTGTTGGGCTGTCGCCTGTCTTATTTTTATGCTAAAGCTAATAATCTCAGTCGTTGTCAACTCTCATTTCGCATTCAGTGGCCGTTTCGTCTGACTACTGCCGACGACGATCGGTCGAGACGATGGATCTGTCAGAGCTAAATTCGCTTCATTGCCTGTATCCGTTTTCGAACTGTGGATTGATGGATATGAAGAGTGGGGTCGGGGTGGTGTTGATGATCGGGCAGTCCCCAAAGCTGTTCAAAATGCGTCAGAAAGCGACGACAAACGACGACTGCGGAATTTGTCCCCTTGTCGTCATATTTTACACACAGCTTGTATATATATGTACATATATGCGGCATGATAATTATCTACAACTTAGAATAGTATATACAAAAAAACCAGCCAAATGTGAAAATGGGTAATATGACAGAATTCGCTTCCACTTACGATTCTAATTCCTGCATAGTTTTACTATGAATAATTCTCAACAGTATACAAAACATCAAGTGTGATTTGAGAAGTTCAAGTAACTTTATTATTAATTTCAAGACAATTTAAAATTTCTACCAAATTTGGAATCATTAGCTAGCTTTACACTTTAACGCGAAGGAATTGAAAATGATATAGGTTAACTCGTCAAATTCAAAAGACATAAAAAATTTATATGCAAAACAGTATAGATTGTCTTTCAAATTGCAAAAAATTAGAATATTCACTTGGAGAAATCATTTAAAGTATACCGTTATGTAGTCGACCAAACTATGTTCATTTACTGCACAAATAATATAAATTGTGTGAAGATTTACAATATTTGACTTGACGAGAAAATGACGCAAGAGGAATTGAAAGTTATCATTTAAGTTTTAGCTAACTGAGCATGACACCACAGATTTAGGCAAGTTTCGAGCCAAATTCCATTTTGGTTTTTAAGTTTTTCCTTTTTATTCATTCTTTTCACTTTTACTATTGTTATTCTTGCTGCCAATTAGCGTCGCACCATCATTTACTCTTGTGTAGTATGTATCAAATGTTAAACTTGCTAATGCGATACATACTATAATTATTGAATATATATTTACTGAATAAATGTACAGCTAGTTTAAGCTTGTTTGCGTATGTCATTTTTTATGCATAAATATGATTTTATATTTATTTTTTTTTATTAATATTTTACAACTATTTAATGAGAATGTAGTGAGATGAATGAAACAATTTATCAGTGTATGTGATTTATAAACTGGTGACAGGATGACTTGCCACTATAGACATTTTAATTTATTCTAGCATAGTGGCAATAAGAACTTGAATAACCTATTTGAGCAATCATCATTGGCATAATCATAATCAGCTATATCGTCGAAACTAGTTTCGCTAAAAAACATACGAGTCACGATGAGAAAGTGCTGCAAAGGTATGTATTCGTATTTCTGCAGTGTCAAATAAGTGATTTTGTCATATAGAGCAGGAATCGTGATTAGATCATCTCTCAATAGTTGCATACTAAAAATACGCATTCAAATTTGCAGCTTACGTGCGATTTGGCACGATTTGCAGTCATTCGAATGGGATCTGCACTCACAGAAAACGTTGCAATAATTGTAAATATCAATATCAATTGTGCAATTCAACAAAATTAACTTTGTCAGAAATCATAAAATGTTTTTTCCAAGTGTAGGTTTTCCAACCGCACTCCCGCAACGCAGAGCAAATATTTGACCACCGACCAACTTAAATAAGCGACAAGGCCGAACCTTTTAGCAAGAATAAGTGGGCAACAATTGAAATTCGTCTGACTCTGCAAGAGGAACGGGAAGGGTACTCAGGTAGAGGGTTGAGTGTAGACCCAGTTGCTTTGGCATGCTAATGAGCTGAGATGCATAAATCAAGTTCCGGAAGTGGCCTAAGCAATTGGTTCAACCTACGTACTTGTATTCTCATATATTTATCGACCCTTTATCATCAAATTATCAAAAATGGTTATGATCGCTGTGCTGCTTACAAAATTGCTTATAAGCTATGCTAATTGATATGTTGGTTGTAATTTATAAAAAACATTTATTATAGCCATGCCTTATATTCGCAAACACTTTAAGAATGAGAGCCATGGAATTGTGTAAGTAGACCCTCATATTCTTTAAGCGCATGAAAACAAATACATAAATGTAACTTAATAAAGTATATACGAAAAGTGGTTCATCTAAGACTAGTTCTTACGTCAGTCGCACCAAGTATCTTTGAAGCTAAGATGCCTAAGTACAAAAATGCACATAACTATTTCAAGTTTATTTCCTGACACATTCACACTGCGTCAAAATTGTGACAATATATATAAACATATATGCATTTATGTAGTTGAGCATCTTAGCTATGCCATCAGCTAGCTAGAGGGCATCTCAATGTCGTGTACTCTTTTTTACTTGCGTGTAACTGGTCAAGTGGGCGGTTCTTAGCCAAGGGTTTGTTTCAATCACGTAGAGCGCTCGTATACATTTTGGCTTGGAGGTCTTCAAGACCATTAATGTTGATCGCGAACGTGGTTGGTCTGGCTCAAAGACACACTTAAGACACAGCCAAACAACAGCAGCAAAAACAGATATGTCAATTTTGTTATCTTGGTATAGAGGGGGGCTCTCCATAATCAAGCAATCGATTTTATTTAACGCACGCGCAACTTTTATGCAACAATTCGCGTCGCAGGCAGCGTTGTGCAAAAGTACGCAAAGGGACAGCTTAAGAGGTGTGATTGGAGCCAGAGCAGAAGTGAGGGGAGCTGAGGATTGTCCACTCGAAGACTGTATAATAACATTAACAGCTACAAATGACACATCACAATTGATATCAAACACAAAGAGGCACAGAAAAAGTGAAAAAAAAAATATAATAAAAACAATTATAATTTGCCTGCGGACGTTACTTGAAGTGCGGAGGAGGGAAGGGCGGGGAGATGGGGGAGTGTAGTGCGTGGGTGGCGTGAGAAAGCCCAAAATTGTTTGTAACTGTCCGAATTTTAAAATATTTGAAAACGAAACGAATATAAATCGACCCAAAGATACCCTGTTAGAGGCACCAAGCTCATTTGATTTGTGGTTATTTATGTATAAAGCAACAAAAATGTATCCTATTTATATGCAATTTAATATGAAAACACGAAATTTATATTTATTTATTTAAGCGACAGCGAAACAATTTATTTAAAAAATGAATTTAATTAAATGAGAAGCTAAATTCCAAATTTTGATTGATCTATCTCTCGTTGCTCCGGAGATATCTCAAACTGTTCTTTTCAAAGATGATTCTAAATTGCAAAAATATTTGTATACAATAAAAAGTTACGAACGATATTTTTTGCATTTAAGATTTCATGATTTCTAACGAGCAATTTTGCAAAGTTTCGAGAATTATATATTTTTAAGTGTTTAACAGCAGAAAATACCTAATGGAAGACAGACCTAATAATTTAATGAATGAATCTATGGTGTTCTTCTCTCTTTTCTGCTTAAAGCGTATACGTAAAAGCGCTCACCTTGCTCCTCATCCTGGGTCTGAGCCTCATCTTCTTCTCCGTGCTGCTTGTCGCTAAATTGACGCACCGTAAAGTTGCTCGTGGTGAGATGGTGGTGATGGTGCAGCTCACTGAGATTTCCCGCAGCGAGTGCATCGTGCAGCACATCCAACACCGTTGTTGTCGTTGTAGTTGTTGTTGTTGTGGCTGTTGACGCTGTTGCATCATCCGCAAACAATTTCAAGCTATAGTTAACTTTGTCCTCAAATATGGAAGCAATATGCGACTCCACGGGATCGTTGTCGCCACCGGCCACTGACAGCAGATTGTCGCCCAAATTGCAATTGTCCTTCAGGCTGCACGTGGGATTTGCAACAGCGGCAGCAGCCCCACTTAGCGCCCAGCAGCATCCTGGCAGTCCGCAGGCCAAAAGAAGTAAAAGCAGTCGCAACATGGCTCGTCTTATAAAAGGGGATACGTTCAGCTGAGTTGAGCTGACAGTTGCTGGCACATAATAAACACACAAAATACACTCGAACAACAAAATCGAGGAGCACACACGGCAATGCAACTTATACAAAAAAACACTCGAAAAAAAACAATGGTCAAAAATTCTGTCACCAATCCATAAGATTTTAGAGCACTTTTTGCCTTAAAAATTTGTTTTTTTTTTAATTTTTAATTGGTTTTATTAATTATACTTATATGTGTTGCTTTTCGTTTTGTTTGGTGCCAGGTGGGTGGGTGGTTGATGACAGAGCCCAGCGACTAAACTCAGCGACCGTCAAGACGAAACATTCAACGCCAACTGATTGTCCAAAAGACGCCGAGCGTACGAAGACCGCTTAGATGGGGGCCGCGATTTCGACGGTTTCGGCGCTGCTCGGCTACAGCGGCAGCACATGTGTTTGTATGTGTGTGCCTCATATGTGACTGTGCTTGTGTTGTTGTGGCAATTTTTAGGCGCAGACCGAAAACATTTCAAAATCAAATGCAAGTCGAATTTTGAGCGATTCAGCTGCTGCTTTTGCTGCTGCTGCTGCTTATGCTGCTGGGGCTGCGCATCTTGACAAGAATTGTCGTTTGTATTGTGATTCGTGCCGCGCATGCGAATCTTTTCATTCGTTTTGTTAAAGTAAGAACTTCCCTTTTTTTCTCCATCAATCGATCTCTCGCATTTCTCACACAATTCACACAGCAGATCTATCAGATCGTATTCAAGCAGCGCCATAGAACTATAAATTTGACTTATATACACAATCATGGGATTTTTTTATTTTCCATGTATCGCATATTGTACATTACATTATACACTGTAAAAAAAACATAAAAAGTTGAACGCATGAATTAGAATAACATACAAAATGTTGTAAAGTGAGTTAGAATGTATCTTTGAAATACAATCATTTAATAATAACAGTGATTCGATTTTGGTATTTTATAATGGCACGCCTGAATGTGCTTATTTTTATATATTTTGAAATCTCGATTTCACAATTCTTATTCAATTCAAACAACTTAAGCAGGCCTGAGGTTATGGACATTTAGTAAGTAATTGGTTTAATTTTAGCTTAAACTGAGATAAGCTGCAAGTTGGCCAAGCTGTCGGATGTCGCGTTTCAATGCTCGATAAGCGATTTTGCAATTGACTAAAAGCTTGGCTCGGCTCGGCTTTAATCGATCAACTAGCAAAAAGTCTACAATTATTGGCCAACAACCGGCGACTTGTTTTATTTTATCGCTGGACAAGCCTAGGCAACATAGTAAAAATCTTAGCTCCAACTGAAGCTGAACAAAATGCAAGTTGCTGGAAAAAAAGTGTTACTCACCATTTTGCCACCCAATTAATACCCTTATTGTTGCTTAAACAGTTATCTAAAAGAAATTGTATGAATCTCTATTTATCATATTTTGGGTATCATAAAAAATATGTTCAATGCATAGACATACAATTTTTATCAAATTTGAACTGTTCTTATATCCTTACAGAGGGAATTATTATTTTGCATTAAGCGTGTAAAGCGTTAAATGGTACTTCTTCGACCCTATTAAGTACATAGATAAATATTATTGATTAGCAATCGCTATAGCCATGTTCGTTTGTATGTATGTCCTCATTTTAAACAACCAATTTTTGAGTAAGTTGAATTCCCTCAGCTTTAAAGCCATCTTGATGAAACTTGGCATATACCTGTCGTATTGCTTATGCCACTTCGGAGAAAATCGAAACACTCTTTGTTAGGGTATGAATAGACAATAAAAAAAGATCATAGAGAATGACTGCCGTCCATTGTTTATTGATGCCTAAGTGCTTAATAAGGCTAAGGCAACGGTCAAAAGGTGTAAGCGTAAGAGTGCCCAATGAAGACTCAGTAATTATGAAGATGATGAAGAAGAATCAAGTGGCAGGTGGCAAGTGACTCGTAGCTTGTAACTTGTAAGTAAAAATAAATAAGCCAAAAGCCGAAATTTTCCGACTACGCAATACTCTGTAACGGAAAATATGGGAAATTAAGTGTTTTTGAATATGGGATTAGTAAGTCCCAAAATTGGCTTAAAACTTCTCCTATGGCTTAAACCTGTAAGATATTTTATTTTTGTGGGGACATTTCCAAAACATTTGTAAATAAACAATCAACTCGTTTACCGCTTAACAAACGGAACATACAACTCAAGAAAAAAATGTAAACAAAAATAAAATAAATTAGTAAACTGACGCAAATCTATTGAAAGTGAGCCTCTGGTTGCCAATATCAAATTACACAAGCACCTGCCAACAACAATTTGTAGCTTGGTTGGCCATAAAAATAAACAACAACAACGATATATTGGCTCAACCTAAAACCGACTGTAAGTGGCAAGCTCTTGTTGTTGTTGCTGTTGCTTGGACTTGCGTCTTGCGACAAGTCAGATTGCAAACGGAACCGAATAACATTCTCTTTCTGGCCAAGAAAGAATGTGTGGCAACTGGGCAATGTGGCTCAGACTGGTCATCGTTGTGGCAAGAGCTGAACGAGTTTCTGGGTTCCGCGGAACCAGCTACTCATTAGCTAACGAGGGGGCACTCCGTGTGGGGAATAAGGGGCAGCGCATATTGCGTAGTCTTTTCAAGTAGCAAGCAGCAAGCGCCAACAGCCAATGTGCAGTAAATGCAACACTGTTACCAACAAAGGAGCGACCCGATTTAGTTGCAGGCATTTGTTGCACTCCCTGCTGCACACCGGCTGTCTGTCTGTCAAGCCTGCCCTGCCAGTTGCCTGTTTTATTTTTGACTATTAGGCAAGTTGGCGTTGCAAATTGAAATTTTGTTGTTATCGTTATTTGTTTTTCTGGTTTGTTGCTGTCTGGCTTTTGTCGTTTAGAGGGAATTGTCAGGTAAAACACTCCCACTACCCGCTCAAAGAAAAAAACCACATAGTGTTAGCTCTTAAAGACTCTATTAATAATGATAAATTCTTCTTTGCACAATGGCTTGGCAGGTTAAAAGCATGTCAGACTCGACCATACCCTGTATATGTATTTAGGACTTCATAAACTGAAGATATTAAAGAAGCCACATGCCAAAGTTGATAGCCCTGGGACCTAGGGCTATCCTTAGATCATAGAGACAAGATGTTTGACTGCGATGCTGATAAAGAATATCTTTATTTTATCTCATCAAAGATGCATATTTTTAAAATACCCGTTTACATTTAGAGTGTATAGGATATTTGAGCAACAAACAAACTAGTCAAACTTAACACACCAACTCTGCAAAACGACACCAATTTGAGGCAGGTCATGCTGCGGCTTTTGGTCAAATGACTTTTGAGCCAAGTTAGTTGGAAATGCAAATGCTTAGCCCTTTTTAACAACCACAAACAGTCACAACAAAAACACCGAATACAAATACAATTCAATACATACTTGCAGCGGTTTAGCAGTTGGGAGGTGGGAGTTGGGGCAAGTGGAAATCGAAGCCAAATAGTTTAACACGAATTTGCTTCGGTCTATTTGGGATGCATCGTAATACAACAAAGCTCATAAAATGTATTTCTATGAAATATATACAAAAACGAATACGTTTTGATCTATTGATCTGTTATATGACGAAAATGTCACAGCCTTAAATATAAATATAAATGAAGACGGAAAAATTAGGGTATAGATATGCAGTTTTTTTAATGAGCTGGCCTGTGGGGGAAAAACATTTAATAAAAGGGGAAATAGTCTTACAACGATTTTTGAAATTGTATTATATAATTATCCATAACATACATATGTAAAATTTTTCTTTTACAAAAAGCTTTAATCTTAAAATAAAGGCAAATCGAAATGAAAAGCTGTGAAAAATAACCAAACCAATATGTTGAATTAGTCTAACATAACTTGTTGGTGGCCTTTCGACATCCATTGCAAAGCAAATAAAGAAACGCAAATGCATTGAAAACTGCATCGGCAAGAGTTGAAAAGAACTTTCGAAACACGTCTTTAAATATAGCTCGAGACAAGCGTCAAAAAGTGTTGACACGGGCCAAAAAAGACTTGATGCCGTGGGAAGCAGATGGCATTCAGCTCTGAGGGGAGCTGGACCTCACCCAATTGTCCACTAGATCAGGCAGTCTATCAAGTTGCGCGCTTAAGTCATTGCACGCTGTAGTCATGTTGCTTGCCTAAGTCTTTTGTTTTTTTTCACATTTTTTTCATTATTTCGATTTTTTTTTTAACGAAAGTGGCGATTTTTTAAATTGCTATTCATTGATATATTTAACATGCACATTTGGTAGTTTTCGATAAGTCTTGCGGCGACCTTGGCAGCTGTTAACCCATTTTCCACCCGCCACTCAGAGCTGCAACGATTCGCATCTGGAATTTTAAATAAAGACTCAATTGTTTTTTTGTCATTTGTGATTTGTTAGGTTGTTTAGTTGCTGGTGTTGATGTCTATGTCTTGTTTTTCTTCTTTTTTTTTTTGGCTTTGCACATTTAGATATACTAATATTGAAAATGCATATAGATTTGTTTTTTTTTTTTTTTTGTTTTCGTCTCTTTGAAGGGCATTGACGCTGATTCTATCAAACATGGAGCTTCTTACTGAAATCCAAAAACAAAATTGACGTCGTAATTAGGCACTGTTTTTGTTATTAAAATTCAGGCTCTGCCTAATTAACAAGTCGTCTGTGATAATGCGATAATACACGGCTATACCGCACACCAAATTAAAATTGAGCCATTAACCAAAAAAACACAGCTGAAATAAAATATTTCCAGAATTTAATCTTCTTAAATGTGTTATTGACTTCCTTGACTAAGCTTATTAAATTACTTTTTAATATATACCTTAAGAAGATTTTTCAAAATGAAACCAACAAATATGCAATCGAAATTGTATTATGATTTATATAATGCTATAATTGTATACTGATATACTATTTCTTAAAAATCTGACAAATTTGATCATTTCAAACGCGGACCTAGGATTGTCTTTACCTTAAAGGATTAAAGATTAAACTCATACTCTTTCATCAAACAAGTGTATTTGAGGTTCGACTGGGCATTCGATTTTTTTATTTTCAGGTTTAGTTAGTTTTTGCTTAATGCATACAATTTTAATGAGCAATTAAGTTTAACAAAGCGCAAAACATTTTCGAGATCCCAGCTTGAAGTACATCCATATCCATTAATCTAAACGAAGCACGCAGAGGAATAAAGAGAGAACAGCAAAGTTTTTAAAAAGAATGGCATGGAATGAATATTAAAAACAATCATCTCAGCGATCCCAGCGACAATGCATTACAAATAAAATAACCACTTTATATATATATACATATATATATATATATGCTAAGCAGCATAGATATTTTTCGAATGGGAAAGTTCTTTAAATTTCTCCACATATTGCTTGAACTGAATTAACTATGAATACTAAGAAGCAAATATGTGGGTCTACAGGGTATTTAGAGTAGTAAACATTTTAAGCTAGTTTCTTTTTTTGACAATTATACAAATGGAGCAAATAGTGCATTGCAGATTTTGGTGTGTCTCATCGACTAGCTTTCTTTATTTAATGTTGGGTTTATTAAAATTTTTATTTGAGTAGAGATTGTTCCATACCGATTTTAGAAGAAGTTAAAAAACCTGTTCAATTAACAGCAAAACACTGTCACCTTTTGGCAATGAGAGTGGTTGACTCAATGCTGTCGTTATCTGTGGTTCTTGATTGTTGTTGTTGTTGCGGTTGGTCACAATTGAAGACATGTTAAGAACAAGGAAACAATTACCATAAAGTGGCAGAGAGTACTAAATAACTAGCCAAGCACTAGCCAATAGCTACAAAGCTACGATATACGATTGTAGAATCTTTGCAGCAACAACCATTAACAGAAAGCAACGAGTTGAATGCTATAAAAGTGATTTTTAAGCTCATATGTAGAGCCTCTAACACAAATTTGTGTGTGTATGTACATATATGTGTGCGATGGAGTACGAGTTAGACATGATCGTAGATCTGCTGAAGTTCAAGGCATCGCCATAAAATAAAACAAAGACTTATAAATATATGTATTTTACAATTCGCAGCTCGCAAACAAGACAAAAACTAAATAAAAAAAACAGCAGCACCCGAAAAAAGAATAAACAAATAAGTATATGTGTATACATTTCAAAAATTCCTACAATTTGAAACATTTGTTAGCATACACTGGACGAGCATGAAGTCTGGTATAACACACTCGTATAAATATAAGATAATACCCATATAAATAACTATTGTCAACGCATACCCATCTATCTGTTCATCTTATATGGCACTTCTTAATAGATCTTGCTTGTGATTGAATATGAAGATGAATTTAAAGATATTGCAGATTTCTTCTATGAAAATGTATGTTTACGTAAATCTAAGATAATCTAATAACTGGGCAACTCTTAATTCGGACGAACTGACTTACGCACATTCTTGTTTTTGTTTAATTTGCTTACATCATAATCGTTGCTTGTTTTTCAAAATTTGCTTAATTGAGGCTGTTCAACAACTTCGCATAACGATTTATTCTGTTTTTATATTATTAGATTAAGTGACCTTTGTGCCGTTCGTTGAGCTTTTAAAGGCTCACGAATTGCTAAAAATGTTATCAACTCTTCTATTTGGCTTCTCAATTAATCATTTTAGTATGAGTATGTGGCTTATTATTATTTGCCTGAAACAATATTTTGCTGTTACTGAAAGTTGTTCTAGCTGCCAACGACTTCTATTAGATAAATAGCTAATTTAAATCAATAATAATTTCGTAATTTGCATTTTAAAAACTATGCAAAAAAATGTTCGAATCTGACAATTAATCTTTTTGAATTAAAGTATATATCTGAACAACTTTTCCTGGACTGTTTTTTTATATCCATGATTTTAATGAACTGAAATCAGTTTTTCAGTACTACAAATTTTTTAGATTGGCGTACAAATTTGTGTTCATCCGTTTTTAGCCGGAACTAAAGTAAACTCACTGAGGCGCGGCTTTGAGTCAATTAAGCACTCCATTCCAAAGGTCTCGAACTTCGGACAATAATTTGGTCAACAGTTTGCAGACTAAGTGCCGGCATCTAATAATCAGTAAACGCAATGGAGCGCAACCATCTCGTACCGCCCATCTTGTTCAATTCGCCACAAGCTGAATGTGCCAACTCATCGACACTCACCCATCCATTTATTGATCCAACTAAACTGATATTTGCCCAAGTCTCAACGGAAGTCCATAGGCTCGTACGACGAGTGTATATACCTGTGTATATAGTTGTCCAACAAGTCGGGTCTCTAAGCGTCAAGTATGTATTTACCCAATTTATTTGGCGAGCAATGAGCTGTCAATTGGATTGTAGCGCTGCTCAAATATTACAGCCGTTGGGCTCGTTATGTTAATACTCATTCAATGGTGAGTGAAAAACGAAAAGAAATATCCATGAGAAACAATTCTTTTATATAATGTAAGGTGTAAACAAGAATTATTACTTAGTTGGGGGAATAGTTGCTTTTGAGCTATAATATAAATATATATATTTATACATATAATATATTTTGATTTATTTTTATTATAACAAACTTAACTGACAGGTAATTAACTTTTTTTTTTGTGTATTTGAATAGGCTATAGTCGAACGTTATATATGGGAATTCTAGATAACTCTGTGTAACAATTCGAGTACTCTTCTTTTTTAACTCATAATTTAACTAATTAAAATACTAATTCTAGGCATATCCATTTCCCAGACTAAACTTGATTAAATCATGAATGACGCTAGGCGTAACAATTCAATGTGAATTGATAAGTATTTGCTATGCAGGTTCCCATAATTCAATCAACATAGTTTCAAGTCTTTAAACTATTTATGATCACTCAGATAGAACAATGGATTTCTCAATTTTTTTATATAATCAATAGAGATGCAAGATAAAAAACTCTTAAATAGATAAGACAAGTAATGCATATGTATACATTTATATGTATGCTTGTATATATTGTGAAAAACAGCACTTGTCTTGTACTATGAGTCACGTCTTGTCAAAACAGGTTCTCACTGATAAATTGTTAAGCTCAAAGCTGAAGATAGAACTGAGCGACGATGGGATGGGTGGATGGATTGATCAGGCAGACCAATTTGATGGATAAGTTTGCTATTGTCAGCGATCCGAATGCAAATTGTCATCATCACAACACCTATTCTCCATCCCCTACAACTTCCCCACCCCCCCCCCCCTCCACCAACGACTCTTCTCTCTACGCCAAGCAACAGCTGCACATTTGTAGAGCGTGCGTTGTTCAGCGATTTCTTTTTGGTATGCCAAGGTCAAGATCCGATGCAATCCAATGCGATTAGTTGTTTTTGTTGCTGCTGGTGTTTTATTGTTGTTGTAATGAATGTGCATTGAAATTTCCAATTCTCATGGATCGAGGGATTAGTGGTTTAGTGGGGTACGGTGGTTAAACTGCTGCCTCAGCGATTGATATGACATTTCTCAGATATAACCTACTCAGCATGTATCTCAATTTAATTTAAATTAAACATTGACATTATTAATATAAACTACATAAGTGCTGCACTAAGCGAATTCATGTGTTGAATGGTTGTTCGACTGACTGACACTGACTATACTAGCGATGTTAAAACTTAACCGATTTAAATATGCCAAATCATTCTCGATTATGTGTTAGCTTATCGTTTAATACCTTATTTTAAGTGACAAACAGAATTTATATTATTAAGCAAACCCTTTCTAATAAGAAATGCAAACGCTTATTTTAAGACAAATTCTTTCCAAAATTCAGAAACAAGTAATGAAGTTTTCTGGCACTGCTTGTATTTCATATTTTAGCTATCCTCATCATCCTTATTAATAGTACAAGCTACAAGAATGCTCATATGGCAAGTTACGAAAAATATAGAAATTTACTATAATTTAGAGCAAATTTTCGTATGAGTATACTAATACACAATAGTCGAGTATTTTAGATCTATTTACAAGGCATCTTCTAGTCGCACACTAGGAATTACATGCTTTTCTTTTGGTGTATGCCATAAATATACGTATGTCAAGTGCATAACACGATTCCATTATTCCAACATTTTGGACTGCGAACTGCCGCTCCCCAAAAAAAAAGAGACGACACGTCCGAGCAAACACGTTCAAGTGCGTAACCCACGCTCACAAATCGAGCTCTACCGTTGTCCGCTGTTGGTTGTCGGTCGTCCAATTCGCCATGGGTATTGGGCAATTTGGCATCAACTCAACAGTCGACCATCGGGCATCGCCAAGACGAAAAGACCGACAGCTGGCTGATCGCCCAGAAGACACGCGTGTTGCCCTTCTTTGTATGGGGGTAGTTGTTGTCGTGTTGTTTTAGTGTCAAATGAGTTGACGACCTTGACCCAACAATGGCATATCGATAGCGAAACTTACTTAAGGCTTATCTTCTGCGTATCAATCTCCAATTAAAACAAATAAGAATTATATTCTTCAGTATATATATTTAAAAAAATTTGATAAAATTCGTTTTAGCCATTTTCACAAATATTAAATTGGGACTTTTTCTTTGCTTGCTTATATAGGTATTGTGGTTTTGTGAAAATCTATGTAACAGGTAGACTGAAGCATCTCCGACATCACGAATCATAATCAGGAGAAAAGCAGATTCGTTATACATATGTTATATTTGTATGTATTCTGCAGCGCCCCGTTATCTACAATTACATGTACGTATGCTTATATATATATATATATATATATATATATTCATAAATAAATATGCATGTGTTTGTCATCAGCGCTGCCTTAATTTTCTTACGCTTCAGTGCCTGTGTCTGCCATAACAGCTATGTTCAGGGTACATCGTACTCGAGCTAACTCGATTACAGCAGTCTTCCATGTTCTAATACATACAATAAAATTAAGTTTCGTGAACTCATTTGGCTAATTCGAGATTTGGTATTTGTGTTCATGATTCGGTTATTAACTGCTTAGCTTTCTAACTAACCTGATAAAAAGCACTAAGAATTACACCAACTATTGCGAATAAAACTGAAATCGTTACAGCCGATGTAAACCAGTCTTAATTGGTTTGCGCTCCTCAAGCAGTACCGGTTGATTCAGCCTTAAAGTTTGCTGCCAGTTGTTGTTCGATCGAATATGAAAGCAGCCTAAAAGTGTTCCATGCTTTATACATAAATATAAGTATGCATGTATATACATATTTGTTAAAGAGTACTCCGAGGTAGATAAGCTTTGACGGATTAGTCTATATATATACTGAACTTAGCTGATTCCGTTAAACACATTCAATTGTATTTTTAGAAGCTTATATTTTATTTGAATTTTTTGTTAAGATATAAAAAACTATTTTTTTAATAATTCTTAAAAGAATAAATAATTAAATGTTTTCTGAGTAGGCCTTATAAATGTTAATCTCTAGAGAACCAAAAAAAAAAGAAGTAGAAGAAGAAGATAACCTATAATTTAAGAACTGAAACTGAAGTCAACTTCTCATTTATGATTATTAATTGATTGTGATTGTGATTATAATTGGGAATATTAAGGTATTCAGTTGGTCGACTCCACCTCTCTGTTTTTATGTAGGTTTTACATCTAAATAGTAATTGTATGAATTGCTATGCAATGGACAACATGACATACTGAACTTTGGACTGAATTTATATAGCAAATTCGCATTTTGCATTTGAATCTGGTACTATTAGACTGGCACAAAAAAAAATATGTATATGAATACATATTTATAATATGCTTATTACAGATAAAGCCTGTTTTTAAGGGTCTTGATAATATATATCTTCAGCAGTTAAGATTGCACGATCATCTTTCATATATGTTCTAATTCAAAACAAAAACCAGTTCAGCTGAATTAAGTTGCAACGCATATGTTGAATGTGTATGTATTTGTAGAAGCCCCGCACCACTTGCAACCCAACAGTGCTGACTCATTGTTACCAGTTATATTTTGCACTGCCTGCGGTTGGGAGTATGTACATAACTTATCATTCAGAGTCAACGAGATCTATTTGTTATTTACTTAATGTGATATTAAGTTTTATTAAGTTTAACAGTGGAAATATTTATGTAATTTAAGAATGGCTAGTCGATTGAATCTTATAAAAGCAATAATTATTCAAGTCTTTTTAGTATTAAATAAAATTTTTATCTCATATATTATAGATATGTCAGTGAAACGATCAATTATTGTTATTAAAGAATCTGTAAATTCTTAAAAAGTATATGGTTTTTTCATGTTATAGATAACGAATAATTTATAGCGTAGTTTGTATCTATTAGGTATAAATGTACTGCATCGACAATTTTAAATTTTCTAATACTAACTGATTGTAAGAGAATATCATTTTCCGCATCTCGTCTCAACTAATTCGTTCTGTCGCTGATTGAAATTTCGCAATTGAAATTTTGCAATAGAAATCAGTTGTATCAGTTGTTTAGACACGAACGGTTGTCCAACGCGCATTACAAATAAAAAACAATAAAAACAATATTATTGAAATTTTGAAGATAGTTTACCTGGTTTTGTTTAATTTTTTTTTTGGACTATGAATACTGTGGCGTTGCTTGCGTTTGCTGTGTGGGCGATTTTTCTGCGCTATTTGCCGCAGATTCTGAGATTTTTGCACCTAATACGTTTTTCCAAAACACTACCAGGTCCCACTGTGCGTGAACTGATTGCCAATGTGAAGAGAGGCGGTAAGCGATGCAGCAAAACTATTCACGAATCATGATCAAGTCACAAGTCAATAAACTCTACCCCGGCAGAGGTACTCAACTGGCTGGCGGAGTTGCGTGCGCAGCATGGACCCGTTTTTCGCATTTGGTTTGGCAATGATCTGATGGTGTTCTTCAGCAAGCCAGAGGACATCAAGCAGCTACTGAGCAGCAATGCGTTGCTATACAAATCACCTAACTATAAGCTGGTGCAGTGCTGGCTGGGCAATGGTCTGCTCACCAATGGCGGCGAGGCTTGGCATCGGCGTCGCAAGCTTCTGACGCCGGGCTTCCACTTCCGCATACTGAGCGAGTTCAAGGAGCCAATGGAGGAGAATTGTCGCATCCTGATCAGCAAACTTCGCGAAAAGGCCAATGGCGAACCCTTCGACATCTATCCATACATCACACTCTTCGCTTTGGACTCTATCTTGGAGACGGCGATGGGCATCAAGATACACGCCCAAATGCAGAGCGATTCCGCATATGTGCAAGCAGTGCAGACGTAAGTTGATGCTGGAATAATGGCAATGTCCCTTATACAATTTAAGCTCTAACCACATATATTTCAGGATTTGCCGGATTTTGCACCGTCAGAGCTTCTCCTTCTGGCAGCGCTTTAATCTAATATTCAGATTCTCCGCAGCGGGACGAGCGCGTAATGCAGCTCTGCGCATCCTTCATGCAGAAACGTATCGAGTTATTAACATGCGTCGCAAGCAACTGCAGCAGGAGTCGCAACAGAAGGATGAGGTTAATAAGGACAACGATATGGGCGGCAAGCGACGTTTGGCATTCCTTGATATGCTCTTGCTGTCGCAGATGGAGGGCGGTGGCGTACAGCTGAGCGATGTGGATATACGGGAGGAGGTGGACACTTTTACGTTTGAGGGGCACGATACGACCAGCTCGGCGATAGCCTTTGCCCTTAGCCTGTTGTCCAAGAACGCCGATGTGCAGCAGCGCGCCTACGAGGAGGCTGTGGAGCGGGAGGGAAGTGAAAAGGAATCGATGCCCTATCTGGAGGCAGTCATCAAGGAAACGCTGCGCTTATATCCCGCGGTGCCATTCTTTTCACGCAGCGTGCGCGATGATATACAGGTGGGCAACGTGACAGTTCCCAAGGGGGCCAGTGTTAATTGCCTGGTTTATATGCTCCATCGCGATCCCGATAGTTTCTCCAATCCGGAACGCTTCGATCCCGATCGATTCTATCTCAACGAACATAACCTGCATCCATTTGCCTTTGCCGCCTTCAGCGCCGGACCACGCAACTGCATAGGTCAGTACACTGTATGCATGTGTTCATACGACCCCTCTCAATATTATTTTTCATGTTTTCGATTCCATCCCATTAATTAATGAACTGCATTGCTTATTCGTATCGACAGGTCAAAAGTTCGCCATGCTGGAGCTGAAATGCTCGCTTTCGATGTTATTGCGTCATTATCAGTTCCTGCCAGTTGCCGGTTATGAGCCACAGCCTTTGGCCGAGTTGATCATGAAAAGTGGAAATGGTATACAGGTACGCATGCGGCCACGCCCTTAATCGTATTAAGTAACTCTCTTGAAGCTTTTAATCTTCAGACGCCTAATTAAATGCATTTCTTTTTTTCATTATGATGTTTGGTTTATTTTTTGCCTCACATAATTTTAGTACGATTAAGGAAAAAGAATTTGAAATAAATGATTAAATCAAAACATAACAGATTTTAATTTCAATTTAAGTGTTGGGGTATATCATAGTAGTGCTGCTTTTAATATATGTCACAAAAGATTACACATATCTGAGATAAGATAGTGAGTAGATATATATAAAGTATAGTATAGTATCTGAAACTTTTTCTTGATCATCGTGCGAAACTTTCTATATTACTTACAAGATATTATATGAGGGTAGCCATATATATAAAAAAAACACGTAAGAGTGCTGTAGTCGAGTGAACTCGACTACGATATACACTGAACCCAGTTATTAAATATATTCATTATTATTGCCAAATTCCCCTTTAAAAAGATTTGCATTAAAATGCGAGCAGGTCTGCAAGCGCCCTCTGCCGACAAATACGTGAAACACGCAATACACACAAAAACATATTGAGGCTCGCGTAGATTATCATACCATCTCTTTCTCACACATGCGCTCGCATATTTATGCATACAGAAAATGCTTGCGGCTGCTGATAGAAATGAGATCAATATGAGAATATATGTTCGACTATAACTTGGGTGTTTCTTATCTGATGTTGATGAAAGGGCAGCTGATCAATAGTAGTTTTAAATTGTGGCATTTATTGCTATTGGAATTTAAATATATCGTTATTCGATAAACGGTGGCAGTTATCGATCAAATAACGCAAACTTGATCTGCGCCTGGTATACGAGAACCTATATTCCTATATTTGAAGTCTCTAGCTCTTACAGTCTCTGAGATCTGCGTGTTCATGCAGACGGATGGACGGACGGACGGACGGACAGACGGACAGGGCTATATCGACTCGCCTGTTGATCCTGATCAAGAATATATATACTTTGTGGGGTCGGAGATGCTATCTTCTGGCTGTTACATACATTTGCACAAAACCATTATACCCTTTTTACCCATTTTTAATGGGTTCAGGTTATAATTAGACTAGAGTCGATAAGGCGGACTTTAGAATTGGGCCAATGCCGACGTCAAAAACAAATTGTTAAATTTGCCTTATCAGAGGGGAACAATTCTGTCAAGTCTGTAGAACGGAAATAATATATAGCTACATGTTTGTAAACAATTGGTATGATAATCCAAGATTCTAATGCGACTTAATAAATACTTTATATGTTATTATAGAATTTGTGGTATTGTTTATTTGCACGCAATTTTGAACTGAATATGTATTAGATTAGACATATTCATATATACATATGTATGTACAGTGTCTCAAACCTTATTTCAAGCAAAAATTTTATTTGCCTGTCAAAAATTAATTATACATTATTTTTCAAAAATTCCAAAGACCTATGGTAAGTACATATATTAATTACCAAAATTAATATATGACCCAAATAAACTGGAGTTTCCCCACTAGCTTAGTTTAGTTATATCCTACATCTAGGGTGCTACCAGCCAATAAGGACTATGGGCAAACAGACTACTATTGATCAACGGAATCTGATTGTGGAACACTTCCAAATGGGATTATTCACTTCGCCAAAAAGCTGAAATGGTCAATCTAAGTAAGTCAACTGTATACAACATCATTTAGCGCTTCGTCGACGAAAATCGGACAAAGGACAAGGGCATAATGGCACCAAACAAGATTTTCACCGAACAGGATTAGCGGAGGATCATCAGGAAAATAAGGGGAAATCGTAAGCTATCGGCTCCAAAACTATCATAACTATCTCAACAGGTGCAGGATGAAATGGGGAAAAGTACAGTGTAAAAATTGTGCGCCAGGTTCTGCGCAACCATGACTTTAATGCCCGAATACCACGGAAGAAGTCTTTTATAAGCGCTAAAATTTAAGGGACCATGATGACGTTCGCCAAAATCCACTTGGACAAGGATTTGAAGTTCTGGAGCAGAGTCATATTTAAAGATGAGTCCAAATTCAAAGTTTTTGACTATGGGTGATTATGGGTGGCGAAAATCCAATGCTGAACTGATTCCCAAAAACGTAAAGGCAACAGTCATGCACGGCGGAGGAAGTGACATGGTATGGGCATCTATCTCGGCAGCCGGCGTCGGGAATTTGGTGTTCATTGAAACAACTTCATAGCAATTTGAATTTTTTACTTGACAATGCTTCAAATAAGCTTTGAGACACCGTAGACACATAGATAAAGCCAACACATTTGTATCAACAACAAAAATATTTATATGTTTTTTGTATACAATATATATACATATATGGATAATTAGTTGGAGTTACATATAAGTATAGTCGATATATATGTATATGTATTTGGATACATATAGTTCTGCTTAACTCTGTTACACATGTTACATATTAAGATACGCATGCGCACACACATACATATTGCTATCCAACTATGTTAAAGCACTGTTAAATCTGTCGATTATTTTTGTTTATGTTACAATGTGTTCCCTGACAATTCCTTAAGCTATATAAATATACATATATTTATATGCGAGACTATTCCATCTGTTTCTTACTTAAGTTTTACTAATCGTATTGCAATTTTTATGCTTTCTTCACAAGTGTCAGTTAAGCGTGTTTTTTTTGTTCGATTAACAACTAGTTAAATTCCCTGAAAATATCTTTAGATTAGTTATAAGAATATAATGCTATGTTACATTTCCATATCTAGATTGCCATAATTTTCCATAAATGTATCGTTGTTTTTATACCCTGAACCCATTCAAAATGGGTAAAAAGGGTATAATGGTTTAGTGAAAATGTATGTAACAGGCAGAAGGAAGCATCTCCGACCCCACAAAGTATATAAATTCTTGATCACGATCAATAGTCGAGTCGATATAGCCATGTTCGTCTGTCCGTCTTTATAACACGCAGATCTCAGAGACTGTAAGAGCTAGAGACTTCAAATTTGGAATATAGGTTCTCGTATACCAGGCGCAGATTATTATGCTTTATTTTACCGATAACTGCCACCCTTTATCGAATATCGATCAATTGAATTTCCGATAGCCATAAATGCCACAATTTTAAAGTCATCTTCTAATTAATACTTAATATGCATATGCATATTGTTGCTCAACTGCCCAACTTTCATCAACATCGGATAAGAAACACCCAAGTTATAGTCGAACATATATTCTCATATTGATCTCATTTCTATCAGCAGCCGCAAGCATTTTCTGTATGCATAAATATGCGAGCTCATGTGTGAGAAAGAGATGGTATGATAATCTACGCGAGCCTCAATATGTTTTTGTGTGTATTGCGTGTTTCACGTATTTATCGGCAGAGGGCGCTTGCAGACCTGCTCGCATTTTAGTGCAAATCTTTTTAAAGGGGAATTTGCCAATAATAATGAATATATTTAATAACTGGGTTCACTGTATATCGTAGTCGAGTTCACTCGACTACAGCACTCTTACTTGTTTTTCTTTCTTTTGGTGTATACCGTAAATAAACGTATGTCAAGTGCATAACACGATTCCATTATTCCAACATTTTGGACTGCGAACTGCCGCTCCCCAAAAAAAAGAGACAACACGTCCGAGCAAACACGTTCAAGTGCGTAACCCACGCTCACAAATCGAGCTCTACCGTTGTCCGCTGTTGGTTGTCGGTCGTCCAATTCGCCATGGGTATTGGGCAATTTGGCATCAACTCAACAGTCGACCATCGGGCATCGCCAAGACGAAAAGACCGACAGCTGGCTGATCGCCCAGAAGACACGCGTGTTGCCCTTCTTTGTATGGGGGTAGTTGTTGTCGTGTTGTTTTAGTGTCAAATGAGTTGACGACCTTGACCCAACAATGGCATATCGATAGCGAAACTTACTTAAGGCTTATCTTCTGCGTATCAATCTCCAATTAAAACAAATAAGAATTATATTCTTCAGTATATATATTTAAAAAAATTTGATAAAATTCGTTTTAGCCATTTTCACAAATATTAAATTGGGACTTTTTCTTTGCTTGCTTATATAGGTATTGTGGTTTTGTGAAAATCTATGTAACAGGTAGACTGAAGCATCTCCGACATCACGAATCATAATCAGGAGAAAAGCAGATTCGAATAACGAATAATTTATAGCGTAGTTTGTATCTATTAGGTATAAATGTACTGCATCGACAATTTTAAATTTTCTAATACTAACTGATTGTAAGAGAATATCATTTTCCGCATCTCGTCTCAACTAATTCGTTCTGTCGCTGATTGAAATTTCGCAATTGAAATTTTGCAATAGAAATCAGTTGTATCAGTTGTTTAGACACGAACGGTTGTCCAACGCGCATTACAAATAAAAAACAATAAAAACAATATTATTGAAATTTTGAAGATAGTTTACCTGGTTTTGTTTAATTTTTTTTTTGGACTATGAATACTGTGGCGTTGCTTGCGTTTGCTGTGTGGGCGATTTTTCTGCGCTATTTGCCGCAGATTCTGAGATTTTTGCACCTAATACGTTTTTCCAAAACACTACCAGGTCCCACTGTGCGTGAACTGATTGCCAAAGTGAAGAGAGGCGGTAAGCGATGCAGCAAAACTATTCACGAATCATGATCAAGTCACAAGTCAATAAACTCTACCCCGGCAGAGGTACTCAACTGGCTGGCGGAGTTGCGTGCGCAGCATGGACCCGTTTTTCGCATTTGGTTTGGCAATGATCTGATGGTGTTCTTCACCAAGCCAGAGGACATCAAGCAGCTACTGAGCAGCAATGCGTTGCTATACAAATCACCTAACTATAAGCCGGCGCAGTGCTGGCTGGGCAATGGTCTGCTCACCAATGGCGGCGAGGCTTGGCATCGGCGTCGCAAGCTTCTGACGCCGGGCTTCCACTTCCGCATACTGAGCGAGTTCAAGGAGCCAATGGAGGAGAATTGTCGCATCCTGATCAGCAAACTTCGCGAAAAGGCCAATGGCGAACCCTTCGACATCTATCCATACATCACACTCTTCGCTTTGGACTCTATCTTGGAGACGGCGATGGGCATCAAGATACACGCCCAAATGCAGAGCGATTCCGCATATGTGCAAGCAGTGCAGACGTAAGTTGATGCTGGAATAATGGCAATGTCCCTTATACAATTTAAGCTCTAACCACATATATTTCAGCATTTGCCGGATTTTGCACCGTCAGAGCTTCTCCTTCTGGCAGCGCTTTAATCTAATATTCAGATTCTCCGCAGCGGGACGAGCGCGTAATGCAGCTCTGCGCATCCTTCATGCAGAAACGTATCGAGTTATTAACATGCGTCGCAAGCAACTGCAGCAGGAGTCGCAACAGAAGGATGAGGTTAATAAGGACAACGATATGGGCGGCAAGCGACGTTTGGCATTCCTTGATATGCTCTTGCTGTCGCAGATGGAGGGCGGTGGCGTACAGCTGAGCGATGTGGATATACGGGAGGAGGTGGACACTTTTATGTTTGAGGGGCACGATACGACCAGCTCGGCGATAGCCTTTGCCCTTAGCCTGTTGTCCAAGAACGCCGATGTGCAGCAGCGCGCCTACGAGGAGGCTGTGGAGCGGGAGGGAAGTGAAAAGGAATCGATGCCCTATCTGGAGGCAGTCATCAAGGAAACGCTGCGCTTATATCCCGCGGTGCCATTCTTTTCACGCAGCGTGCGCGATGATATACAGGTGGGCAACGTGACAGTTCCCAAGGGGGCCAGTGTTAATTGCCTGGTTTATATGCTCCATCGCGATCCCGATAGTTTCTCCAATCCGGAACGCTTCGATCCCGATCGATTCTATCTCAACGAACATAACCTGCATCCATTTGCCTTTGCCGCCTTCAGCGCCGGACCACGCAACTGCATAGGTCAGTACACTGTATGCATGTGTTCATACGACCCCTCTCAATATTATTTTTCATGTTTTCGATTCCATCCCATTAATTAATGAACTGCATTGCTTATTCGTATCGACAGGTCAAAAGTTCGCCATGCTGGAGCTGAAATGCTCGCTTTCGATGTTATTGCGTCATTATCAGTTCCTGCCAGTTGCCGGTTATGAGCCACAGCCTTTGGCCGAGTTGATCATGAAAAGTGGAAATGGTATACAGGTACGCATGCGGCCACGCCCTTAATCGTATTGAGTAACTCTCTTGAAGCTTTTAATCTTCAGACGCCTAATTAAATGCATTTCTTTTTTTCATTATGATGTTTGGTTTATTTTTTGCCTCACATAATTTTAGTACGATTAAGGAAAAAGAATTTGAAATAAATGATTAAATCAAAACATAACAGATTTTAATTTCAATTTAAGTGTTGGGGTATATCATAGTAGTGCTGCTTTTAATATATGTCACAAAAGATTACACATATCTGAGATAAGATAGTGAGTAGATATATATAAAGTATAGTATAGTATCTGAAACTTTTTCTTTATCATCGTGCGAAACTTTCTATATTACTTACAAGATATTATATGAGGGTAGCCATATATATAAAAAAAACACGTAAGAGTGCTGTAGTCGAGTGAACTCGACTACGATATACACTGAACCCAGTTATTAAATATATTCATTATTATTGCCAAATTCCCCTTTAAAAAGATTTGCATTAAAATGCGAGCAGGTCTGCAAGCGCCCTCTGCCGACAAATACGTGAAACACGCAATACACACAAAAACATATTGAGGCTCGCGTAGATTATCATACCATCTCTTTCTCACACATGCGCTCGCATATTTATGCATACAGAAAATGCTTGCGGCTGCTGATAGAAATGAGATCAATATGAGAATATATGTTCGACTATAACTTGGGTGTTTCTTATCTGATGTTGATGAAAGGGCAGCTGATCAATAGTAGTTTTAAATTGTGGCATTTATTGCTATTGGAATTTAAATATATCGTTATTCGATAAACGGTGGCAGTTATCGATCAAATAACGCAAACTTGATCTGCGCCTGGTATACGAGAACCTATATTCCTATATTTGAAGTCTCTAGCTCTTAAAGTCTCTGAGATCTGCGTGTTCATGCAGACGGATGGACGGACGGACGGACGGACAGACGGACAGGGCTATATCGACTCGCCTGTTGATCCTGATCAAGAATATATATACTTTGTGGGGTCGGAGATGCTATCTTCTGGCTGTTACATACATTTGCACAAAACCATTATACCCTTTTTACCCATTTTTAATGGGTTCAGGTTATAATTAGACTAGAGTCGATAAGGCGGACTTTAGAATTGGGCCAATGCCGACGTCAAAAACAAATTGTTAAATTTGCCTTATCAGAGGGGAACAATTCTGTCAAGTCTGTAGAACGGAAATAATATATAGCTACATGTTTGTAAACAATTGGTATGATAATCCAAGATTCTAATGCGACTTAATAAATACTTTATATGTTATTATAGAATTTGTGGTATTGTTTATTTGCACGCAATTTTGAACTGAATATGTATTAGATTAGACATATTCATATATACATATGTATGTACAGTGTCTCAAACCTTATTTCAAGCAAAAATTTTATTTGCCTGTCAAAAATTAATTATACATTATTTTTCAAAAATTCCAAAGACCTATGGTAAGTACATATATTAATTACCAAAATTAATATATGACCCAAATAAACTGGAGTTTCCCCACTAGCTTAGTTTAGTTATATCCTACATCTAGGGTGCTACCAGCCAATAAGGACTATGGGCAAACAGACTACTATTGATCAACGGAATCTGATTGTGGAACACTTCCAAATGGGATTATTCACTTCGCCAAAAAGCTGAAATGGTCAATCTAAGTATGTTCAAGTATGAACATGTGTCGCGCGAGTGTATATTATTTATACAAAGTAAGTCAACTGTATACAACATCATTTAGCGCTTCGTCGACGAAAATCGGACAAAGGACAAGGGCATAATGGCACCAAACAAGATTTTCACCGAACAGGATTAGCGGAGGATCATCAGGAAAATAAGGGGAAATCGTAAGCTATCGGCTCCAAAACTATCATAACTATCTCAACAGGTGCAGGATGAAATGGGGAAAAGTACAGTGTAAAAATTGTGCGCCAGGTTCTGCGCAACCATGACTTTAATGCCCGAATACCACGGAAGAAGTCTTTTATAAGCGCTAAAATTTAAGGGACCATGATGACGTTCGCCAAAATCCACTTGGACAAGGATTTGAAGTTCTGGAACAGAGTCATATTTGAAGATGAGTCCAAATTCAAAGTTTTTGACTATGGGTGATTATGGGTGGCGAAAATCCAATGCTGAACTGATTCCCAAAAACGTAAAGGCAACAGTCATGCACGGCGGAGGAAGTGACATGTTATGGGCATCTATCTCGGCAGCCGGCGTCGGGAATTTGGTGTTCATTGAAACAACTTCATAGCAATTTGAATTTTTTACTTGACAATGCTTCAAATAAGCTTTGAGACACCGTAGACACATAGATAAAGCCAACACATTTGTATCAACAACAAAAATATTTATATGTTTTTTGTATACAATATATATACATATATGGATAGTTAGTTGGAGTTACATATAAGTATAGTCGATATATATGTATATGTATTTGGATACATATAGTTCTGCTTAACTCTGTTACACATGTTACATATTAAGATACGCATGCGCACACACATACATATTGCTATCCAACTATGTTAAAGCACTGTTAAATCTGTCGATTATTTTTGTTTATGTTACAATGTGTTCCCTGACAATTCCTTAAGCTATATAAATATACATATATTTATATGCGAGACTATTCCATCTGTTTCTTACTTAAGTTTTACTAATCGTATTGCAATTTTTATGCTTTCTTCACAAGTGTCAGTTAAGCGTGTTTTTTTTTGTTCGATTAACAACTAGTTAAATTCCCTGAAAATATCTTTAGATTAGTTATAAGAATATAATGCTATGTTACATTTCCATATCTAGATTGCCATAATTTTCCATAAATGTATCGTTGTTTTTATACCCTGAACCCATTCAAAATGGGTAAAAAGGGTATAATGGTTTAATGAAAATGTATGTAACAGCCAGAAGATAGCATCTCCGACCCCACAAAGTATATAAATTCTTGATCAGGATCAATAGTCGAGTCGATATAGCCCTGTCCGTCTGTCCGTCCGTCCGTCCGTCCATCCGTCTGCATGAACACGCAGATCTCAGAGACTGTAAGAGCTAGAGACTTCAAATTTGGAATATAGGTTCTCGTATACCAGGCGCAGATCAAGTTTGCGTTATTTGATCGATAACTGCCACCGTTTATCGAATATCGATAAATTGAATTTCCGATAGCCATAAATGCCACAATTTTAAAGTCATCTTCTAATTTATACTTAATATGCATATGCATATTGTTGCTCAACTGCCCAACTTTCATCAACATCGGATAAGAAACACCCAAGTTATAGTCGAACATATATTCTCATATTGATCTCATTTCTATCAGCAGCCGCAAGCATTTTCTGTATGCATAAATATGCGAGCTCATGTGTGAGAAAGAGATGGTATGATAATCTACGCGAGCCTCAATATGTTTTTGTGTGTATTGCGTGTTTCACGTATTTATCGGCAGAGGGCGCTTGCAGACCTGCTCGCATTTTAGTGCAAATCTTTTTAAAGGGGAATTTGCCAATAATAATGAATATATTTAATAACTGGGTTCACTGTATATCGTAGTCGAGTTCACTCGACTACAGCACTCTTACTTGTTTTTCTTTCTTTTGGTGTATACCGTAAATAAACGTATGTCAAGTGCATAACACGATTCCATTATTCCAACATTTTGGACTGCGAACTGCCGCTCCCCAAAAAAAAGAGACAACACGTCCGAGCAAACACGTTCAAGTGCGTAACCCACGCTCACAAATCGAGCTCTACCGTTGTCCGCTGTTGGTTGTCGGTCGTCCAATTCGCCATGGGTATTGGGCAATTTGGCATCAACTCAACAGTCGACCATCGGGCATCGCCAAGACGAAAAGACCGACAGCTGGCTGATCGCCCAGAAGACACGCGTGTTGCCCTTCTTTGTATGGGGGTAGTTGTTGTCGTGTTGTTTTAGTGTCAAATGAGTTGACGACCTTGACCCAACAATGGCATATCGATAGCGAAACTTACTTAAGGCTTATCTTCTGCGTATCAATCTCCAATTAAAACAAATAAGAATTATATTCTTCAGTATATATATTTAAAAAAATTTGATAAAATTCGTTTTAGCCATTTTCACAAATATTAAATAGGGACTTTTTCTTTGCTTGCTTATATAGGTATTGTGGTTTTGTGAAAATCTATGTAACAGGTAGACTGAAGCATCTCCGACATCACGAATCATAATCAGGAGAAAAGCAGATTCGTTATACATATGTTATATTTGTATGTATTCTGCAGCGCCCCGTTATCTACAATTACATGTACGTATGCTTATATATATATATATATATATATATATATTCATAAATAAATATGCATGTGTTTGTCATCAGCGCTGCCTTAATTTTCTTACGCTTCAGTGCCTGTGTCTGCCATAACAGCTATGTTCAGGGTACATCGTACTCGAGCTAACTCGATTACAGCAGTCTTCCATGTTCTAATACATACAATAAAATTAAGTTTCGTGAACTCATTTGGCTAATTCGAGATTTGGTATTTGTGTTCATGATTCGGTTATTAACTGCTTAGCTTTCTAACTAACCTGATAAAAAGCACTAAGAATTACACCAGCTATTGCGAATAAAACTGAAATCGTTACAGCCGATGTAAACCAGTCTTAATTGGTTTGTGCTCCTCAAGCAGTACCGGTTGATTCAGCCTTAAAGTTTGCTGCCAGTTGTTGTTCGATCGAATATGAAAGCAGCCTAAAAGTGTTCCATGCTTTATACATAAATATAAGTATGCATGTATATACATATTTGTTAAAGAGTACTCCGAGGTAGATAAGCTTTGACGGATTAGTCTATATATATACTGAACTTAGCTGATTCCGTTAAACACATTCAATTGTATTTTTAGAAGCTTATATTTTATTTGAATTTTTTGTTAAGATATAAAAAACTATTTTTTTAATAATTCTTAAAAGAATAAATAATTAAATGTTTTCTGAGTAGGCCTTATAAATGTTAATCTCTAGAGAACCAAAAAAAAAAGAAGTAGAAGAAGAAGATAACCTATAATTTAAGAACTGAAACTGAAGTCAACTTCTCATTTATGATTATTAATTGATTGTGATTGTGATTATAATTGGGAATATTAAGGTATTCAGTTGGTCGACTCCACCTCTCTGTTTTTATGTAGGTTTTACATCTAAATAGTAATTGTATGAATTGCTATGCAATGGACAACATGACATACTGAACTTTGGACTGAATTTATATAGCAAATTCGCATTTTGCATTTGAATCTGGTACTATTAGACTGGCACAAAAAAAAATATGTATATGAATACATATTTATAATATGCTTATTACAGATAAAGCCTGTTTTTAAGGGTCTTGATAATATATATCTTCAGCAGTTAAGATTGCACGATCATCTTTCATATATGTTCTAATTCAAAACAAAAACCAGTTCAGCTGAATTAAGTTGCAACGCATATGTTGAATGTGTATGTATTTGTAGAAGCCCCGCACCACTTGCAACCCAACAGTGCTGACTCATTGTTACCAGTTATATTTTGCACTGCCTGCGGTTGGGAGTATGTACATAACTTATCATTCAGAGTCAACGAGATCTATTTGTTATTTACTTAAGTTTAAGTTTTATTAAGTTTAACAGTGGAAATATTTATGTAATTTAAGAATGGCTAGTCGATTGAATCTTATAAAAGCAATAATTATTCAAGTCTTTTTAGTATTAAATAAAATTTTTATCTCATATATTATATGTCAGTGAAACGATCAATTATTGTTATTAAAGAATCTGTAAATTCTTAAAAAGTATATGGTTTTTTCATGTTATAGATAACGAATAATTTATAGCGTAGTTTGTATCTATTAGGTATAAATGTACTGCATCGACAATTTTAAATTTTCTAATACTAACAGATTGTAAGAGTATATAATTTTCCGCATCTCGTCTCAACTAATTCGTTCTGTCGCTGATTAGACTTTTGCAATAGATATTTTCCAATTGCAATTTTGCTATTGCATTCAGTTGCTTGGAGACGAACGGTTGTCCAACGCGCATTCCAAAGCTACAAATAAAAAACAATATAAACAATATTATTGAAATTTTGAAGATAGTTTACCTGGTTTTGTTTAATTTTTTTTTTGGACTATGAATACTGTGGCGTTGCTTGCGTTTGCTGTGTGGGCGATTTTTCTGCGCTATTTGCCGCAGATTCTGAGATTTTTGCACCTAATACGTTTTTCCAAAACACTACCAGGTCCCACTGTGCGTGAACTGATTGCCAATGTGAAGAGAGGCGGTAAGCGATGCAGCAAAACTATTCACGAATCATGATCAAGTCACAAGTCAATAAACTCTACCCCGGCAGAGGTACTCAACTGGCTGGCGGAGTTGCGTGCGCAGCATGGACCCGTTTTTCGCATTTGGTTTGGCAATGATCTGATGGTGTTCTTCACCAAGCCAGAGGACATCAAGCAGCTACTGAGCAGCAATGCGTTGCTATACAAATCACCTAACTATAAGCTGGTGCAGTGCTGGCTGGGCAATGGTCTGCTCACCAATGGCGGCGAGGCTTGGCATCGGCGTCGCAAGCTTCTGACGCCGGGCTTCCACTTCCGCATACTGAGCGAGTTCAAGGAGCCAATGGAGGAGAATTGTCGCATCCTGATCAGCAAACTTCGCGAAAAGGCCAATGGCGAACCCTTCGACATCTATCCATACATCACACTCTTCGCTTTGGACTCTATCTTGGAGACGGCGATGGGCATCAAGATACACGCCCAAATGCAGAGCGATTCCGCATATGTGCAAGCAGTGCAGACGTAAGTTGATGCTGGAATAATGGCAATGTCCCTTATACAATTTAAGCTCTAACCACATATATTTCAGCATTTGCCGGATTTTGCACCGTCAGAGCTTCTCCTTCTGGCAGCGCTTTAATCTAATATTCAGATTCTCCGCAGCGGGACGAGCGCGTAATGCAGCTCTGCGCATCCTTCATGCAGAAACGTATCGAGTTATTAACATGCGTCGCAAGCAACTGCAGCAGGAGTCGCAACAGAAGGATGAGGTTAATAAGGACAACGATATGGGCGGCAAGCGACGTTTGGCATTCCTTGATATGCTCTTGCTGTCGCAGATGGAGGGCGGTGGCGTACAGCTGAGCGATGTGGATATACGGGAGGAGGTGGACACTTTTATGTTTGAAGGGCATGATACGACCAGCTCGGCGATAGCCTTTGCCCTTAGCCTGTTGTCCAAGAACGCCGATGTGCAGCAGCGCGCCTACGAGGAGGCTGTGGAGCGGGAGGGAAGTGAAAAGGAATCGATGCCCTATCTGGAGGCAGTCATCAAGGAAACGCTGCGCTTATATCCCGCGGTGCCATTCTTTTCACGCAGCGTGCGCGATGATATACAGGTGGGCAACGTGACAGTTCCCAAGGGGGCCAGTGTTAATTGCCTGGTTTATATGCTCCATCGCGATCCCGATAGTTTCTCCAATCCGGAACGCTTCGATCCCGATCGATTCTATCTCAACGAACATAACCTGCATCCATTTGCCTTTGCCGCCTTCAGCGCCGGACCACGCAACTGCATAGGTCAGTACACTGTATGCATGTGTTCATACGACCCCTCTCAATATTATTTTTCATGTTTTCGATTCCATCCCATTAATTAATGAACTGCATTGCTTATTCGTATCGACAGGTCAAAAGTTCGCCATGCTGGAGCTGAAATGCTCGCTTTCGATGTTATTGCGTCATTATCAGTTCCTGCCAGTTGCCGGTTATGAGCCACAGCCTTTGGCCGAGTTGATCATGAAAAGTGGAAATGGTATACAGGTACGCATGCGGCCACGCCCTTAATCGTATTGAGTAACTCTCTTGAAGCTTTTAATCTTCAGACGCCTAATTAAATGCATTTCTTTTTTTCATTATGATGTTTGGTTTATTTTTTGCCTCACATAATTTTAGTACGATTAAGGAAAAAGAATTTGAAATAAATGATTAAATCAAAACATAACAGATTTTAATTTCAATTTAAGTGTTGGGGTATATCATAGTAGTGCTGCTTTTAATATATGTCACAAGAGATTACACGTATCTGAGTGTCTAGTGTATAAAAAATTAGGTTGGAGTCGATAATGCGGTTGTCGGTCTAGAATTGGGCCAATGCCGAAGTCAAAAACAAATGATTTAATTTGCCTTATCAGAGAGGAACAATTCTGTCAAGTCTGTAGAACGGCAATATCATATAGCTAGATGTATGTAAATAATTGGGATGATAATCGAAGATTCGAATGCGACTGAATAAATAGTTTATATGTTATTATAGAATTTGTGGTATTGTTTATTTGCACGCAATTTTGAACTATGGAAAATACAATTTATTTCTTTGAATATGTATTAGATTAGACATAATCATATATACATATGTATGCATGTATGTATCGATATATTGATAAATAGATACACATAGATAAAGCCAACACATTTGTATCAACAACAAAAATATTTATATGTTTTTTGTATACAATATATATACATATATGGATAATTAGTTGGAGTTACATATAAGTATAGTCGATATATATGTATATGTATTTGGATACATATAGTTCTGCTTAACTCTGTTACACATGATACATATTAAGATACGCATGCGCACACACATACATATTGCTATCCAACTATGTTAAAGCACTGTTAAATCTGTCGATTATTTTTGTTTATGTTACAATGTGTTCCCTGACAATTCCTTAAGCTATATAAATATACATATATTTATATGCGAGACTATTCCATCTGTTTCTTACTTAAGTTTTACTAATCGTATTGCAATTTTTATGCTTTCTTCACAAGTTTCAGTTAAGTGTGTTTTTTTTGTTCGATTAACAACTAGTTAAATTCCTTGAAAATATCTTTAGATTAGTTATAAGAATATAATAATATATGGTATGTTACATTTCCCTATCTAGATTGCCATCATTTTCCATAAATGTGTGGTTGTTTTTTTTGTGCCCATACTTGATCTATAATCCATATATATGTATATACATACAGTGCCTGATTTGATCTATATTATAATATATTTTTCATCCAGGTTTATAGTAAATGTAGTATAGTATGTATGTGTCTGTTATGCATATTGTGAGCTAATGATATGATACGGTTAGGCTAGCAACGTGATCTATATAAATATATATTTACTCATATTTAGCGAATGAACAATCTATTTCATCGTACAGAGAACAATTCGTAGATAAGTTAATACCCTAGCTGTAGTAGTATAGTCAGTAAATATAACAAGAACTAGTTGCAACTTATACTCATATACATAGATAACAATTATATTATTTTTTAGCATATAATTTGTATATGTATTATGTATCATTATCATTATATATATAATATAACTCGTAACGGGCTCTATCCTAAACAGTTGCCATAGGAACAAGCGATAAGGTGCAAAAATACGCCTGGTACTTTAATACCGGATCGGAGCGGATAATATTATAGTATAACAGCATTAGGAATCCGTTTAAGTACGTTCTTAAAAACCAATTCTGCTTTAGGGGATGGGACTTTCAAGTTTGAAAATAAGACAGTAGACCATATAGGTATTATCGAAAATAAACGAAAATTCTTTATATATTATCTTTCTAGAATCCAAGAAGCTTAGGCGAGGTGCAGAAATCTATAGATATAATATTGGAGAAGCAGAGATTTTTCTTAAAACCTCGGACGATCTGGTTAAGCAATTCTAGGAACATTTTCTCTACACTCAGAAACTAATCAAATCTGCAAGGATTTAAAAAAAAAAAATTTAATTAGAATGCCCGATCAGCAATTTAAAGCCAGGGTATGCAAATAGTGCGGCAGACATCGCGTCTGTGAGGATGGGGATGCGGCTCCTCGCCAGTGTGTCCACCACCACCGCCACCGCCATCACCACCACCACTACTCCCGCCACCAGCAGCACCACCTCCTGAACCACTATTAAATTTGAAAAATGAACTCCTTCGTCAGTGCTTGCGATGGGCCTGAGGCGATGCACCTGCAGCGTAACCAGTGCTGGAATTCGATGTGGAATTGGAAGTGGAACTTGAATTGGAATGGGAATGCGAACCAGCGTTGGCAACGGCCTCGGGCATTGACTGCAGCGCAGCGGCGACACTGCCGTAACTGGCGCGCTGCTGCTGCTGCTGCTGAAATTGTTGCTGTTGGTGGTGTTGCTGTTGTGGTGCTGCGGTTAGTGTCGATGCGCGCGCCAGACGCTTGGGTATGACAAATGGTGGTGGCGGCTGCGGCGTATACTGAGGCGGCGTTGAATTCGCCGACGCTTGACGCACAAACGAGCTGCGACCGCTTGGCGGCGTTTGAATGGAAACGCTGCGGGCAATGGCGCCGGTGCGTGGCGGTATCGCTGGTGGTGGACCCAGCGGTGGTGCAATCCGCTTATGCGACGGCGGCGATGATGAGCTAATGCTGGCCAAACTCTCTGTGGATGGTTGCGACGAGACACGAGGCGGCAGCTGCGGCAAATGTTGACCAGACGATGGCGTCGGTATCGGTGTGGGCATTGGTGTTACTGTGGGTGTTGTTCCCCGTAGCTTAGCCTGCGGCTGCACCGTCGACATAGTTATGGTGGGCTTCTGGATGGGCAACGTATGGCGTATGGTTACAGTGCCCAGTGACTGTTGTTTGCCAACGTTACCGCTGCTATTGATGTTGATGATGTTTGTGATTGCGGCACGCGGCGAATGCGACTGCAACTGCAACGGTGACGGTGGCTGTGCTGTACCAGCAACAGCAACTTCCGTTGCGGTCACAGTTGTTGTCACTGTTGTTGCTGTAATTGTTGCTGAGTTCGATTTTTGCTGATGCTTTTGCTTGTGCTGTGCGTGTATGTCCTGAATTTGAGGTGTTATTACTACCGGATTCTTCTTCTGATCCTGTCCAGCGGCGACATAGCTGAAGACGCACAATACCGAATAGCATATTTGATCGGACTGCATATGGCGGAATCGATCGTTAGTATTGTGGCAAATAGTATTGTTGAATGAAACGGTGGTTGTGGTGGTTTTTGTGTTGTTTTTGTTTTTCTTGTTTTTTTTTTTTTTTTGGTATTCGTGATAATTACAACGTGTAAGAAACTAACAAGGGAGAAACGTAATAAACCAACAAACGCACAAAAATGAAACAAAATAAAAGGAATTTATATAAAACAAAAGCATGCACTGTAGTACAATGTGGAACAATAACAAAAAAAAAACGTAGTGCCTCAGCTATGGTAAGAACTAATTAAATTAACTTTATACAGCTTGCGCTTGATGAGTGACATTTGTTATTGTTATGATTGTTATTGTTGTTGTGAAAAGAGAACACACTCATACACACACACACACACACACACACATATACATAAGAAATAAACAATTGGCATTGGAATTTTTATTTACAATGTATAGGGATACTTTTCTCTAAGCTTATATTTTTAATTTTTAATTCACATTTTTAAATTGAGACATTGGAAATTGTTGCCACTGTTGGTTTCGAGCTATATTCCATTCCAGTGTTTCCTTCAGCCGCTAGCGCCTTCTCCCTGCCGTTCAGATGGCAAATGTATGCGAAACGAACGGACGTCACACGATGAAAGCTCAATACAATTTCAGATGCCTTATTTTTAGGATTGGTTTGTAATTGTTATTGTTTGTTTCGGTTTCATGTTTCATTCACGTGTTTTAAGGATGTTTTAGCGTATTTTATGTTGATGATTGATCAATGATTGATGTATGATTGATGGGAGTGTGTTAATTAAGTGGTCGTGGTGGTAGTTGCAGGCATGTTGTTGTTGTTGTTGTTATTATTATTTGTTGTAGTTGTAGTTGTGGTTGTTGTTGTTGTTGGTCGTATACATAGAAATGTTGACAAGGTAACGAAACGAAAGTGGCAGCAAAGAACGGAACGAAACGAATAGAAAAAGGAAAGGCAAATCAAACATACTGATTTATATATATATATATATATATATATATATATATATATTGTAGATGTATGTTGTAGATGTATGTTGTATATACAAAAATTGGTGGTGCATTTCATGTATCATATGTACAGTATTTACTATTTAAATTTATTTTCTATAAATGCATAGAATGCAACTCATATTAGTAAAATGCCGAATGGTGAGATTTTTAAAGTACCAAAAATTGAGTTTCCAATTTAATTATGGAAAAAAAAAAAAAAAAATATTGCAAGATTTTGAAAAGTGTTGAAGAAACTTACAACAATTTTTGGAGCATCTTAATGTGGGTGCAAAGGGTGAGTAATTGTATAGGAGGAGCACACTTACCATGCTTGACTGATATTTCCGCTGGACGAGATTTCGCGTCTTGGGATCTGCAATGAAGAACATGTGGAGAATCAAGTAAAACATTGAATACATTGTAGATTGAGAGACGCTTGAGTCTGGTCGAAAAGGACTTACTGTACTCTTCCAATACAAAAATTCCGCCCTTCTGTGTGAAGCATTTGCGTATGTGATCCAAACGAACAAAAAACTGAAATTATGTTCGGTACAAATTTAGAATTTTAGTTTGACTCGAACAGAGCGATGTGATGTGATTTTGTTTTTTTTTTTTTTTTTGGGGAAGGGGGGGGTACCGTAACTAACAGTACGGCAAGGAACTCAAAAGTGGAACGGAATGAACGGAACGCAATTAAAAAATGGAAAATCGGCAGAAAACCAAACAAGATTTGTCACACAAAAAGACTTGTGGATTAGTAGATAATACATATGTATCAGGTAAAATAACATATACGCTTATATATTAAATATAAATAAATTTATATATTATATATGAATATATATATATATTTACTTTAAAAAATATATTTTTTACTTCAGTTTCATTTCATTTGTTGTGTATGTGTGTTTCGCTGTGTGTGTGTGTGTGTGTGTGTGTGTGTGGAACTAACATTCAACGCAACGGAAAAAAACGAAATGGAATTGATACGGAAACGGAAACTCAAGCGCACCGCGTGAAATAGCGATGCAAACAGAAGCTTAATGCTACGCAAGCGCATGAGCAGGCAGAAACAGAAGCAGTATTGAGTAAATTGAGGCAGAGGCAGAGGCAGATTCAGATTCAGATAGCATGCAACAATCACAAAACAAAACAAAACAAAATCAAAGCAAAAAGCAAGAAGCTAAAAAGCAGCTGCGAGTGCTGTAACAGCATGCAATCGATTTACAGTTTTTTTATTTACTTTTTTTTCCATTTCATATTTCACAATTAAATTTACACATGGTCTGTACTGTTAAAAAGTATCTTTTAATAGTGTTATTAGAAGGGCAAAGAGACCAAATGAAAAGCCAAGTGAAAGTGAAACAATTGAAAAGACCAAAAAAAAAATATAAGTACAAAACCGGAAACAACAAAAATTTTATAATTTTCTGTTCAACGATAAGATAAAAAAAACACAACAAATCAGAAATGATAGATTTGAGAACGAAGGAAACTCATGTGAAACAATTTTTTAATTAGTTCAGTTGATAGTTTATTATTTTAATTTATTTATATATATATATATTTCTTCTATTTTATATATATATATATAAAAAAGGTTACTTTGCATTTTTTTATTTTGGTTTTATCGATAAATATCGATTTGCTCAGTTGGTTGTTCTAATTAGCACTTGTGAGATGGTCGTTCATAAATTAGCTGGGAGTTTAGATACATAGTACGAGAAGTAGTTGTGTGGACAGGGGCGGGGCGATTAGTAGAATTATTCAATTGGCATTAAGTTTCAATTCAAATTTTTGCACTAATACAAAAACAGCTATACATTGCTCTCAATGGCTGTGTCTGTGACTGTATTGGTTATATGTGTGCGTGCGTCTGTGTGTGTGTATGTATGTGTATTTATATGTATATTAAAGTAAAGGGCAATGACAACAAAAATATACAATGTATTTAAGTATGGAATTCAATAAAGAATTACTTCAAAATTTTATTTGTACGGCTGTTAGCTTTTTTTTTGAGAGAGGTAAGTCTTAAGGGGTGGAGGGAGTTAGGGTTCGCTTATAGTAGTAGTAAAGAGCATAAATGAGATGAGAGAGTATTCGTCTAAGCGTTTTAGCATACTAAAGAGTATCTTGCAGTCGCCTTGTGATTTGTAATGGATGTTTAAGTGATTCGGTTGTGCATCTAGTTGGTTTTCGGGCTGGTATCAAAATTAAGGTTAGGCGGCAAACACATCGGTTACAGTAACAACATGCTTTACTATTTTCGAACGGAATGGGCAATTCAGAATGAGAGCGGGAAAGAGTTTGATTTAGCATTTTGTTTAATATTTGTATTCTACTGTAGATTTTTTTTTTGGAATAAATTAATTAAGTGAGAATTTAAGGTTAGAAACTGAAAATAAATCGAAGTCAGTCAGTTGATGTTAAGAAATCTACACAAGCAAAATTATAAACAATAACAAGTTTTCATTTTATAACACTATTGTTTTTTTCTTAATAAATTAATTTTTGAATTTTATTTTATTTAAATTTTTTTGGATGCCTCAGATTGTTTGCGCTTTCGAAAATTAAACTCACATCAAAGAACAAAGACTAAATTGTTTCCTAAGTGGCTCTTAACAACAATTAAGTAGGGAAAATTAAAGTTTTTTTTACGATGACTCTATAATAATAAATAGACCGCAAACAATCGTTGTAAATATTCAGCAAGCCGAACAGATATTTGGTACCTAAACTTTCGTAATGGAACCGAGATAATCCTGGTTTCTAATCAGTAGTTAAATATTTCATATTGAGCCCAACTAATTTGGGTAGAGAAACAGCTACAACTACGGCTACAGCTACAAACTATGTATGTTATATAGAAAATTGTGAACAGATCTGTTGAGTATCGCAGATAACTATGTGTAAATCTGTGTGCGTGTGTCTGTAAATGTGTTTTTGAGCGTATGTTTAACATTCAAAGAACTTGCTCTTAGCTAGTGCTAAATCAAAAGCAAACTCAAAAGACGTATTTGAACTTGAGATGTGTGTGTTTGTGTGTGTGTGTGTGTGTGTGTGTGTGTGTGTGTGCGTATATATATATATAGTATGTGTGTATGAGTGTAAGGGGTTTGGCAACCAGGTAGAACAAGCGCTGGGATACGTCGAAGGTGGGACAAAAAATGGAATAATACAGACTGACAATTAAGTATGCAATAGAGTCGAGCGTTTTCCCCAGAAACTGTGCTGTACAATGTGCAAAAGACTGAAGCTTTTATCGTTATCGACAGCAGTTAATCGTGCAGTTCGTCAGATCTTGCAGCGCACAGATAATCAAACTGGTTGAGTGACCCCCAGTGTGTGTATCAAGTAGTTGGTATTCATTGTCTACTGGGTGTGTGTGGGTGTGTTAGTATAGAGACAGAGAGAGAAATAGAGAGAGATAGAGATGAAAAGATAAAGAGAGACAGAGAGTACAACTCAAAACTAAAGAGCACACACAATAATATATATATATATATATATATCTATTTGATGTATTAGTTCCAAAACGTTCCAAACGCCCGCTATATGTATATATGCAGTATTCGTATTGGAATTGAAACGCAAATGAAATGAAAATGAAAGTGAACACGGAAAAAAGTGTGAGAAATTATACGAATAGAACTGAAGTAAAATCATATATATGTATATATATATATATAATATATATTTATATATATATATATATATATTTAATTATACATATATATATATTTATATATTATATAAATATAATATTAATATATATATTTAAAATGAATAGTAGAAATAGTAGAAAACGTCAATGAGAAGTTCACGGCTTTGGTTTAAATGTAACAAACAAACCAACCATCCAACCAACAGTTTCAATTACAACATAATCTCGAAACGTAAAAGCTTATAAATAATATACATAACTTGATATATATATATATATTATTTAAATTCAAATATATCAACTACAATTTTTTATATAGATTGTTTTATTTACGCTGTTGTATGCCTTTTTGCGTGGGTGTTTGAAATTCAAGTGTTTTGAAAACGTAAAAAGTGAATTAAGAAAAACAATGATATTTGGATTAAAGAAACGTAAACTTTGTTGGGGAGGAGGGGGTAGGGAACAGGACTTAAAGAACAATAGTTGCTTATAAATTTAAGTTCAAATATAACAAGAAATTTGTTCATTGCAATACCTCGAAATCCTTTATCGTATACGACATATTCAGATCGTATTATGAATATTTGTTTTATTTTCATTAAAATTTTTTTTTTTTATTTTTTTTTATTTGGTTTGTTAATTTGGCATGTGAGAAAGGTTGACCAATCATTGGAATTATTCGTAACGTTTCGATTCGATTCGTAGGGAACGTGTTTGAATCCGAGTCCACAAATGGGAGAGCAACGGAGCAGCGTTCCACGTACGACAAAAAACATTAAACAAACAACAAAGAAAATTATAAAAAGTAAGTTGACAAAACGCTTTTTGAATTATTTTTAAATATAGATTACATATATATATTTTTATTTTATTTTTTTTTTTTGAGGGTTTGGTATAAATATTTTTTTGTTTGGTATCTGTTCGATAGCAAAGATTGGAGTAGAATATCTAGCGATTTTTTTTTTTTTGCACTAAAGGGAAACGTTATGAAATATGGTTGTTGTTGTTGTTGTTGTTGTGTAAAGAGTCGTAATATAATTTTTTTTGTTTGGAGATGGGACTTTAGGGGTTATAAAGGTATACAATGGGTGGGGCAGCTAAATCTTAGTTATTGTTTTTGTTGCTGTTGTTGTTGTTGTGGTTTATTTTTCATTCAGAAATATTAAAAAGAAAGAAGAATAACAAAATAGAACAACAAAATAGAAAAAAACGAAATCGAATACAAAAATTTGAGCTGTAAGAGAGCTAACAAACTTTGCATGTAAAAGAGAGAGAGAGAAGGTGTAAAGAGCGAGAAGACAAATGGAAGAAGAGAGCGAGAGTGGCGGAGAAAGATAGAGGAAGACAGAATAATAAGAAGAAAGATTCGAAAATATCAAATACATACCGAATAGGAAAACCAAATTTAAACGCAAAGGCAACTAAATAGAAAATTGAAAACATGGATAAACTGGAAATATACACAAGGACCATCTCAAAAGTGACCAGTTTAAAATATGCAGATAATCAGTTGGTTATATATACATATATATATATATATATATATATATATATATCCACATATATATATTTTTTGTCCAGAATTTTTTTTGGTTTTGGGAACGGTGGGTATTTGCCTAGTTGTGGTCAAATCTTAGAAATCAATCGAAAATTAAATTTGAAAATCATTATCAAAGAAGAAAAACAGAATTAGAAATAATATGCCGATACACTCGCACACACAGAGACCAGCTCTCTCGCTCTCTTCTGCAAAAGCATACGAAAGTGAGCAGGGCGAAGACTTTTCGTTTTGGTATATACAACAAATGATGGTAGAAAGTATACTTAATTTTAGTTTTAGTACAGCGCATGGTAATATTCGAAGGAAAAAAAAAAAAAACTGAATTATTCGTTCCTAATCTCGTTAATACTTTAGAGTTTTTAATGAGGCCTTAGTAGGATCCGGCTCTCAAAACAAAAAAAAACAATTCTTATCTTTAAATACACATAGAGCCTATCACGTATTATTTTTAGTTATTGTTGTTTTTTAATTGAAATTGTACACATTACAAAAAAGTAGCGAAAAAAATTTGAAAAAAGATTATGACAATGATATGAGTTGCCTGGAATCGCTCAAAAGTATCTTAAGAACGATATAATATATTCGAGTAAGAAACAAAGTCAAGAAGAATTGTAATTGTAACAATGAACAACCAAAAAAATAAAAAACATATTGCCCATTTGGAGGATATAGAATCGTAAGCGTAATTATAAGATGATGATAAGATAAGAAAATGTGTTTAATTGGTTAGAATAATTAAATAAAGTAGAGAGTATAATGAATATAGCATTCAGTACATTCACTAGCACAATAAATGGGTTATATGATATATGGATTTTTTTTATTTCATATAATTTTGATTTCGATTAGGACGACTTTTTTTTATTTTGTAATTATTATTTTTTCGAGATAAAATATTCTGTTGTTGCACTTTTTCGCAATATATATCTTATATAAGTTAAAAAAAAAAAAACAAATACATATACAGAAGGCGAGTGAAATCAAACGTATCAAATGAAGGCCAAAAACCAAAAAGTGAGAGAATGTAGGAATGTAAAGTTAGATTAGGTAAATTATGTTGATAATTTACTATAGACTCAAATTATAGTTGGGTTAAGTTTGGGGGCGATTAGGTACATGATTAAACGGCAAAAGGGAAAGACAAAAAAGTAGAACCAGTCGCAAGAACAAATTGCCAAAATGATAATATTATATATTGAAGATATGCAGTAGATACGATACGACATATATTCCTTATATGAAGAAGAAAAACGGGCGAGCTAAGTCAAGAACAAACAGTTTGTTACTCTGATATATGTCGAAAACCAAATGCGATTTTCATGGGCTCTAAAAAATAACAATTAGTTTTTTTAAATGGAAGATCGTCTAGGTATATAGACGAAGACTGACTGTGCCTCAACTTGCCAAGACGTTATTGCAACAGTGCAAGAGTCAAAACGCCTGTCTCATTCTTATGGATCCTGTTCCAAACTAGATATTATCCTATTCGTAGTATATGAAAATCATAATGTGAAATATTGAGAAGGTCCAAATACATCATTCAACTAACGGATTTTGACACATATGCACAGCACCATTTGCTTTGCGACGATACACAAAGAGAAAGAAAGTTGAACGAACCAAGAGACTAAACCAAATTGAAGAGAATCCAAGCAAACTTAACTTCAACTCAAAATGAACGAAAATGAACCCAATTCGAAAACAAATATAGACATAGTTGACAAAAATTAAAAACAAATGCGCCCAAAATGTGAGTACGAGTATTTTAGTATGTATATCCTTTATATTGAAATATTACTGTACTTTTTTTGACGTTTGTTGAGCAAAAAAAAAAATGGTTTATATGTAGATATATATATAGAAGAAATAGACGCACATTGGGAACATTTTTGCATTTTGAGGGTGGGGAGGCGAGGAGTTTTGATACGTGGACTTTGACCCTGTAGCACTGGTGTTCGCCGAGAGACAAACCCTCAAACAACACCAATGACAGGGCCTATCCAAATCTATATAAACTTCAAATAGACAAAGTTAAGATAATACATATATGTATATATGTGAATGTCTGTAAATATGTGAAGATCTTTCAGATTCTGTGACTCAATTGAGTGAAAAAAAGGAGAGGTAGATTTTTAAATGAATTTCTTTTGTTTTTTTATTTTTATTATTATTTTTTTCTTTTCATTGGAGGGATTTTGTCTTGGCTTTTGGTTGAATGTCAATTTGTGTCTGTTTTTTCTTGTGTGGATGGGAGCAAAGGGTAGGAGACTGGGTATGGGTGTGGGTGTGGGCCGTAGATACGTTTGGGTGGACTTTATGGATGGACTTATGTTTATGGCTTTTTATATAGATGCAGAGAAAGTTTTACACAAAACGAGTAATTTAGAGAGCGGCGATATGTATGTGTGTGTGTGTGTATGTAAGTGTATTTAAATATACGTGTGTGTGTATGTTTGTGATATATATTCGTGTAAGAGATATAGAGCGATAGGGAGAGAGAGTGAGACAAAGAAAGAGGGATATCAACACTTACCTTGCTGTTGGAGAACAACAAACCCACACCCTCGAGACAGACCTGCAGCAGACCGCCCTCTCCCGTATTCATATCCTGTACGGGAAACTCACCACCCAATTCGGGTACATTTGTGGGCGTGCCACCTCGCTCCATGGCCTCTTTTATGCAATTATATAGCTCCTTGCACTGCAGATAAAAATATTAAACATTTATTTTAGTTAATGCTATATTATCCAATTCGATTAATCAATCATCGTTGCATACCTTCCGTGTATAGTATTTGTGCAGTTGGGTCTGGCCACCATTGCGACGCCAGAGACAGAGTAGCTTAGTTTTGGGCGAGTAGGTCATATTGACGAGGCGCTCGTACCACCAGCGTTCGACAATGGTGCCATCCACAGAGCGCAGTACGAGGCCATCATCGCGCACCTCCATGAAACGGAGCGGCCCATTCACATCGATGCCCTGATGAACGGTGAAGCTCTGGCGGTGCAGCAATCGTGAGCCCAAAGGCTTCAGATCGATATCATTGCCATTCTGCAAAAATATATATGTCAGAGATTTGAAACAGTTAAGGGAGAGTGAGAGAGAGAGAAAGAGCAAGATAGAGAGCTGACTTACGAGATTGTTAATTTGATCGACCACATTGTGTACCTCCTGCGAGTAGACGAGTCCAATGTGACTCTTGCCGAGCAGACGTCGTATCTTGCGTCTTATCTCATCCTTGGTCACATTTAGCATAACCAATATGGCTGTCAGGTTGTAGAGCATGGTGCTCAGTAGTCGATCCTCGTCATGTTCCAGTCGCTTACGTTCCGATTCGCTCAGCGATTTGTAGCGCTCCATCATCTCAATGGGGCCCTGAGTGTGTCGAAAATCACTCAATCAATCAGTTCCAAAGATTTTTAAATAGTTAGCGTGTTTAGGTAACTAACTAACCTGATCCATGCCAATCATATCACGCTCCTGACTGACGGCATCTAAGAAGGCATCCTCCCAGAACTGCATTTGATTCCACAGATTGAGGCGATCCTTGCCGAGCAGGCCCTCGAATAGATAAACGCGTGGACTGTCCGGCGATGGCGAGGACGACGTATTGATCAGATGACCGCCTGTATAGCGAAAACCAGCGCTAAGCGTCGATTTACCAGACCACAGATTTCCGCTCTTTTTCGAATCTTTCGATGTGGTTGTCTGTGAAAATAGGGAGCACATGAGTCATGGCTACGAACTGAAATCAGTCATACTATCGGTACTCGGTGCTGATCATCAATCAATGAATACAAAAAACATCAATAACAACTACAACGTTGACAAGTAGATATTGGGCTCCTTACGATTCGTTTGAGGGCTTGTGGAGCTTGGAGTCGAATTCATCGTATCGGTTTGGGTTTTTATGAATTTATCGATCAGTGGCGTTCGATTTTTTGTTGATTATCGAACTGTGTACTTACATTTTCGTATTCGGTGTCTGAGACAGTGGAACGGCAGCTGGATGGCATGCGGACGCTCAGACTGCCAGCTGGCAGCAGATCACTGACTACGGATAAGGCGCCTGTGGAGCCAGCAGCCTATGAATTACAATACATACGATATATACGATCGATTGATACGATAACGATAACGATATACGGTATACGATATACGATAATTGCTTGGATACACGATAGGTCGATCGCACAACATTAAATATTGAGTGGAGGGTGGAACGTGGACCGCATACCTATGTGCGACTAGATATATCGATATGCTGATTAGCGCTTTTTACATTTATACATACGATTTATATCAAACATATATATATATATATATATATATATATATATATATATATACATATATATATATATATCTGATTATATATATATGTATATACATGCAGGTATAAGCAACTATTACGATTAAGATCACAATAGCGACGCACGATACAAGCTGATACGATATTGATAACGGCAACAATGGACATGGGCGAGGGCGAGGGCATGGGTGTGGCAATAATGATTAAATGATTGTCTAAGTATAATGCAAAATAGGGTGACTAATTTAATAGGTATATGTATGTAAGCATAGCGCTTCCAACACTCACATCTGAATCGAACGAGGTGAGCATATTCTTCAAGGCACTTCTCTTTTGCGACAACATATCCTTGAACATCTCCGTTGTCGATTGCCCATCCTGGCTATCAGTCGAGGATAGACGACGCGCTGCGGCCGAAGTTGTTGTTGCTGTCGCGGCGAGCGCTGTATGCGTTGAGCTCTTGCGCGACTCCTGCGGCGATGCCCATTCACTGCCCAGACCCGAATGGGAACCGTTCGGGCTGCTGGGCGAGCGGAGATTCTCACGACTGCCCAACGGACTAGCCGCATGGCTCGAGAGTAAACTGGATGACATATCGCTACCCTCATTGATCTCCTTGCTCCAGAAGTGTGTGTGCGCCACCTCCATTAGTTGAAATACTGATGCCATGCCACCAAGCCCAAAATTGCTAAAGGTCACATCCAATCCGCCAGCAATTGCTTGTACACACTTTAGCATACCCTTCCATACGGGCTTCGTGACACACTGTAAGAAAATCATATAGAGACTCTTAAAAATTAAACCATTAGTATGGGTATATGAGGAGGTGGGCAGTTACCACATCATCTATATGATCGTCGGGTGCTATTTTCTTGTCCAGCGTTTTATTGAGCTTACTGAGCACCAGCGTGCGATAAGATTCATCCTCCATAAGCTTTCTGAATCGATTGAGCTTCAGCCAGCCAACGCCCTCGCCGGCTAGCACCTGGTTGGTGACATCCTTGAGGAATGACTGATTCTCAGCATTACTATGCGAACGTTCCTGATTCTGTTGACGCGTCAGCTCCTCTTGTGTCTGTCGTGGTCCGGCATGCTTTATGAGCGGCGTCCGTTCCACAAGTCCCTTGCGACTGGGAAAGGGATCAAAGTTGATGCCTGCCTTAGTTCTAGCGCTGGACACATTTTGTTTGGTGTGCGGCACCTGTCCCTGCTTCTGCTGGTTCTCTGTGAATTAAAAACAAATTAATAGCAAATGTAGAAATTGAGAATTTAATTCAATCAAATTTGAAGCATTTTCGCAGCTTACTCTTGCCAAACATGCCCGAGAACATTGTCGTTGTGGAGGAGGCCAGATCGCTACCAATGGTGGAAAAGAAATTGTTGCCACCACTGCCGCCGCTTTGCTGCACCTGCTTCTGTGTGGCCACTTGAGAATTGGAGATGGGCATTGCGGCATTGGAGCTGCCAGCAGGGCCATGTTCCTCAATCTTAATGATACCCTTTTTGGTAGCCGCCTCCTTGGCTGTCTTCGTAAGATCACCCAACGTTGATTTGCCCACATAGGTGAGATCCTCTAAAGTGTTCTTGCTAACGCCAGCCGCCTGCTTGGACACCTCCAGTGCCTGTTTGGATGCCTCGCCTGCCGCCTTCTTCGCATGCAGCGTAAACTGTTTAAGGCGCAAAGTGTGAAACTAGATTAGTCACCACATTGAGAAGGTCATTGAAAGTACTATGGAAAACTACTACTACAAAACAACAGCGCAGAGTGCAGGATGAGGGCAACCAAGGCTATAAGGTACATCCAAACTACTCAAGTAAAGCAAAAGAGATACGATCTATAAGCTAAGGTGGTACAATCATTTCTGGAACACTCCTCTGGCAAATAATTTCGGTTAAACATTTCTATTTTGGATGACTCCAATTTCTAAGAGATCTAGTTGACAAGCGATTACTGTATAATGGGTTGAGAGGTGCATCTTTTTTTTTTTGATGTGGTGACATTAGCAATCCATTCTATGTAAACCATTCCGCAGAGCGTCTTGACTTAGAGTATTGTGAGTTTAATATTTTCATATCCGTCACTTTCCTGTACGAAAGTATACCTGAAATTCCTGTTAAAATGTAACATGGAACTCATGCCGAAACAGAGTTGTCACCACACTTTAACATCGCATCAGTTCCAATACTAGGATAATTTTTCAAATTTCACTATTGGAAGTCCACATTAATATTAAGCAATGTGTATTTTTGCTTATATTCACAAAATACAATTCGTAACAGGGTTGGCACCACACCATTACAAACAAAGAAATCCTAGCTTATAATGCATTTGGTAGGTGGCAACTCTAAGTTAAACTCCTAAGCTGAAACTCGTATATGTGATGAGTGTATGTGAGTGTATGTGTGCGTGTGTGTGTGTCTCGATATTTGGGTACATATTTGGTGAGTGTGTGTGCGAGTGGCTGAGTACCAACCTTTTCAAAAGTGTGACGCATTTTATCGTCTAGATCTTCGTCCAGGGCATGCTATACTTAGTTATTACATTCGTTTATAAGTAGTGGACACATTAAACGTGCGAATTCATCACCGATATCGATATGGATGTCGATAGCAGACAAATCGATTTTAGTTTCGAGTTAATCGAATAGCGATTTGTTTTTTTTTTTTTTTTTTTGGTTTTTTTTTAATAGATCAACAACAAGAGCACAACAACACATTGAGTCCGACAATGGATGCACATACATTTAGATCAGTTTTGGGGCACAACTCACCTTGTCCACATGGGCGAGCAATCCCTCTTGGCTGCTCTGCCTGGTGGTCTCACGCACCAGCTCCTTAGCATGCGAGGCAAAGTTCTCAAATAGCGAACTCTGCGAGCTCTGGCGACCCGGACTACTCGAACTGGAGCCGGAACTACCGGTGCGAGCCAATATATTGGTAACGCTAGGTTGCTTAACGGGTGGTGTGAGTGGTGGCTGAGACAAATAATTATTAAGAGCAGATAGTAAGCAACTGTAACTGACGTAGAGAGAGAAATATGAGAGTGGAGTACTAACCGGAATCTTATTCTCTGGACGCTCCAGATCGCTGGTATTGCGCTGTAACTTGCTGCTGGCTATAGTCTTGCCGGTCATCGTTGAGGTTGTATCAGATTCGGCTTCTAGGCTGGCCATTTTAATGGTCGCCTCCAGTCGCATGGCCAACGGAGTGGCCAATTCAAAGGGGCCCTGCGACGACTGCTGTCCAGACTTTGGCTGAAAGTCAAATTCAGAGTCGCGATTGAAGCTGGGCGAGCTGAGATCTGAGCGACTTGATGATGAGGACACGGGCGAATCAGCACGTTCCTCATCCTCTTTTCTAATTGCAGGGCCGGCCAATCCCTCGGGATACTGCAGCTTACTGGGCGGATGGTAGACAAGCGCCGGATCCAAATTTGAGGACAATGTCTGCGGCACTACGTGCGGCCGATTGTATGAGCCAAATACATCATGCAAACTGGGCGACAAATCCGAGGAGGCCATCTCCGAGACAAAGTCACTAAGCGAACTATATGATGAGCTGCTGCTGTCGGCACCTTCCGAGTCCGAGCCGCTCTCATCCGTCGGCTGACACTCGAGCTGCTTGAGGGAACGCAATGCGCCATTCAATGAGCTGCCATCATCCCATACAGAGAAACGTATGGGCGTCAGGGAGTGGGCAAACCATTTGGGCTTATCGCCCACCTGCATCGGATCCATGACGCCCGTCTGCACGCGCAGGAAAGCTACATTTGTGGGCGTTAGCGACCATTCCGCAAGGAACTCCACCGCTTGCGTCCGGGCAAACTGATTGAGGAACGATGAGGCGCGTGGACGCGATCGCAGGAAACTATTGATTTGAAAGGCGACAACGGGTCGCGGATATAAACGCAATGTTCGTGTGTGCTCCGCAAAATTGGCCAACGTATTTTGGGCATTAAAGAAGCGCACCATTGCCACACGTGTGGCCACATCCACCGAATCGACATCGGTGCCGTAGACAAATGGATTCAATGCCGGCGAATTCATAGGACTGGGTTGACGGGACATCAGAGCACCCTGTGCCGACACCGAGTTCCTTTGGCTGGTCTGAGCCGAGTGCGGCGGAGTTTGCAGTGGCAGACGCACCTGTGAGACCCTAATATAAAGGATACAGTACACAATTAAAATATGTGTGTGGAACAACACGATCGCTTCCTGCTTGAAACATGACTTTTGCTCTCTAATCTATTCTAATCCATTTGTCTTTATTTTTGTCAAACTTTTTGAACTTACCCCAAAAGTGGAGGCTCTTGTAGACTATCACGCACTGATGGCAACAGTTGCTGTGAGGAAACGGCCTGATTGGAGGCCGTCATCGAGGTTAGTGCCTGTATTTGGACCCAAAGAAATTAATTTTTAATATATTCATCGAAGCAAACAAAAGCATAAAAGCTGCAACTTCAACATGGCTAACTATTAAAGAGCAAGGGATCGAGAGCAAGAGAGGCGAATACATAAATAGGGAAGGGTCCATGGGCTTTATGGGGATGGTTTTGGCTAATTACAATATTGAGCTCTATATCTCAAGGAAATTGTTAGTAGGAAGGACAAATGAAGAGAAATTACTGAAAAGGCATGCACACAGAAGATCTCAAGACGAAATACTCAAAAGGGAGAGATAGAGTAAGAGGAGAGCAAATTAGAAGATTTTTATTGTAGTTATCGCTCGAAAATGATGACGCCAAACCAAAAAGTTTTGATTTTTAACTAATAACTTGCGAGCGACAATAATGAAAATGTTATCTGTTAGAAGAGAGGGAGCTTAAAACACATAAGAACATATGTATGGGACACTTCAGCTAAAGCTAAACATACAGAGATATACAGGAGGTTTTTTTAGAATATGTTATGTACTATGTAAATTATGACTGTATGCATGCGATTTTATATATATGATATAAATATATATACATATATATATGTAGATCTAGTAAGTAGTACGTTTACTGACATGTTATGTTTAGTATACAACACTCCAAAGTAGTTTTTAGTATGTGCAAACGAAAAATATGTAATCAAAAACACAAAAAATAATATTTTTAACATATGTAATCGATATTTACACCAAGTCCAGCTTCATCCATTAGTAGCATAGCCTGCAGTTGTTGTTGTTGTTAATATTGTAGTAGTAGTTGTTGTTGTAGTTGTAGTTGTGATCGAGTTTAACAAATTCGTATAACAGATAATGCATGAATGTTAGAAGTAGAGTAGTATTACAGTATTAGCGAAGTAAAAGCCACACAAACAGAAAGACAAAGAAATATAGAGAGAGAAAGAGAGAGGAAGAGAGAGAGAGAGAGAGAGAGCAGGGGGATTGAGAGAGAGAGAGAAAGATAGAGTAATAGAGGTATAGAAATGAAATGTTAAAGAACAAATATACAAAAGCAGGAAATGTATGTTAAAATCATATATGGGCTCTGAAAGTGTAGCTTCAAGGCGATATAGACAATTCTTATAATAATAATAATAATAATATTAATAATAATAATAATAATAATAATAATAACAATAATAATAATAGTAGTAGTAGTATTATATAGAGCACAATCATACAAATTGGGGTAAAGTTGACACCAGTAATAAAAATAATAGTACAGTTATCAACGGCAAAGGCCGTTTGATTATCGATTTGCGCGCTTCAAGCTATCGATAATAATAGGCATAGGATTTCGATACGACATCATTTGAAGCCAGCGCAGATCAGAGTTTCTCAACACCTTGCCATATAGACGATGAAAGCGTCATCCATATCAATATATACAATTTTGTACTATATGACATGAAATACACAAATATTTAGAAGGATATGAATGTATCGAACATCTGTGTGAGTGCGAGTTTAACAACCATATCATTAAAACATATAAGAACTCTCGTGTCGAGTATGCTCAACTTGCAGATACCCTGTACCCTATCACACACAGACACATATAACACACAGCACAGTACGTATTATAGAGAAAATCATAGTAAATATTTATATTTTTTTTTATGTCAAGAATTAGCTATAATTTATTATATAACAATTTTTAAACATAGTGAGAAAATATATACATATATATCGTATCTGAGATACAGACAAATTTAAATGGCCAATCAAAAAGATATAAGTCTAAACTTTAGGGCCTTGTATGCTTTTCCTGTGTAACATTCTTTCAAAACATTCCACAACCATTTGCCCTACTTTTGTGGGTACAGGGTATAATTATAAATATGAAAATCAAAACAACAAAAAATCCATATCCATATGTAAGGTTGAGTTTTATGGTGTGCTTGTAAATCGTATTCAACTCAGCTGATGGGTTTTTTCGTATCGTTAATTTACTAAATTTTGAACATTTTTTGCCAATCACACAATATGTGTACCCAAAGAAATTGCGACAATGTCTACAAAAGAGAAGTAATCCCTCCATAGGTCAGCAAGCATACGAAAAGTCACATGCTCCAGAGATCCACGAGTGGACCACCCAACAGGAAGCAGCTACGCCTCGAAAAGTTCAAGTGCGAGGGTGCCAAACAATATTGCATACATGTTGAAATTAAGGTGGTTAGAAAGGTGCAGCGCATGCTCGCAAATGTTGTCTTCCAGATGCGCAATGAGTACGACAAATTCGAGTACTTTCTGTATACGGAGGAGCCACTCAAGAGCATTGATCTAATCCATTAGGATAAGGGATGCCAGTTGCTAAGCGACTGCAAGCACACCCTATAGATAATGCCACACATACACACATTCGCACACACACAGCGACAACACAATTAAAATGGTGACCCAACCAATCTTATGGATAAGATTCATCACAAGCATTCAATGCATGAATTTCATTAGGCCCATCACCACAAATGGCGCTCACCTGTTTCAAATGATTCTTCAGAATTGTGCCCTCGGGTTCGGGCAATGGGGGTATCTCATCGTAGCCACCCGTTGGTGGTGTCAGCTTCGTCGAATCCAAATCCACTACCCAAATATCATCAGGCAGCCTGCAAAACAGAGGATTGAACAATTAAGCGCTTTTTATTCTGGCACCCAATATGCCGTACATACCTAAAATTCTTTTTATAGATAAGAAATGAGGCCGGCACTCCGATAACAAAGGGCGTGGGGGCGAGCAGCAGCTGCTCGGCACAACTGAGACATGTGGGCAGCAAGGGTATCACTGGAAACATGTACTCCAATGGATACAGCATGGTTACAAATGCCATTACCGACATTGAGAGGGCATTATAGTCGCGCGATTGGAAGAGCACCTTGTTCTCCAGTATAATCAGTGTCCAAACCTTCAGGCACGTCTCCACACCCAGCAATTCCAGTGGCAAATGCAACGGAAAATCAACTAACGAGAAACGTGTGTGATCCGGTAGTGCAAACAGCAGAGGTTCGTGCACAGTCGGGGACAGCACCTCCACCTGTGGATATCAAATGACACAATTGAAAAGAAGTGAATAAATTAATGTAGTGTTACTCAGGGACAGAACAAGTGATGTTAAAGGGATGAAAATAAAGATTTCCTTAAAATATCAAAGTCAAGCTTAAATTTCCCATTTAAGATTCTCTTATCTTCGGGCGTATAAGCATACCTCGACTCTCGTGGAGCCCGGCACTGGCACCGGTGTGGAGAGCAGACGTAAAATCCATGTCTCGATCTCGCGCACATCGTGCAGCACAATGGATGGTGTCGCTTCACTGACATGCCCCGTCAGCACCGTCCACACATTGTCCCGATTGAGTTTCTGTGAGGCGCCGACACGCTTCGGCGACGATGACTCGTTGCAAGCATCAATCAGCTTCTTCAGTATGAAGAGGCACTCACGAAAGGTGGTAAAGAACGGATGATGCGATATAATGCAGAGCGATGTGAGCGATTGATTGCGTAGCTTAGTCCGCTTGCGAGATGCACGCGGCGACGGTGAATGACTGCCCCCGGATTCGGAATCAGCTGAAGGTGCCATCAGGCCCAATTTGGGGCCTGCTTGCGCTTGAGGATGATGCGCGTGGAGACGTTGCTGGTCGGAGTCGCGACGCGAGGTCAGTTCACGATCCGAATCGCTGGGCGCAACGTTACTTCTGTAGTCGCTAGAAGTAGTTAAGAGGCCGTAACTATTATGGAAATGGTTTGGGGGAATCCGTTAGATCATAAAAGACAAAAGCAATAAATCAGCCAACAAGCCCAGACCAAAAGCAGCCTGCAAACACACACTTGCCTGCTAAATGCTGAGTCCGAGCTGCGCTCCATGCTCTTCCGCCATGACTCCCGCCGGAATGCCGATGAGCGGCGACCACGCGCTCCACCAGCACCATGTCCACCAGCCACCCCATTACCACCAATCAGTCCGCCCCGGTCCGCTCCTGTGGTGGCACCCGCTGCTGCAACCGAGCTGGGCCGCTCGATGGGTCGATAGAAATTCACACAGATGCCATAGCGCGTCTTGCCCGAATCCTTGTCGGTTAGCGCGAACACAAACGAGGTCATGTCACGTATGGCGGAACCAGTGCGTCGCGGTCCCACACTGGTGCAACCTTCGGGCTGGCAAAAGTAGACCATGTCCAGCGGCAGCGGAAAGTCCGCGTGATCCGATGGTGGATATCGTCGCAACAAATCGGGCACCTGCAAATAAAATAAATTATAAATACACGCGTAAGAACGTGTTACAGTTAATATGTACCGACTGTGCAATACTCTGTTTTACATTTGAATAACAACTGAATATTGAAATCAAAATGTATAACTATAAAAATCTGACACTGACACTAAATCTGTGACTTCAATATTGTGTGCCATATGATGAAATAATAACTCAAAGATTATTTACTCATTATAGATACACTTTGTGGTTTATTCAAGTAACTTACCTGCACAGGCGGCCCCTTGCTGCCCTGCATGCCCTTGGGCATTGGCGGCGTCGTGTGCGCCCCCACAATGGCCATATAGTCGACGAGGCGAGGGCATAATGAGGCACGTTGCTGGTCCGACATTCTTGGGATGCGATACGCAGCTTTCTGCTCTCCTCTCTCTCTCTCTCTGCCCTTGGGTCGGGCTACGAACCTTCAGTAAGTGAGGGAGAGAAAAATAAAACGGGAGATGAATACCATTAACAAATATAAAGGAAAATCGTTAGGTAGGTGGATAGTGGTTGGTGTTAGGTGTTAGATAGGTTGTTTGTGGTGTGTGTCCTGGCTACAAGGTCGCTTGTACTTAAAACCTTAAGCCATTAGCCATTAGTCTGCTAATCGAGTTACGCCTCACACACAAAGCCATAAATTGAATTTACTGGACCTAACATTTGTGTGCCTGTACACAGCAATAATTCAATAAAAAAAATATAAAATTAAATAAATAAACCGTAGTTTGTGTATGTATAGAGCTGCTCGTTAAAGAAAAAGCTTTTTCCATCTTCTTAATCGCCGTTTTGTACAGCTGCAATAACCTCTAGTCAAGAACTGAAACCTTCAACATCCCTTCAATAATTACATATCTGTAGTAACTCAATTTAATTTAAGAACATTAAATTGAGTAACACCCACTAGTTAAGCTAGAAGAGGAAATGTATTTAAAAAAAAAGTGTAAAATATATTAATTTTTGTATACTAATTGGAATCTTTTTACTTGAAGATAGAGGCATCATTTTTAGACCGTTAACTTTTTTAACTGAACTTTAGCGAATTCCGATTTCAATAAGTAACCATTTTCTCAGATTAAGTATAACACCTTAACATGAAAGACGAGCCACTGTTAATCCTTATTTAGTTTTGAGTTTAAAGGTCTGTTTTATGATTAGACTCGCAAAAATAACCAATTCAAAACGCAAAGTATCCACTGAGATGTGCATTCCGTTTTAATAATAGCATACTTTTAAATTTAAATATAATTATTCATTTGTGATGATAGGCCATAATTCTGATTTATCCGAGCTATGGGCACTGTTAATAGCGTAGCAGCTATACAAGCTATAATCGTATTCTATTAGAGAGCAAAGAGCAATATATAATTTAATATGGTAGTTTCTGTTACTTTCCCTAAGCAGTATTTAGCAGTTCAGATCCTAGCCAGCCTTGACAATCAAAATGGGTTGTTTAGCAAACCTTCAAAATACTTCCATGATTTCAACTTAATTTTTTTCACTACACAAACTCTTATGAATTTCTATTGAGCACAATTTGCGTGGGACGAGAGAAAGACGTCAATTCCTCAGTTTATTTTTAGTGAAGATGTTTACCTATTGCATTTGTAAAGCGCTCAAGCAGCTAATAAATTAATTGTAAGCTAAACAAGCTGCCCTTTTTTGAAAAGGTCACTGTATTTGCTTGGTCCAAGTCTGTGTGCTGCGAGGTCATTAAAAAATGGTTTGCCAGTATTTATATTATTTGATTTTATTCCAGCTAAAAGCAGTGGGAGTAAAAAAGAACCAATAAATCGACGACCTGCGGTCAGATCAAGTTAATCAATGCCTTTGGGGACCAATCAAATCAAGTCCAATAACCTCGTCAGGATAACGCGGTGGACATGTTGTCAAAGGCAGAAACAGAGCAAATGTCGATGGGAGAAAAATACTTTAAAATAGCACAAATTGCAAATTGCCAATCGCATTGACGTCACTCACGACCGGATGGTATGGCGAATTGGAAATTGTGAAATGGGAAAAGACAAAAGGAGAATGGGATATGTAAATAGTAAAGAGGCGTGTTATGAAGAATGGCATGCAAATGGCACAGCAAAGCTGAGTTATGTAGCTATATGAATGACTTTGATGATGGAATGACAGAAAATTCATTTGCCACGATTGGCGTGCAAAAAGCGAAAAGAGCAAGCAGGAGTGATAGAGAGAGAGAGAGAGAGGGAAAGCAGCGGAATAGTGAGAAGCTTAGACCTTGATGGCACTTGGCAAGCTCATGACAGTCTCAAAGTCAGCTAAGACGGGAATCAGTATTGAGATAGTTGAGGGCAGAGTGCTGCTTGAGAAATGAAAAGCAATATCCTGTTGCTGTCATTTTCAATTAAGCAGTAGACAAAAAAACGATGCAGCTCCATTGGAACTAACTTTTATGTACATATGTACAATTATACACAAAACAAAAAAAAGAAAACCAATTTATTTTTTAAAGAGGATGTCCGCAGCTACAAATTTTAAGAGGAATTTAAGGGGTAAGCGCAAAACCAACGCCACAACAACATGTTGTATAAACTTCCAAGTGTGTATAAGCAGAGTGAATATTGGGGAAGGATTGAAGGATAACTGAGCAGTTAGCCTTGTGGCAAACAATTTTCATTTATGTAAAATGTATGTTAGAATGATGCAGTACACAAGGCTAAAAGGATACGTCCTTGGTTCTATGCAAACACGAGCATAAGTTTTTCACATATCACTTGCTAATTATGTCAAGGCTGCCGTCTCCTTTTCTCTCCTTTTATTTTGTTCTCGGTGCAGCTGGAATTGCAGCTGCAACAATTGTTAAAGTATTTCGCCCCACGCAACGTTGTTAAGAATTTCATTTAATGGTTTGGCCCATTCTTTCCAAGACTCCCAGATTCAGAGCAGGGAAGACAGGGCAGCAGACAATTGAAGAGCCTCATGACATCAGCATCATCTCCCTCCTTTTTCTCTATCTTCCTATACCGCGAACGTTAAAAATAGCCAACAGCAAAGCTGTCAGTACCAAGAGAATAAAAAAGGAGCATTGCCAGCATTCCTCTTATGAAATCCTACCATAATAATCCCCCACCAGAAGCATGTTCAATAAAAACCCACGCATTTCTATTGTGGTTGCGAACATCGAAAAGGATTTTCAGACATTGGCTGATGACAGCCAACACAGCTTTCAGATTGACAGGTTTCACCAACTGAAATTAACTTGTCACGTTTTTTCTTACTTACTACTTACCACACAAAATTACTTTCGATATTTGTCCATCTATGCAATATGCAATAGAAATATGACGTTCTTATACATTTTATGAGAACCCCGAAACATCATTAACTAATGAAGCGGCGCTTAATGTTTTTTGGACTCCGTGGAATTTCAAGAAACTAAGCATCTGCTTACAATGTCTTGTACTTTTTTTGGGTTACCGGCAACTTAAGAACCATAGATGAAGGAAAACGCATAGAACAACAGGAAGAACCAGTGCACAAAAGACAATCATACAAAACACCCACAAAAAGACGGAAACAAAACCCTATTTTTCCAAGAAAAATATGAAAATGGTAAAAGACAGAAAAGATGCCACAATAAGCATAACAATAAAACTCAAATGTAAGCAACTGCGCATTAAGCGTGAGTTCAACTAACTTCGACTGCGGGAATACCCTAAGGAATTTCATAAACCAAAAAAATGTAAATGAGGTCTCACCCATTCACAAATTAATTAATTAAGAATGAATGGTAAAGTAATTAAAGTAATTTGTGGTCTTGACCAAGCTTTACCAATATTTTTTTAATATATTAATATTAAAAATAAAGAATATATGAAAATATTTACTTTTGCAAGTATACATAAAGCGCACGAACCATGACAGAGAACTTGTTTCATGCCTTATGGGAAATGTTAAATAAAAAAAGGGAAGTGTAAGCTGCATTTGCTTAAATACACTTATATGTGTACATATTTATGTTGGAAAGTATATGCTCTTTGAGCGTCCCTTGTCTGCTTCTTTCTTTGTCCGTCTGTGCATCAGTCCATGTTTCCTCTGGCTGTTTTTGTGGCTTAAGTGCAGCAGAAAAGCGTACACAGTTAATTCAACTGCACGTCAACGGTTCTGCTTTAAAGGACAAAGCACAAAGCTCCGTCCTCGTCTCTGTATCCCCGTCTCCGTCTACGGTTCTCTATGGGCCACTTACGTATGGACTCGAGTGTTGAGGCAGCGTCTCTCGGCCATTGCTTTTTCAATTAATTTAACGCTGTGCGACTCAGTTTACACATATCTATACATATGTATGTATGTGCCTAGGGAATCTATAGTGGTGTGAATGACTTGTTGTTGTTTTGCTGTTGCTGTTGTTGGCTCGCACGTGCCCAGTTGTTAGCTGCTGCTGGAGCAACATAAAATCGATAAAAGGCTCGCCAATTGCATTGCGTTATGTTCAGAGACAAAATCAGAAAGAGAGCGGAAAAAAAAATGAAAAAAGAAAAGCTACAACCAAAAATAAAATAGGAAAACACCAATACAGCGGAGACACATCATTATCAAGGCCACAAAATGTGCTGCTTTTCTGGATGAATGACAGCAAAGCTGTATACGCTTATCACACACTTACACACACACACACACATGCAAACAATCTGACAAATAGTACAGACCGTTAATAAAGCAAGAAGCAGCGCAAATTAAGCAAGAAACATGAAATTCGGTTTTAAAAATTCATTAGAATTAAAAAACAACAAACTCAAACTCAAGATACACACACACACAGAGAGAGAGAAGAGAGAGAGAGTGAGAGAGTGATGCCATATTTCATGTGAAATGCGCTGAATAGTGCGCTACAAACGAACAATATATTTGTGGGGAAAAAAAGAATTAAGACCGTTTTGCGGCGACAGCTGGATCTTCCAAAAATACTCATCGCAGGTGAGGTGGGTTGAGCTGAGGTGGATTGACAAGGCTAAGCAGCGCCAGCAGCAGTTAAAGTAACAATGAAACACACACACACACAACACACACACTGAATACGGCTCACTCCGTCACACACACACACAATAATACGCAGCGGGCGTTCGCGTACGCAACAAGGTCACTGGAAAAATCGTTAAGCAGCAGCAGCAGTAAGAACAGCAAAAGCAGTAGTAATAACAACAGCAGCAGCACCAGCAGCAATAGATGTGTGGATACCCGAGCTGGTGTTATTTTTGTTGTAGTATACACACACACACACACACACACACAAAAATAGGGGGCTGACTCTGTGTGCGTGTGTGTGTCCATGTATCATGGATATCATAGCATTATTTTAGCATTACGCTACTTACCAGTTTCGTCAGGCAATTGTCGATTGTTGTCTCTCCGCTTGTTGACGTTGATCAGTACGTCAACATTATTTTATAGCAATTGTTGCACTGCATTAGCGCATGGGGTGCACAGTGTAGTCTTTAACAGCGAAACACGCGCCATCCAAGCAAAAACAAAAGTCACACAAAAGTAGCACGGCTGCAAAAGAACAGTTTACACACAAAAAAATAAATAAATGGATCTCGGTCACTTAATACATAAAATCGTTTGCGTTTTTACTGTTATTAACTTGCTTAAAACAATTTGAGTGTTTCTTTCTATGTGCAGCAATTTAACTACAAAATATGGACTTATACTTTATTTGGAATTTTTAACGTCTGCACTGCGCACTGTCCATGGTGTAACTGATGTGACTGTGACTAATGGGCATCCAGGACGCTGGCCCCACTGTGTGTGTGTGGTGAATTGTGGTGAGTTTTTTGTAAGTTGTTGTTGTGCGACCGCTGATGTTGAAATTCCTATACGCGTTCAATGGACGTTAAACTGACTGGAAATGGCGTGCGCGCGTCAGCTCGGCCATTTGGCGCTTAGCCACTTTTTTCCATCTGCCGTGCCGCACTTGTTGGATTCCGCTTCCAGTCACTGCGCATGACACAGCTGCCAGCCATTCAGCCACGTGTGTTCCAATGCAGTACAAGCTACAGCTGGAAATTGATTTGAAAGCGCTGCGAGTCCAGCTAATATAAAAATAAACATAAATGGATATGTATTCATGCACGTATTCATGTTATTATTTAAATCAGATTGATTTTAGAACAAAAGCATTTCTCTAGATAAAGCAATCCACTTTGGCATCATTGATACTCGAAGTCATTTGACTTTACATGATTTGAATTGAATTAGATGTTTATAGAAAGACACAAGCCACATACAACATGAGTACATCAAATATATATTTAATATGAACAATATACAGTTAGACTGTAAGCAGCATTAAAAACTACAACATAAGTGAACTAAGAATTAATTTAGTATTTTTTTTTTTTTTTTGTGCAGATGCAACATAAATGCAGTTAAAGAGAAAGTAAAACGGTTAACCGACCATGCCCGCCCAATGCTTAAAGCTAAACAACAAAAAAAAAATCGAGGAGCCAGCAAAAGTGGCACCTGCTATAAATGCACATTCTGGATAGAGTTGGTAATAGTTTTATGAAAAGTGCGTCACATGGTAGCCAGTTATTCCTTGTTGATATAAAATTATTTGTTTTTTTGTTATTGTTTTTTTATGTTTTTCTTTGTAAATAAATGCAAGAGAACAGCCTTAACGGTTGATCATTGAGCTGTGGCAGCTGCAGTTGGAGTCGATGCTTCAATGAAGCAAGAATAGTGCCGGCTGCTCCAAGTGCTCCTTCCACACATTGGAGAAGCGGGCAATGGTGACGCCGTCAATCACCCGATGATCGGCGGACCAACTGACACTCATAATATACGCCTTGATCAACTCATCCTTGTCGTTAAATCGAGGCTTCACCATGGTTTTGCCCATCGCCCCAATGGCCACCTGGGGTGCCATGATGCGAGGATGCGTATAAGTGCCGCCCACCTATAAAACCAGTTATCCATTAACAAACCATCAACTTCAAACAAAATGTAGGTGTAAACAAATATGCAGGAATATCAATTGACTTACCGAGCCAATGTTTGACAGGGAAAAGGTGCCGTCAGCAAAATCCGCTGGCGTCAGAGTCCCAGTGCGTCCACGCTCCACGAGCGCATTCAGATCCGTGGCAATCTGTACAATGCTCTTGGCCTGACAATTCTTAATGCTGGGCACCACCAGACCCTGGGGCGTATCGATGGCAACGCTTATGTTGTGCGCCCCCTTGAACACAATCGATTCACTGGCCACATCCAGTGAGCTGTTCAATATCGGATACTTGGTCAAGGCAATGCTCGCCGCCTTGATGCAGAACGGCATGAAGGTCAGCTTGGATATACCCTGCTCCTTTGCAGCCAGCTGCAGTTGGGCCCGAAACTTTATCAGATTTGACATATCGATCTCATCGCTATACGCAAATTGTGGAATTTGCTAAGCGCCACAGAAAATAATTAGACAAATTAAAGCAACTAAACAACTAAAGAATTTAAATTTAAAATATATATATGCATAAACCTAATCTCTAATTTCTAACCATTTTTATCTGTTATCTTTTGTACTTAATACCGATGTGTTACAAATTAAGGAACGGAAATACATGGAGAGATCGGATAAGGACTTGAATCTGCTCATATCTTGATTTTTCTGACCGAAGTTCGAATCAAATTTTATTTAGATTTTCTGTAAACTGAACTATTCCAAATTTGTGGAGTTCTTTAGTATCAGAAAAGGGTGAAATTATATTTCAATATATTATCTCGATCCTACAACCATAAACTCATCTTTAGACGGATTGTTCCGATGGCGGCTATATGATATTTAGACAAAAAATACCCAGATATGTCCAGATTCAAGAGGGTAGGTTTAAAATAGAGTACAGACGAACACATGGCTATGACTATATCGAGTCGACGACGAATCATACTGATCAGGAATATATATATATATACTTGATGAGAAATCAGCTAGAGCCGTACTCACCTGTGATATCGTCATAGTCTTGAGCATGGCCTTGCGTACGCCTTTGAGCACCTCCACACGATCCGCTGGCGCCGGCACGGGCGGCACTGCAGCAGGAACGGCGGCTGGAGCAGCACCCTGTCTGGGAAAATTGGTGGGATGGGGCACATTTGTGCCCTTGGGCACTTGGCCCAAATACTCCAGCACATCGCCCTTGAGCACACGACCATTTCTGCCCGTTGGCTGCACCTTAGCCAGATCCAAACGATTCTCCTTGGCTAGTCGACGCACAGCGGGTGTGGCAGGCGTTATGTGCCGTGCACCAGCGGAGTCCAATAACGCTGCTGCTGCGCCTCCAGCTGAAGCGCCGCTGGCTGCGGCTGGATCCACATCACTGTCGGAGCTATCGCTACTGCTGGTACTACTCTCGCCCTCGCCCTCATCCTCATCGGCGACTTCAAATTCAAGCAGGGGTTTACCGACCAGAGCCAGCTCATCGATGCTGTGAAAGATCTGGGTGATCTTGCCATCGTAGCGACTGGTGATCGTCACCGATGCCTTATCCGACTGCACCTCGCACAGATTATCGAACTGCTCGACGGTGTCGCCCACCTTGACGAACCACTCCTTGACGGTAACCTCCCGTATGCCCTCGCCAATGTCGCTCAGATTGAAGGCCACCTTTTTCTCCACGCAGGGCGTTAAATGCAGGCAGCGAGTCAGCTGCGAGACCAAAAAAAAAGAAAAACAAAAACAAATTTCAGCACAGGTTCCAAATTCAAAATGCAAATTGAGCGGAAAGGTCAAGTCAAGAATTAATAGATCAAATTGTTTACATCGGTCTAGCCGAAGATTAAATACACTTGTAATGTTCAAAAATTTAATTTTAAGTCATATGTATATAAGTATGTATACTTCATGTGATCGCAGATAACTACTTCTCAATGCGATTACAATTTTCATTACAAATTAAATAAACGCTCTGCCACCAGAGGAGCACAAAATGCACCCTCTGCCGAGAGGCGTGCAGCAACAGTACCGAGCAGCGCTCTCTCTTTCTCTTTCTCTGTTTCTGTCTCTCCGTTTCTCGTTTGCTCCGTGTGCCCCTTTCGCTCGAACCTGTTGCTGTTACATGTAGCGAAGCATGCTGTTGCGTTCGCACTCGTGCAGCAATCGCCGTTCGAATTGCCCACTTGTTGTGCGAATTTGGTTACATAACACAAAACACATCGCTGAATTTCACGACATTGTCGATTATCGTCAATTTCCGAACTTCAATGGAGGAAGAATTTTTTTTTTCGCTATGCAAATAAAAACAGGAAAATACTCACAGAGAGTGGCCGCGAGTGGCGACAGTTTCGAAGTAGCCAAAGTGTGCTGGCATTTCGGAGTAAATGTGTTGCCATTGCCATTGTTGAATGGGTGGGTGGGTGGTTGTATATGATAGATAAAGATGGGAATGGCCTGAAAACGAGCAAATGTAAAACATTTTTGCATTAGATTGCCGGCGCTTTGGGCACACGACGACGACAAATATAATACCTGGAAATGCTGCGAAGCGTTCGTTCGTTGAGCAAGCACTCAACTCAAATTGCCCTCCTAATGATCGCCCTTATCGCCGCGTTCTAAGCAATCGAGTTTGTTTTGCATTCAGTCAGTCAGCTGTTTGCCAGGTGGTGCTGATCGATCCGCTGGCGACATCTGCCGTCAAGCGATAACGTTTCGATAGCGCTTAACATCTGTACAAAAGTTGGTTGTTGTTCTGCCAAAAAAGAATCATGCTTAAGTAATTTAAGATGCAAAATGTTTTATTTATCTACAAAAATCCTAAATCATAATGGCTGTTCGAATCATACGTTATATACATATCGATCATTGCACTGGCGCCATCTAACGTTAAACATCGCCACATCCGATTAGCAGCAAAAAGCCGCAATATCGATAACAACCAACAGCTGGGCCAAAACAAACCAAAAACGTGCTCAGCAAAAATGGCAAGTCGCATTAAGTTTGTATACAAATATTATTGTATTTAATTGCATTTTGAAATTGCAGACGAACTTACGCAAAGAGCTGCAGAAATGCAAGCATCCCAACAGTCGCAAAACCAAGGCGCTGGGCAAAAAGGCCCGCCGACAAAACAACAAACACAAAGTGCGTTTGGGTCATGCAATCAAGAGCAACATAATGGGCGAAAAGCTGAGCTGGTTCCTGGGTCAGATCGAGGAGGGACGCACAGAGCCGTTGACTGCACAAGAATTTGAAGATTTGATTGCGTTATATTTCAAAAGATTCGATGACGAACTGGAACAGATTGCATTAAAGCAATCGATAAGCAAAAATCGGGCCAATCAGCATGCGGCGCGCCAGGATGTCATCCGAATCACCCTGGAAAAGGAGCGAAACGAATACCAAAGCGGTGGCATGGGTGAGTTTTTTTCTTCTATTTTTTGTGTTTTTAGACTAACTTTTTCCATGTCGTTGATAGAATTGTTAAATCTGTGCGATGCGACAAAATTTAAGGTGCTGTTCGATTGGGATGGCAGCGCTTTGAGCGTGCAACATTTAAAACTGGATCTGGTCTCATTCAACATGCTACAACGGCTAAAGCAGACGGCTGCAGAGACAGAAACAGCATCTACAAGCAGCAGCACCAGCAAAGCGAAAAATTCGCAGCAGATGGAGACGGCGTAAATTGTATATTATTGTTCTTACAGTGCTTAGTTATTAACATACCAACAAACACATGCAGTTGTCAAAAAATAATCAGTTAAATACTTGCTTGAATATCGATAAATGTGTTATATAAAATAATGGTTAATTTGTTACTAAAGAATTTACATTTTCTACAAAAAACTTGGTTGAATCGATAAGTTCGATAATTTACATGCATTGTAAGCACAGCACATGCGATGCAACGCTGCCTATCGATAGACACCACCACAGCTGTTCTGTGTATATCTGTGTGTGTGTGTGAACTTGAATTTACTATCCGCCAGTTGTGGTAAAAAAAAGCCTCGCATATCTATTGCAAATTTTGGCAAGATTTATTACATAAAAAAATCTAGCAAAAGTGCATAATTTCTCACATAAAGCGCACAGCAGTAGAGTTTCCGCTACACACACAATGGGAAGCAATTCATCGAAGGGAGTCGAAGTCGTTGCGACCGCAGCAGCGCCAACGTCCAAGGCCACAGATGCCGCTGCCGCCGGCGACAAGCCCAAATGCAAAGCCTGCTGCGCTTGTCCCGAAACCAAACGTGCTCGTGACCAGTGGTAAGAGCGAGGGAGACAGAAAGGGAGAGTGACGCAACAATAATTATTTGCTTTATTCGTTTTGCTTGCAGTATTATGGAGAACGGCGAGGAGAACTGCACAAAGCTGATTGAGGCGCACAAAAAATGCATGCGTGATTCGGGCTTTAATATCTAAAGAATGAAGCTGTGCGCTGTACTTAGAATATGCCAGCAATGGCTAACAAACTCGTAAATTTAATTTTCTCTTGTTATTTTTTTTTTGTTTTTCGCTTTAGCTGTATCTCAAATTAATTATAGTTAAACTAATGGCAAAATATTAATATAAACCAAAAAATAATTGTTGAAACCAAATCTGTGTTCAAATTTTGTAACTAGCTGCTCATGGTACAAGAAATATAAAAGGCAGCGTGACGTCTGTTAACAGTGCTCATTATTTATTTAGTTTTACTAGTATACGGCAACCCTGGTCCCATTAACGTTTTATGTTTGCCACCCTGGCAAATGCGCTCTTGCAAATGGCGCCATTATTTAAAATTCAAATAAAGCGAAGCGTATGCAAAGCAACCATAGCTGCCATGTATAACGTGATGATCAGCATGGTGGCAAAGGCGAGAATTCGCGACGGTTGTGGCACTGGAACCACGGCGTAGACGAGCGTGTGAACGATGCGGGCGATGGCAGCCAAACGGAACAGATTGCAGGCGACCAACGGATTGGGATTGGTGCATAGGTAGATCAAGGCCATGATGAAGTACGGCAGAATGTTCTCCATATCGTTGCGGTGCGCTCTAAAGAAGAGGGGGAAGGAGAGTGAGTAAGAGTGAGCACATGCTTGATCCACATTTCACTTGATGCCTCTCACCTGCGAACGCGTTCCACGCGTGGATCATCGAATTGTACTTCAATATTCTTGAAGAACAGATCCTCCTCATTGGGGAACACCTGAAAGCAAGAAACTCAACGTTCCAGTGTCAATTCATAAATGGAATAAGTGGGCTGTGCTCATTGGAAGGCAAATAGTAGATCACACCTACTTCCACTTCCAATACGTGTGCGCAGGAGCGAGAGGGAAAGTGAAGATCGAGTGACGATCCGTGAGGAAAATGCAAAGAAAATAACAGCTTAATGGAATGAGTGGAAGTGACGAGTGTTTTACCTTTCGCCGCATCACCAACGGCACCAGACCCAGCAGCTGTGAAACGAATGGAATGGATTGTGTTTGATGAGTGTGGAATGAGTTGAATTTCCTATTTCTAATTAACTGGAATTAAACTCACCTTGTAGCGAAAGCGTTGCAGCGCCGTCAGCAGAGACATCAGCAGCATCTTCACTACCAGCACAGTAGCCCAAAAGAGATAGCAACAGAACACTGGATTCTCCAATGTAAGCAGATCCATTGTGCTGTTATTATTACAACTACTACTACTATTGCTGCTATTTATATGACTAGAGGACATTTCGATGAGTTCTCGTGTGTGTGCGTATTGTGGTTTATGCTACTAGAGCCCACTTTGGCAAATGATTTGCTGCGCAGCTCAGAAATACGCAAATGGCTTAAAAAGCCAAACAACTCGCTAAACTGGTTCCAATTATTATGTGTCTCTGTATTTGTGTGCGTGTGCGTGTCCGTGTGTGTGTGTGATCGGAGTAGTTCAAGACTAGGTGACTGGGCAGATATAAACATATATATTATAAAAAAAAAATTTTAACGACTCATTAAACTGACACCTTCCCCTTCCATTTCCCCCTCTCCGTTTAGATATACTTGAAAGAGCAGATGAGCACATAGACAGCTTGGTAGAGCATAATGGACAATGTGATGAAGAAGCTGATCGCACGAGTCGGTTGTGGCATTGGAAACACCGCATACACCAAAGTGTGCAGCAGACGTGCACTGGACCCGATGCGTATGAGCAGTTTTGCGGTGAGGGGATGGGGTCCGCACGAGACGTAGGCGAGCGTCAATAGCAGGAAGGGCAGAATATTCTCCAAATCGTTGCGATGAGCACTGGAAATAAACAGAAGTCAATTGATATGTTGTGGAGCCCATACACGACATACATAATTTGCATGATGGATGTGAAATAATTATAACTGAAATAAATTAATATGTGTCAATTATAATAATAATAATAACGCAAACAGTAACGTGTGTAGTTCGTAGTGGGCCCCACACACTACACTACATATTTGCATGCTGGTCAAAACCAAGATGCGCTCGTCATGCGAGTGAGCGAGTATAATGCTTAAGCAGCGTGACAAACACAATTAGCACCCGGCAAAGTAAGTCGAATAGCAGACAGAAAGACGAAAGTGAACAAATATTTGAACTGGATTTTACAGTTTGTTTGTTTGTTTGTCGACCCAACGAGAGTGAGAGTAATTAGCAAGCAAATGAACGAATTCGTGTGCTGTTATTATTATTATTAATATTCATATAATATGTTTTTAACCCACCGACGCACGCGCTCCACGTTGGCATCATTGAAACGGACCTCGCTGGCGCCGTTAAGACGTAGGTCCTCGGGATTGGCAACCGCTTTGTTCTTGAAGCGCTGACGGGCCGTCAACAGGGTCATCAGCAGCATCTTAATGATGAGCACAGTGCTCCATACCAAATAGCAACAGAAGACCGGATTCGATTTACTGAGCAACGGAGCACCCGATGTTCCACTGTCCTGCATCATGTCTACTGTCCCGTTGTCCATTTTCAACTATGACAGGACTCGCGACTCGCAACTCGCTTAACTTAAGGCCTGCTTTAATTGCAGGCCAATAACGGGGTCAACAGCTGCACATTTTCCCAGCGACAGCTTGACCTGTTCCTAACTCAATTACACCCCCAATCTGATCAATCTGTATACACCGGGACAGTAAATTATGTGTAAAGATAATAAATTGCTGGCAAACATTATTCATATCTCGTTTTTTAGTTTATTTAATTTGAAATTCCTTATATTTTGATAACTAACGTTTCTTTTATTATCATCGTTACCAAACAAATTTGTCCGATTTTCATTTTAATTTTGGTTTGTATCCTCTGATGCGGTCCTAATGAACCAGTGCAAAGATTTTCCCTATCTGAAAATAAAATGGAACTTTACTGGATATCCTCCTTGCTAATTTTGCACTCAATAATCGGCGTTGAGCCGTTTTCTTGAATCGATTTTTTCCTAACTAAAGAGCATAATTAAAAATAATGTCGCCATACGTACAAATTAATATATTGTTAAAATTATTGATAAAAATTAAAAAAAAAATTCATGTCTTATTTTACTATCCTGGTGTGTATATTATCCATATGTATGTATATAAATAGGTTCTGTCCTATCGACAAAATTTGACAGATTTAATAATTAATTGTGATTGTACTACGCGTTGGGACTAGTACGGCAAAATGTATATAAATTTAAATCAACTTAATTTTTAATGGTATTTGCCATCTATAATCTACTTACCAGCGAATGTATTTTCTGAAATCGAAGAAACTGCGCCAATCAGTCTCTACCTATAACTACTAATATAAGATCTTATATTACACTTCCATAGATTTGATAGTCGGATCATATCACATCTTGTTTATTGATGCATTTTAAGAAGCATCCATGAATAAAAGCTCAAGGTTGTGTTTTGGCAAACAATAAACGAAAATAAAGAAAAACAAAACAAAAAAAATAATGAATTTAAAAAAAGCTTGCGCCACACACATACATACATATATATATGTGCATACATATGTACATATAAACTAATAGATTATTTAAATAGACAAAACCAAGTATTTAAACCGCAACGGAAGCGTCGAAGAAAGAAGTTGAAAACAAAAATCCAACAAAACAGAAAAAACAACAAGAACAGCTTTTAACATGCTCAAATTCAAAGTTCAGCGCAGTCGGCAAATATATACGTGTGTGTCTGTGTGTAGTACATACCATGATAACTAACAGTTTGTCATTTAAGCGAACTAAAAGCTTGCACAGAAAGAAAAAAATGCGAAGCAATTTATCGTCTGACTCGTCTGTGCATGCGTACAAGTATGTGTGTGTGTCTGTTCGCAGTACATTTGCATTCGTTGATCTGCTGTTCAACGGCGCAGATGTGTAGCATCAATGTGTTAACTGTGGACGAGTGTGTGGCAACATGGCGATGTGGTATGCATGCTTGAAATGACGTATGCAAGGAGTTGGTCTTTGCTCGCAGCGCCGATTTGTCTAAATTTAGTTAAAGAACAAGAAGAGTTAGCTTTATTCTAGTTTTATTCTTCTTTATGCTTCCACTCATCGAATTTTCTCAACGCTACTCAACGGCGTTGACATCGCGGTCGCTGCTGCTGTTGCGTCGTCGTCGTCATTAGCCACGCAGACGACGACGCCGGCAGCGACACGTACAGCGTTCAAAGTCCAAGTGTCTGGTTATTTTTTTTAGAAGCTTGTTTCTCTTCTGGTCTGCTTTATGACGAATTCCGTTTAACGTTTTAAGAGGGCAGGCAAACACAAAGAGATGAGGAGCGAGAGCGAGAGAGAGGGAGTCAAACTGCACAGCATGTGAAACAATCTAATGGCGCAGAAGGATGCCATCAAGTACTCCACGATTACCGTTTAATCGATATGTGTTTACACTTTTCTGTTTAGGTTATACATAAATATATATATATATATATATATATATATATAAATATAGATTTTGGAAAAGCTTGTCTTGGAAAGAGTACTTATAATTAAGTACATATGTAAGTATTTCTCATTTTACTTAGTGTGCAGTTCACCCAAGATTTCCATTTTCTTTGCACAATAACTGGGTGTGAAGTAATTTAAAGTATATTAAAGATTAACCTTCCGATTGGAATGATAATTATGGATCCAATCATACATCGACTGGTAGATAACGGATAGCAAGTCAGTTGCTACAAAGATCTCGATGTTTCTATAAACAAAAACATTTGTTATGCATAGACTCGGGCAATGCATGAATACCGTTGAAGATCTATATATCTCTAACAACTTGTATTCAAACAGTGAAGGCTCAAAATACTTATTCACCATTACGATAAGCACAACAAAAGGCAAAAAAATTATTTAACAAGCTTATCGAAACAACAATTAGAAATGTACAAAAATACTCATTCGCCTAATTTCTTTTTATTATTTTTATTATTTTTATACCCTGAACCCATTAAAAATGGGTAAAAAGGGTATAATGGTTTTGTGCAAATGTATGTAACAGGCAGAAGGAAGCATCTTCGACCCCACAAAGTATATATATTCTTGATCGGGATCAACAGTCGAGTCAATATAGCCATGTCCGTCCGTCCGTCCGTCAATATGTTTTTGTGTGTCGGCAGAAATTCACATGATAAGTTCCTGTTTTTAAATTCGATCTGTTATATCTTCGCTAATAATTGTGTGTATTTATATACAGTGTCTCATGCCTTTTTTGGACCAATGCCAAGCAAAAATTTTAATTGCCTGCCATAAAGTAATTATACATTATTTTTCAAAAATTCCAAAGACCGATGGCGATTAACCATCAACATTAATATATGACCCCAATAAACTGGGGTTTCCCCACATGCTAGGTCGGGTTATGTAAAAACTACCTCAATTTATGGTAAAAGCTTATTTCGAACAGTTACATTATGGACACCTGGGTGCCATAAAACCCGGATTTTTTACGTCAGGTTGACTTTTTTCGGTATAAATAGACAAATCCTTTGTAATCAGTTTAGTTATATCCTGCATATAGCACTGCAACCAGCCAACAAGGACTATGGGCACGCGGTCTAACATTGAGCAACGGAAGTTTATCCTGGAACACTTCAAAGTGGGATATTCACATCGCCAAATAGCTGAAATGGTCAATTTAAGCAAGTCAACGGTATACAACATCATTCGGCGCTTCGTCGACGAAAATCGGACAGAGGACAAGGACAGAATGGCACCAAACAAAATTTCCACCGAACGGAAAAGTGATGTGTGGAAACTGTGCGCCTGGTTCTGCGCAACCATTACTTCAATGACCGAGTATCACGGATGAAGCCCTTTATAAATCAAGGGACCAGGATGATGTTCGCCAAGACCCACTTGACAAGGATTTGGAGTTCTGGAACACAGTCATATTTTCAGATGAGTCAAAATTCAACATTTTTGTGTGGTGGTGTTTATTGAAACAACAATGGACAAGAATGTGTACTTCAATATATTAAAGGAAGATTTACTCCAAAGTGCCGAGAAGCTGGGAATCCGACATACTTTCGGATTCTACCAGGACAACGACCCCAAGCATATGTCCGGAATAGTACAGTCCTGGCTTATCTGTAACGGCCCCTACATGATAATTCCATCGACTCAGTCTCCAGATTTTAATGTTTTTAATAATATGTGTGCTCTGCTGGAAAATACCATACGGAATCACAGCATATCCAGCAAACAGGATCTCAATAATGCTCTGCTGGATGAGTGGAGCAAGATCACTCCAGAAACTACCCAGAAGCTGGTATCTTCCATGAATAATAGGTTATGGGAAGTTGTTAAGGCTAAAGGATATCATACTAAGTATTAACATCCTTATTTAAGTTTTTATACGCCAAAATACGCATGTAATTTGGATATGCTTTCAGTTTTTGACCAATTTTACTTAATTAATTAATATTTTAATAAAAACAAAAGTTGCTTTTTCAAACGTGATATAACATGAAACAAATTGACCATTTGACATTTTGCGTTTTTATCCTTTATAGCACTTTAAATTTTTTCTAAGACACTGGTACGAAAAAGCTCTGAGACACTGTATATGTTCAACTTGCTACAAATGTTTTATTTTTCGCTTTACTTTTTTTTTGTCGTAATGATTTTTGTTTTGTAACTTCATTTAATATATTATTATGTATTTTAAAAATTTACAAACAAAAGTAAGTTATATATGTAGTATAGATTTGTATATATATATATTTTTTTTTTAAAAATAAATGAAAAATAATAATTGCATTTAGTTATTGCTGATACATTTTTAATATTTTTTTTATTATTGATATTCATATTGCTGTATATTGCTGGGTGCGTTTTGCTTTGCTTTTGCAAGGCAGATTTACAATCGATTTCTGTTCATTTTCATTTTCTTTTACTTTCTATTATTTAAGTTTGTCAAATATGTTTAAGTGTATTCATTTATTGATAACAGTAAAGATTGCTGCTTCAGGCAAGATACACAAATATACAAATACATATTTCGATTATGAAAACACTTACTCCAAAATCGTATTGAAAAGATTTTGTAAAGACTCGGCATAGTTTAGACTCAAACTAAAATAAGCAAACCAATTAGGAATTACTCTTTCAGTTGCAGTCCCATAATAATGTAATATGGATCAGAAGCATCTTTATAGGTGTAGGTAAATGATAAAAATAGTAGCTTATTGCATTAGCAAATTATAGGCAAAAATACCATAAGATGGGAGAAGGCAAATGCAAATGCGAATCTGTTCAACTCTGGTTGCTAATCTCTGTGGCAGTTGCAACGGCAACCGTTGGCGTTGCATTGATGGCAGCTTTGTCCAGGCAACGCAGCTTCTGGTACATATGTATGTAGTGGGCCTGCAGCTGCCGTTGATAGCCGAGCACCTTGTCCTTTTCGGCACACCATTGACGCTTCTCCAGCTCGAGATTGATACGAAAATCATCGAGTTTCTCGCGCAGCTTGGCAATGTCCTCGGCATAGGTGGTTGACTCCTCGATGAGCGTGTCCAGTGTTTGCTGTGCCGGCTGTCCCTCATCCAGCTGCAATCGTTTCATGATTGCATCCAGTTGCTGCTGTGGTGCCAATGATGGCATCACAACTGCTGTCGCTGCCTGTGTCGTATATTTGCGCGTCTTCTGACAGATCTCATTGAGATTGTCCAGCTGCTGCTTGAGGCGCGTATACCGTCCGCACGGCTCTTCGCCGTATTCGTGCGCAATGGCCAGATCGGATAGCTCCTTGCGCAGCTTGACCAGTTCGTTTGTTAGCGCACCAATCACTTGGTCCTTGAGCGCAATGATCTTGTTCAGCTGCTGTAGCTGTTGCTCCTGTTGCTGCTGCTGCTGCTGCCCCTGTTGCTGCTGCTGCTGCTGTTGTTCCTCCGCCTGCTGCTTTGGTTGACTTTGGCATGTGGTTGTCTTACAGTTGTTGTTATTGTTGTTGTTGATATTGCTAATGTTATTGCTGTGTCTCAGGCTGACAATTGCATGATCTTTCATATTGATTTCAATCTAAGCAAAAATAAATATATATCTACAATCGAAATTTACAGCGAGTCTAATTTGCAGCAACTTACATGCGCCTCCTTTAGCTGCGTCTTAAGTAAAGCTATCTCCCCGTTCCGTTCACAAACCTTCCACTCGCTGTCCTCCAGCTGGACACGCAGCGCACTTATTGTCTGATGAGCGTCGCTCAACTGCTGATTGAGTTCCTGGGCAGAGTATTGGAGCTGCTGCTCAGAGTTCTTTAAGCTCTTGTTGCTGCATCTGGTCAGATCGAGTTGCTGCTGCAACTTGTGTAACTGCTCCGATTGGCGCAAATTGTGCTGTTTTAACTGAAACTGTTGCAATGCCAGTAGCTGCTCCAATTTCTTAAACTTCAGCTGATACTCGCGCTGCTGGCTCTCATAGAAGAGCTTCAGCCGTTTTGTCTCGTGCTCCCAAAACACTTCCTTGTCCTAATACAACAAAAACCAACAAAAGAACAACAAAAAGCAAAAGCATATGTCAGTGTGGCCGTCGGGCGGTGAATTTGTTATTTAACCTTTTGAACTGTGAAAATTACTTTCTCATTCTGTTCCATTGCCTGTCGCAGATACGACAACTCCGAATCACGATCCTTAAGCGCCGCCTCCAGCTCCGATATGCCAGAGTCCGAGGGCGAGGGCGTCAGATCGCTGCCAGCGGCCACTGCGCTGCCTTTGCTGCAGACAAATGACAAATCGATAGAGTTATTTTTAGTTATCAGCTCTGCTTGGGCTAAATTTATCGCATTAAAAACGCTACCTGCTGGCGCAGTCCGGCCTATCATGACCAGTCAGGCAGTCCAGACCATGTCCCAGACCCAGACCCAGGCTCAGACCAAGGCCATCGTCGTTGACGCTGCGCTGAACAACTCGATGGCTGCGTCTACGTGCCGCCAGGTGGCGCAGATCTGTTGTGCCTGGCAAGTAAGCAAACAAACAAAAATCAACAAATTTTGAATAATTTACCTAATTACAAAGTTAAACACTACATAAATTAATGTTCATTATAATGTGAATCGTATTAAATGCAGACAAAGATATATACTTACTGCCAAACTTGTGTGTGCCCGTAGCCGTGGAGAGCGGCACCAGGGAGGGTGTCGATCCATAGCCGTATCGCTCGCCGGAAACTGGCTGCTGTGCGGACGCCTGCTGCTGCTGCTGCTGCTGGGAGGCAATGCGATAGTCCGGCTCAAACGGAATGGGCTTGAACGCAATCGGACGCAGAAAGTTGCTACCAATACTACCACTACCAACGTTGCCGGGCTGCAGCGAAAGGCAACGCGATATCAATCAATAACAAAACAAGAAAAAACGGGCACAACCCAATTGGCACACCTTATGCCCGACTCAATGCCACGCCTCACCTGTTCTCTGACCTCGTCCGGCTGTTGTTGCTGCTGCTGTTGCTGCTGTTGTTGCACTTGCTGTTGCTGTTGCTGCTGATGCTGTTGCTGCTGTTGTTGCTGTTGCTGTTGATGCTGCTGCTGCTGTTGCTGCTGCTGTTGCTGCTGCTGTTGCTGCTGCTGTTGCTGCTGCTGTTCGCTTAGGGCCAGACGGTTACCGGCAGCAATAGGCGTTGTCCGACGCACCGTTTGCGTCTGTGTCGGCTGGTTAAGCATTGTTGGCAACGACTGCAGCACCTCTTCGGCTGGCCGGCTCTCGCCCAGCTCACTGCGACTCAGCTCGAACATTTGGCGTATATTGTGAAACTTGGTGCGCATCTGCGATCCGGTCATCGCATCATCATCCAGATTACTGTGACTGCCAAACTTCTGACTGAGGCGGCGCTGCTCCTGGCGTGACTTCAACGTGCCCGTATGCAGTGCTCCATGGCATGACGATGGCATCTGCAGCAGCGGCGATCCCAACGCTGTCTGCCCCATACTGCTCAGGCTTGGTGTACTCCGTAGCGTTAGCGGAGCATTTGTTTCCAGCGACACGGATCGCTTGTGTCCGCGCTTGCCCAACGGCAAACCTAATCCGGACATTGGCACCACGGCATGCGCCGGCAGAGCCATGTGTGTTGTCCCAGACATGGACGAGCGTGCTGCTGCTGTAATATGCAACAGATTCATTCAATCAGTAATATGAAACATGCTCAAAAATAAATGGGAAACAGTCTTCATATTTGTATGCCTTTATTAAGATATTTGCTGATATCAATCGATCCATTATAGACTGGCTAATATATTCGATTCATTATTGGACTACTGATTTGAAACCATGCTGCAATATTAATGATCATTGGCTAGAAAGGCATGCATTCGTAATTATATTTTATCGATCAACAAATGAAATGCCACAAGACACAATTCGAACTGATAAATTACCATAAATAAATGATTATTGTATTTTCTCTTGCACTCCCAACATTTTCAGTAAGTATTTATTTATCAGTTATCTAAATACATACGTATATATATATATATATGTATATATATATAAATATATATTTGCCAATGATTGCATTGTAAACAGCTTGTGGCTTGCTTGGTGGTGGTCCTCAAGCATCGATGCAATCCTCTCCATCTGGCTGAATTCCAGTTGCTGATGCCAACTGCTAACGGTAAACAACTTTTTTTTACTTATTTTTCTCTTCTTTTTTTGTTGTCTGTTTAAATATTCATCTTATTTTGTAAAGTAGCGCACAGAAAAGCCAAGCAACAAAACCGACCATTCAACGAACAACAAACACCACACAAACTGATACTCTCTCGCTGTGCCACCATCTCCACCTGCCCCACCCCCTGCCCCACTCGGCATCAAGTGTGGCACTTTCTTGTTTTGAGACTCGTCGACCTATATTCTTGCAACTAACTTTAGCGCAACTATTTCTGTGGCATTGACAACACGATTGCGTCTGCACCGTCCACTGTCCACTGTCCACTGTCCACAGTCCACAGTCCACAGTCCACAGTCCACAGTCCACAGTCCACAGTCCACAGTCCACTGTCCACTGTCCACTGTCCACTGTCCACTGTCCACTGTCCACTGTCCACTGTCCACTGTCCACTGTCCACTGTCCACTGTCCACTGTCCACTGTCCACTGTCCACTGTCCACTGTCCACTGTCCACTGTCCACTGTCCACTGTCCACTGTCCACTGTCCACTGTCCACTGTCCACTGTCCACTGTCCACTGTCCACTGTCCACTGTCCACTGTCCACTGTCCACTGTCCACTGTCCACTGTCCACTGTCCACTGTCCACTGTCCACTGTCCACTGTCCACTGTCCACTGTCCACTGTCCACTGTCCACTGTCCACTGTCCACTGTCCACTGTCCACTGTCCACTGTCCACTGTCCACTGTCCACTGTCCACTGTCCACTGTCCACTGTCCACTGTCCACTGTCCACTGTCCACTGTCCACTGTCCACTGTCCACTGTCCACTGTCCACTGTCCACTGTCCACTGTCCACTGTCCACTGTCCACTGTCCACTGTCCACTGTCCACTGTCCACTGTCCACTGTCCACTGTCCACTGTCCACTGTCCACTGTCCACTGTCCACTGTCCACTGTCCACTGTCCACTGTCCACTGTCCACTGTCCACTGTCCACTGTCCACTGTCCACTGTCCACTGTCCACTGTCCACTGTCCACTGTCCACTGTCCACTGTCCACTGTCCACTGTCCACTGTCCACTGTCCACTGTCCACTGTCCACTGTCCACTGTCCACTGTCCACTGTCCACTGTCCACTGTCCACTGTCCACTGTCCACTGTCCACTGTCCACTGTCCACTGTCCACTGTCCACTGTCCACTGTCCACTGTCCACTGTCCACTGTCCACTGTCCACTGTCCACTGTCCACTGTCCACTGTCCACTGTCCACTGTCCACTGTCCACTGTCCACTGTCCACTGTCCACTGTCCACTGTCCACTGTCCACTGTCCACTGTCCACTGTCCACTGTCCACTGTCCACTGTCCACTGTCCAAGGTTCTCGCAACTGGTTTTGCCACCGCCACAGCCACATTTGGCAACAGGTGGCAGATCGGCCGACTGTGCCACCTTTTGTGTTTTGCCATAACATTTCGAATTTCACCCAAGGTTACATGTGTATCTCAGATGAAATTATATCCCTGAGCACTACACTTAGAAAACAAGAAGTGACATTTTTAAAAGTTTATAGATAAGATACTCGAAAGCAGCTTGTGTAATCCTAATGAAATATGCATATGAATTGTGGTGTTACCAATTTCAGTTAGGGCAGGTTCAGTTATAGCCTTAAGTTATCCAAAATTCTGATTTATGTCACCTTTGATATTCCCAGCTAAATTAACGGCAACCAAAACGTTTGTTTCTTAGCCAATCAGCGTATTGTTTTAAATCCCATCTACATATTTACCAGAGAATCACTATTATTTATTCTTTAGCCATATTTTGCCGTCTTATGTCAACGTGTTTTTTATGCGATTTTCTCCTGCTTCGTTTTTTTATTCTTTCAGTTTCTTTCTTCATCTAGATGCTAGAAAGCTAGATACCTGATTGGGTATTTATATTGCAAATTCTTCAGTGCTCAACGATTTGGCCAATTAAGTACATTATATGTGGTTAAAGCCAATTACATCTAATAAGCAATAATTGCCAAAAAAAAAAAAATAAAAACAATTCTTGCTGAATTGCTCAAACTAATGAGGAAATGATCGAAAATAATACTCAACTGAAATCCATTCTGGAGAACTTACTTAGTACTTATGTACTTACTATTCTGTCAGCTACATTTTTGTTTTCTTGATTTTGAAAGAGCTTAAAACGTGTTCAGCATCTGCAATATGAATAGTGACTGAATGACATATGAATGTTCAAATGTGATTGCTTTGATTCCATTGATTTTGTTATCACTTTGCAACATGGCCCTTTTCATTGTTTGTCAATCTGCTTAGATATCGTACAATACTTATCTTGTTTTTTATTTTTATTTATTATTTTGATAACGTTTTGCTTGCAAGCGAAGAATGCCTTGCTGGTTTTAGTATTACTAGTTTTCCAATAAAAAATATTTCTGAAGTTAAGTTATTTTAATTTCTTTGGTATGCCTACATTTTTCAAATATCCAAGAATTTAAAGATAAATACGCGAAACCGGAACCAATTTTACAAGCAACTTCACAAACAGCTTCTCTGCGTTGATTTTAAATAAATAGCGACACGGCTTTGGAAAAGCCCATAGCGACCATAACTAAGAAGTTCTGGTGTTTGCTTAATTTCAATAAATTTTTAAAATTCTGTAACGGGGAATACCATTTGTTTATACGTGAATGAATCAATTGCTTGAATGATAGTCTAAATACCATAACACAAAATACCAATAAGCCGAAAAACCTAATTACAATCGTTATAATAAACAATATATATATTTTTTTGGAATCAGTCTATATCAGTCTCTATCTTTATATGCATATTTTGGTTTGATTATTTTATATTGTTGTTTTAACAATTAATGGCCACATTTCGAAACTGAACAGTAAATCTGTAATTAATTTGTAAGATTGAAAACAACTATTAAAGTGAATAAGCAAGATTCGTTTTGAGCGCTTAATGTGGCTTGGATTCAGTTTGACTAACTGTTAGATAACATTCAAGCCCATTCAAGCTCATCAAATGAATAGCGGGGCATTCATTTCAATTGACATGAGAGTCAGTTGCGGCTTGAATGCTTTCCATTTTTTTGCATTACAATCTATAGATAGTTGCTCACACACAGACACACACACACGACTGGGGTATATCACATATAAATATTTCACAAGATTTTCTATTATATGCGACGCTAAAACGCACTAAACCCAGCCGGGCTTCACTGGGGCAGCTCCATTGTGGACACGTTTCGCAACGGCAATCGCAACAACAAAATCAACAGCAGTAACAGCAACAGGAATGAAATCTTAGCAAAGTTTTGTAGGCCCGTCTCAAACAAAGCCGGCAACAAAGCGGTCGATCAGGCGACAATTTCAACAACAATCAACGCCAACGACGATCGTCGTCGTCGTTAAACTGCCAATGTAATTTATTTACTTCTGCCGATGGCTTGTGAAACACACACAAACACACACAGACACACACACACAAACACACACACACAATCTTATAGAAGGAAACAGAGAGACTCTCACACATTAACTGTTAGTTTGAAGTATCTGCAAAATGTATCTGGCAAAAGGCAAAATGAATAAAAAAAAAATGAGACGAAACTGACAAAAAGACAGACAACTGACAACTGACAGAAAACAGAAAACCCGTTCGCATTTTGGCCGCCGGCCCGTTCTCGATGACCAAAGCCAATGGCTTGATTTTTGCTTTTGAAAGTTTCCATCAATGAAAGTCCCAAAGTTTTTGTCGGACAGCACCAAAATCATAATATCATAAAGCAAGACCAAAAAAAAATCAAACTCATAAACAATAGCAACAGCAAAACAACAACAACAAGAGGCCACAACAAGCAGCGGCTCAGATCCGCATTCAATCAGAACTCGCATTTGCATTCGATTTTGAAAAGTGTTTTGACCCTAAAACGACTGACAGCAAAAACAACAACAACAAAGTCGTTGAAATAGCCGTCACTTCATGTTATGTCTTTTTATATTATTTTGTTTTGTTTTGGTTTAGCCTAGTCACACGGCGTATGAGTAATAAATGCGTTAACCATAAGAACTTAAACAGGCAAAATAGTCGCAGCAGCCGCCTCAGCAGCAGACGCAGTCCCAGACGCAGCCGCTATCGACTTGACCATGTCATCGTCGGTGGCCGGTAAGACCGGGCCCCAGACCAGCTGCCCCATCGACTTTTTTCCCACGCTGGCAGCCGCAGATTTATTTTTTTTGTTTTTTATGCACACTGAATACTAACTGCCTTCATTTGATTTGCGTTTTTCGTGCAGTCGCACAGTGCAACAAATGCAATTTGTTATGCTTGGTTATTTGTATACCCTAAACCCATTAAAAATGGGTAAAAAGAGTGTATAGCGATGTCCGTCTGTCTGTATGAGCACGCAAAACCCACAGAAAAGAAACACCCAAGTTATAGTCGAAAATATATTCTCATATTGATCTCATTTAATTTTCTGTATGCATAAATATGCGAGCGCATGTGTGAGAAAGAGATGGCATGATCATCGACGCGAGCGTCAATATATTTTTGTGTGTATTCTGCAGAGCCCCGTTACCTACGATCGAGCTCACTCGACTACAGCGCTCTTACTTGTTTAATGTTTCCCTTGTGATTGTGATTACGGGAAGTACGTTTTTTTTCAAATTAAATTATATACATTTATAAACTATCTAAAATGTTTTTAGATAGTTTTCTTCTGTTTACAAACAACAAAAGCAATGCAAAACATAATCTAAGAGTTCTGTGTAAATATATATAAAAAAAAAAATCGACGTATTTTTCCTAAATTTTAGATAAATGTGCTCCTGAACTAAGAAAAGTGAAATACAAAATTTCCGGCTTAGAATTATATATATTTTTTATATATTTTTGAATAATTATGTTTTTAATGTAATCTTCTCATTGTTAATGCAGATACATATTATGTTAATGCTATCTTTTCCATATGGTTTATTATTATCATTATTTTTATTTATTTTTTTTTTTTGAGCAGGCTGCGATCACTGTGCACTGTATGCTGTTAAATTAATATTGCTGTTTTTGTTATTGCTTTTTTCATTTAGTTTTTGCATTTGTATCTTGTATCTCAAAGTCCGAGCAAAAGCAAAGGCAAATGCCGCCAAGCGGTTGAGTTAGTAATTTATTGTTGATTGTGAATTTTTAATTGAATTCATTTAGACTGTAACGCTGTCGACATATATGTTGTTTTCTTTTTCCTTTATTTATTTATTTTGGCTTCAATAATTGCACTCCAAGTCGGTGGCATTGCGCAGTCGTAAATAAAAAAGAAATAGCTAAAGTTGAAATACGTCTTAAGCAAAAAAGAAAAATAAATAAATTACCAACTAACGGCACTAAAAGAAGCAATGCAATGAATAAGCGTGACGAAAACGGCCACAACAACAACAACACCAGCAACTTTAAATGCAGCTAAACTTTTCTTTTATATTATTAATTTATCGCCCGCTAGTTTTTCATTTAAGCGCAATCAAAATGCATTTCAATTTCAGGTTTCGGTTTCGATTTCGGTTACGTTTTTGTTTTTTTTATTATTTTTTTTATTTATATTTCTGTTCAGCGGCGATTCAGATTTGGAAATCCGAACCACAAAAAAAATACTTTCGTTTTGCATCACTCGAATGATTCGAATGATGATTGCAAAAGGTCAACGCAGAAGTTTCTGTCTGCACGAAAATAAATATATGTATATATATATATATATATAAATACATATATGTGCATGTGTGACGTCACTTTAATATGATTACGATGGCGACGACTTTGATTTGGCCATTATGCGCCATTATGCGGCATTATGGCATCAACGATTACTTTATTCATGCATTCATCATTTATAATTTATCATTTATCATGCCACCCGATCGTCAGCACCTCTCCAACTGCTCATCAACACACTTATGCGCCTAAATGCAACCGCTTGCAACATCTGAGCCCGCAACGCAGTTCGGAAATCGGAATTCGAGACCGCCCCAATCGATTCGATTGACATTAATGTGTGTGTGTGTATCGGCATAACTAAGCAATGGTGAAAAGCGCCTCGCACAAGCATTCCATCACTGCCATTGGATGTGTGTGTTTACCGCACCCCGCAGCTGTGCGACCAGTTGACCAGTTGACTTGATCTAGTGACAGCCGCAAGTGGCCCAACAACATCATCATCATCATCAGCAGCAGCAACAGCAACAGCAGCAGCAACAGCAGCAGCAGCGATGACCTTGGCGCTGGCTGGAGCGATTTGTGATAGTTGTGGAATGGAGGTAGGGGGATTTGGGCAGTAATCGGCTCTGTGTTCGATCTATGAAATGGGAGTGGGCCAGTTTGATTGTTTTGAGGCCACACTCCTCGTGTAAATATCAAATATCTTTTTGTTCACATTAAAATCATTGGAGGATTGTGCAAATGCCAGATGACTGCATAATCAATGTTTAATATCTGATAATAACAATAATACCATCAATACAATTGGAAGGTCTTCACCTCCTGCGAAGTAGTTATATCTATGAAATCACCAATTTTAATCGAGTTGAGGGTGTCTATGTCACTCGAGGCTAAGACATGTTTTTCTAGGATAATATCTAGTTTAGCTAGCTGACGTGCTAGTCTACAGTATCCTGTCAAGAAAGCGATCAGTATTCGAAGTCTGTTCATTCCAATGGATGCATAATCGTTAATAATTATAACTGGCTAATAGTCATTTGGCTTTCTTGGACCTTGTTCCTCTGTCCAGCAGATGTTTTTCATTGAATTTAACGAATATAAATAATACTACTTGTCATTAATTTATCTTTGGAAGCATTTTTTATGCTTACAATGGGGAAACGTTTTTTTAGAGCTAATAAAATACTTTCCAAACCAATAAACAATGTCTGCATTAGATTGACTAGAAGATGGTGCAAAACAGATTTGGAATGATCAGATGTCTACAGATATATTATATATATATACATAAATATAAATAAATAAATACTTCAATAGTCATCACAATGGTTTTTTATTATATTTTTTTTTGCAGTTGTTCAACAATTTTTGGCAATTTGAATGGTTTTTTTTTCGGGGTATTTTTGTTTGCTTTCCAAGCCACGCAAGTACACCCACTGGAAACTAAATTTTGAGCATCCAACTATTTAAATAACATATATGAATAACAGTTGGCAATAGCTTTTGATTGTTACGCTTCCATATGGGCAAAGTCTGAAACAATGAAGTGGTCCAAATTGATGCGGGCAACAATCACCGTAAATGTGAAGTTTAGCGAAATCAATCAAGTAAATATATTGTTATCACTAGTAGATACCCTGTAAAAAAAGACTATGAGCAAACAACTTTTGTACTTACTGAATAAGTAGAAAAAAGATATCCCAAATAAAAGGAAAGATATCTATTACTAGTAACTGAATCGATTTATGTTTAAATTCACAACTAGAAGAAAATAGCCAGCAGCTGCGACTCACCTATTAAACTCTTATTGTTAACCATTTGCAGGGTATACTGGGTATACAACGAAAATCACAATAGAATGCCTATATAAAGTTTAAGGCATGTAGGTATAGACAATTTAAGCGCTTCAATGGTTTTTATTTTCATTTTGATTTGGATTTTTTTTTTTTGTGTTTTTTGTCTTTGTATTTTTTTGTAATGCTGTTGTGAAAAACTATTGACCTTAAATTGTCGCAAACGCGTTGGCGTAATGAGCCCAAATTCTTGCCCATGACAACAGATCAGATCAGATCAGAGCGACTATTTAAAGCGAATGAGCTTGTATTTATGGCATTTATGTGATTTGGCTGATTTTGGTACACAGCTACAGTTAAACTATGCAAATGACCGAACGCAGGAAGCCAGCACTCATCATGTTGTTGTTGTTACTGTTGCTGTTGCTGTTGCTGGTTCTGTTGCTGTTACTGTTGTTGCTAATGATGATGGCAATGACAGCTATGACAGTTGCGACGCATATGCAAATCAAGTTTCGGTCAATTGCATGGCCAATTAACAACAACAGCAACTCAATATCCGGGCTCGGGCTCGGGCTCCACTCAGTGGGGCAATTAAATGACCAACGCTTGAATCGGCACAACAGCAACAATTACGAATGCGGAGCAGGCAGCCGTGGCAGCCACAGCCACAGCCACATGCAACAACGCTTTCACTGACCAGTGCCAGCTGCTGTCAGTTGCGGCACAGTGAAAAAATAAATTAATATTGCTAGGATAAATTTCGTTGTTCACATATATAAATGTATTCAACTATTTTAATAACAATGTTCAGATTATGTTTAGCTATGGACCTATGAGCCAAAGAATGCCTGCTTTGTATCAAGCATATTTCACTGAACTTTAAATAATCGTTGAATTGCAATTCCTCGATTTATTTGCAGTGGTTTGTTTCCAGCTGTCAGCTGCCAGTTGGCAATTGGCAATTGGCAGTTGTGAGTTGACCAGTGCTACTCCAAAATCCTAGCCAAAGATTAAAGCGTGGGCGAGCTGTTAGCTTTCCCACGTTGCTGGTGCGGCTGCCTTTTGTTGTTGTCGTCTTGTTGGGCTTGGTCAGCCATTAGTCACGCTCGGAGTTTTGTTTATGTGGCGCATTCGCCCGAAATCGCAGCAAATACATACATTGCCCGTTGTCTTTGGCAGAGAACAAATAAACAATTTGTAATGTGTTCGGCAATATCCCATAGATGGCTCATTCTAGCAATTCCCATACTTAAACCAATTCCAATTCCAATTCCAATTCACATTCCCAATCTCGTTGGCGTCTTTTAGTATCCAGTTGCTGCTGATGTTGCTTTTGCTAATGCTGCTGATGATGCGCATGTGTTTTCCCAAGGCTTATTATTGTTATTGTTGCCCGTTTGTTTGCATAATAAATAAGTCAGGCTAAGAGCCAAGTTTATGCCACCATCAGTAATACGAAACAATAACAACAACAACAACTACATTAACAACAAAAGCCTCTGCATTCACTGTTGCTGCCGTTGGCGTATGTTGCTGCCGTGAGACATTTGGCGCCAGGAGCAACACTCACACTTTATCGTTATGTTAGCCAAGCGGCATTTATGCCGCTAAATCGTCCAATTTGTTGCACAAAAGATGGCTGCCCAGAAAGTTCTATAAAGTTGTTGCACTCTCCGTTCTCGCCATGGGAAGCGATCGCCCATAGAAGTAAGCGTCTATGCCACCGCCTCTGCTACGGAGCCAAAATTGAAATCGGAGTTGGAGTTGGAGTCGGTGTCGAAGTCATCGGGCCATGACCAATGCGCGTTCTGTGCAATTTACAATTATTGCAAGTGGGAGCTGTCTATGCGCATCAAAAATTGCCGACATAATAATAAAGCTATAGCTGGCGAAGGCGTTGATCTTTGCTGCACCTTTCACACACACACCTCGACAAATGTACCGGAAACCTACGGGGCTTGGCCCAAGATTTGTAAGTTTTTTGGGTCGCAGGTATTTTTTGTTGCTATTTGTTTCTTCCAACCCAATCTACAAATTGTCATAGCTTTGAATTATAAAAGATGAGGAGGGAAGCAATTTATCCATTGGGGCTGCCCATTATTCTAGAAATTTAAATACAAATATCTTTTTTAAAAGACTTAAGTTTGATATTGTTGTTCATTTCTAAATACTAAATAACAGGGATCTGCATTGTATTCAGTTTTGAAAAGCTTAAGTGTTGATTGAATAATCAAATTGATTGATATCAAAATTTTGAACATTCCAAAGGCGACTTCGGCAATAGCTTGGCATTTATTAAACAACAAAAAAATATATAAATATGACAAAAATGTTTATTGTTGTAAATGCCTCTTCAAGGCGAACTTCTTTCCTATTCCCTGGACGTTGATACCAATGGAACCAAATTCTTTACAGGATTAGGCTAGAGACTAGCACAAAAGTTAAGCTACTCGTATATGGATTTACATACATATATAATCGCAATGGTATTCAAATTGCGTTTTCTTCAAGATCAAGATCTTTTGCTGTTATTTGTAAGTCTGTCATGACCTCAATCTATGGCTGACCAGACTCTCATCTTCTTTATGTGCATCTATATATATATATATATATATATATATATATATCTAAATATATATATGTAGGTGAAGCTCACCTACATTCAGATGTATTTAAAATTAACAGATAGACAAGCAGATGGACAGAGAGAAAGAGAGAGAGAGAGAGAGAGACAGGCGAACTTATGAACGGACGCACTCAGCGAACAGTATCAGAAAGTGATCATAAATCTGTATAACCTGTATGTTGATTTTCACCAACTCACTCGGCATACATACATACATACATACATGCATACATACCTTCTTACATACATATGTATGTATAGCTAGATATGTACTCGCTTATAACGAGGCAGAGTTGGAGTTGTGTTCTGTGTGCCCCCAAACATAAAAAGTGAATTTTTGCGGCACTCGCTCAACTTCAGCCTTCGACTTGGTCGCCTTTGTTTATTGTTGTTGTTGTTTTTGGATGACTTTTGTACACTTTGTGCGCTGTTTTGGGTTTTGTCTTTGGCTCTCGCTTACTTTATTTTATTTTGTTGTATTTTATTTAGTTGTGTTTTGTTTTCTGTTTTGTTTGGTTTTGTTTTCTTTCGTTTCGTTTTTTTCCGTATTTTTTTTTTGCGCACTTGGCCTTAATTGCGCATGCGCGCACTTTCAATTCCTTAGGATGATGACGCTTCGTTTGATTGCGAAAAGGGGTGGTGGATTGGTGGAGGTTGCATGGGGGCATGGGGGAACAGAGCGTGTGTCAAATTGATGCTGAGGCAAAGTGGACTTCTCTGCAATGTTATACTTCTCATCCCATACGTGGAACGGCGAGGCATGCTACGGAAAGCATAATTGAGCTGGCGAATCTAAACGAAAATTGCTCTTAGCCAGTGCGAATCGAGTGCGCCTGACCAGCTGTGGCCAACTGGAAAGCTGGCCAAGTGGCAAGTTCATGGTAACAGCAAGCGACAAGAAGACAATATACCGAAGGCTGCTTACTCTACTACAACTCTATTCCACTTCAACTTTATAAATAGGTTCTTCGCTTACCAAAATTACTATACTAAATAAAGATATTTTTTAATGCCTGATAATATTAGAGAAATTAATCTTAATAGTTGTAATCGATCCTTTTTGGCAACGCACAAAACTTATGGCTTAATCTTTGTGCTTAAACTCAGTTTGAGTTGAGTTCTCTTAGTAATAGAGCAAATTTCATTCATGCATATAAAAACGCAAAGCCTGAATGAGCATGCTTTGCTACCCTGATTGAAGTGTGTCGAGAAATAAAAAATAAAATAGAATTAAATAAAATAAAAAAAATAAAGAGCTTTAAGATTGTCTCGCATATAGATTTCTAGAGGCTGCTGCCGCCAGTGGCAGTGAGATGTTTTTGTTTGATATATACATACATATGTGTGAATATGTATACATATATTTTATATTTCTTTCTTTTTTATTTATGTTTTTTTTTTTGGTTTTTTTTTTATTTTTCTTTGCTACTTTGGCAACAGGTTCGCCGATGTTAAGAAAAAGTCAAATGCCTCAATCATCAACGGCTCCGAGAGCAGCGACTCCAACTCCGTTGACTGGGCACACTGGCAGCCGGATAAAATGAGGACAACAACAGCGACAACTTTAATGAGGTTATGTCTAGCTGGTGTGTATCTGTGCGAATGTATCTGTATCTGTATCTCTATCTGTATCTGTATCTCCATTCGTATCTGTATCTAAATCTTTCTATATCTGCATCTGTGTATCGGTCTCTGTATATATGTCAATTGGGATAGGCAGCCAGTCGGCCAGGTTTGAATTTTTTGTGTTTTTCCTTTATTATTATAATTATATTTCTTTATTTTTTGTTTTTCGTTTTTTGTGTGTTTGCCAAAACAAGCATAAACAAAGCAAATCAACCAAATGCAATGTATATTTACTTACCTCTTCCTGGGCTCTCAATGCCTGCTACAAGCACTCGTAATTGCTGATGACTTTTGCTGTCTGCTGACTGTGTTGTTAATGTTGCTGCATATTTTTGTTAGCTTTCAGCAAAATTGCACAAAATCATACAATTACTAAATATCCAATAGGTTTAATAAACACCAGAACTACTCCATAAGATACGCACAAAATTGTATACTCTTCACTTCACACTACAACGAAATCAAACCAAAAAAAAAACAAAAAACAAAACGATAACAAAAACAAATCGTGGCTTGAGCGAAAAAAAGCCGTTGTACGCCTGCGCTTTCAAAATTGTTTTGGCAGAGCTTTTTCGAAGACGCAGACGCAGCGCCAACTTTCACGTACGAGTGTTCAAAGCAAACTGACAACGGCGTCGGCGATGGCGATGGCAATGGCAACGGCTCCTCCAATACGATTGCGACTGCGCCAATCACTGCCGCCGACGAGCAGCTCTGGCAGTCTAGCCGTTTTACGGCTAGAAATTAGTAAGCAACAAGTGCACAATTCAAAATTGTAACATCTTGTTAACAGACAACAAATATTTGTTTAAGCACATCTAATAATGTCATCTATATTTGCAAAGCACTTTTTTTGACTAAATATATGTGCACTTTTTGTTTAATGAAATTTTGTTTACCTTTTGTAAAATGTGTAATAATATAGTTTACTTGACATCTGTTATTCGCAGGCCATCAATAAAATCAGTATAAGATAAACTGTTAAAATGCTATTTTACTCGGCCTAAGCTGACAGCACTGATGCGCCTGTTTTCGCTTAGTCGGCGTTGCCACTGCGTTGCAATTACACGACTGATTCGCTGCGACCGCAATCGCTGTCTGTGCTGCCTATCAACGGCTTCGACGTTGACTTCGCCGCACTTGGCTGGGTGATTAGCCGCCAATTCTGCCACAGTGGCAGCCGTCTTGTCTCAGTTAATTTCCTTCAATTTTGCGGCTTTTCGCATATGGGTTAGTACACATACATATGTATATGCATATGCACATGCATTATGTTTGTGTGTACGTAAGAATGATTGTACGATTATTTATTATACCTGTACATTCGAAATGGTCGTCCACAAGTTGACCCATAAATTTCGAACATTGCTTTTGTTTGAACTTCCTTTGGCTATTGGACCCTGACTACAGTTTGCATGCTGATAGATTAGCATATCAAATTTTCAGATTTAAGATTCTTTAAAATTCTTATCTTATTCTTATTTTTTCCTCTATCTAATATATGACAGCCGCATCTTTCCAATTGCGATTGTTAAGAATATTTTCTATAGCAGCCTTCTAGCTAGATGGGTACTTATAGGTATGGCTTGAAACGCATCAATATCATTAGAAACATAATCACGATCATGTCGTTGGCGTTGGCGTTGGGTATTCGATTAGTATGCAAACAAGGTGGCTTCTACGAGTGGTGGCTAATTGAATCAGAACTCAAACGGAAGACACTCGCAACATTTAATTCTTATCCATAACTGATCTGAGTGCGAGATTTGATTTTAATATTTTAATTATGATGAGTAATATAATTTGACCAGGAATATATATATACGGTATGTAAAAAAAATTCAAATACCAGGGATAAGTACAATAGGCACAAAAATTTAGCTTGTTCTTTAAAAATATGTATTTTTACTAATTCAATTTAGCTCCAGCATTGCCCTAATCAGTCGGGCTTTCTGATCTCAAAAGTCGCGTAAGTATATTTCTCAACAGGCTTCAAGTTTTTGATGATCAACTCCTTGATGGCTGCCACATATGGCATATGCGCATGCCGTGGCAATGAGATAATTGAATTGTTTGATCAATTTTCCCTCACCTTGCAGCTGGCCCTTATAGACATCCTCAGCCTCCCGCCTGAGCAAGGGCAATTAGCTCGAACACCTGCTTGTGCAAATTTGCATGGATCTCGTAATCTCAAGCTATAATATCCAGTTTGGATTCAGCCGGAGTCACCATTTCCAATTCCTTGATAAACTTAATATTTTTTGGTTACTTGGTTCATTCACACTGAAACTCGAAACAAAATTATATGCATTAAACACGAGCTCGGCACATATCTCTCAGATTATTGAGACAATCCGTCAAATTGCTGCTTTTGAAAGCCAACTCTAATCTTTGCAATAGATCAGCAGCTAAATCGAGTTACGTTCAAGAAAAAGAAGTTCAAAAAAATGCAAGAGCTGGCCAAGAAACGTAAAACAGCATAAAAATGGCTACGTTCAAAATAAATTCACGTTATTAAACCATTTTATATATTAGGCAAGAATATAATTAAAACAACAAAAAAAAAACAGTAAGCAACAAAAAAAAAATTAAATTTTGATTAAATCACATCTCGGTAGTAAGTCTTTTTGTAGAATGTAACTGTTGAGCGGTATTTGTATCTCAGTCTAGAAGCGATTTATCTCAACTTTGTTTTTCTTCGGCTCTTCCGTTAACACGGGCACTGCAGTGCGCCTAGTGGGGTGAACGTAAGAAATGATTATATATTAAAAAAAAAAATTGCTTAATTAAATAGCGAAGACAACGACAGCAAAAGCAAAAACACACGCAATGGCAACACACACAATAAAGACAATGCAACAAGCTAAAGTTACCACTAGAAGAGCGGGAAGGAAACCAAGAACAACTATCTGCAATACACCGAAGATGAGATACACTTCATTAAGTTTGATGTGTTGATTGCTGTAAGATCGTACATATGAATTTGAATTAAAGTCATAATTTAACAGCTTCATTTAAATAAGGAACAATACAAATGCAAATCTTTAATTATGTGAAAAAATCTGTACCTAATTTCATTATCATCAATCCCTCAATAAAAATCCATATTTATCTCATCTTGATAAGTTTAAGAACTGTATTCATATTTACGTTAAATATCCAAGGTATATTTTAATAAATAAAAGAAAAACACATATTTTTAATAGAGTGTGAAAATAACGTATTATTAGATGCTGTTAAAAACCTTTTATCGGAGTACAATATAAGTATAAAGAGTATGTATCTATGTCCTTATGCCTTATGCACATGTATGCTAAAGTTTACAATGTCCATAATGCATACATTTCGGCTTTTCTTGCTTGTTTTGTGAATTGAAAGTAAATTGCGAAAAGTTGTCAACCATTGGGGCACTTTACACTTTACACTAATATCACTCGGCACGTGACGTCATGCAGCATGTGTGAGCGTAATTTTCCCAGAAAGAATCAGAAAATTCGCTCCACGCAATTATGCGCAATTTTCTTGGCAGTGGAACGAATGGCAAAAATGGCGCGCAATTATTATATAAGACCAGCTCCAGATTAAACAGATAGCCAGATGAACACACGCACATATACATATTAAAGCATGCAAAGACATACATAGACAGAGTATATATTTAATAGATTCCTGTTAACAATTTCATATTCGATTAGCAAACGTTGTTCGTGACTGAACGGAATTAAGCTTAAATGCTAAATATATAGATACAAAATGTTCACATATAAATTGTATTCAAAAAAAAATTAATAATACACATAGGTATTATATAGATGGGCATACATGATATTCATATAGTTTACACAAGATTCATATTCGCATTTTGACCCGGACAGAAGCCATGAGAATTTCGATTCACAAAAAAAAAATATATATATATTTATAGACCCCTCTGCTGGTTTTTTTTTTTTTCTTTTTGGGGGGCTTACGTTCTGCAAATGGACAGCGTGTCCAGTAGAAACACGGCGCCATTGATGATCATCAACGAACCGGCAGCGATAGCATTACGCTTGCGATCCTTCATGAAATCATACGCATCATGCCACTCATCAATGACCAATGCTCCAGAAGCCACAAAAAGTATGCAGCCCAGCAGCGAGATCAGCGCATTGAGGCGTTTCTCCACAACCGAACCGATCACATGTCCTATGCGATGCCAAAACAAAAAAGAAACAACAAAAAATCGCAATCAAATTGTAAATCACATTTGAATTGAAGTTTGAATTTTAGTGGGCGTTGCAAGTACTCACCGACCAGCAGCACGGCACAGATGATTGTGAAGCCGCCAATGGTGCCGCAGACAATCAACGGACGCTTGCTCAGATCACCCACAACCTCATAGAGCACAACGCAGGCAATGGCAATGCCCTGTGAATAATAATATAGAGTTATCAAAACAAAATCATTAATAATATGCAATTACTTTCTGGCCAAGAGTAACATCTAAATCAAAACTGTTATCATTTCATAAAATTAAATAATGCAGAACAAATTCGAATTACACATTAACAGTGGATTACAATTATGTTATTAGATAAATTTTGTAAACTAGAACTTAAAGATAAAAGATAACTCAATGAATCTTTAAATCTATCCTTCTTTTTTACTACTTATTACACGGATAGAGTTATTGGAATGGGTCAACATTTGTTAAAACTGAAAAGCTTTTCAAAAAGAAAAATGCCTATTTGAATCAGGATTTTTTTGGAAACACAAAACACAGCCTTAATTTGATCAGGTGAAACTCCGTATCATATACACCCCAATTTGTGTATTAAGTCGAACAGAATCTGTGTATTATTTATATTATTCATTGAATAAAAATATCTGTAGAACGCAATTAATATTGGATCACGTGTGATTTTTGTAATATTTATTTGGCATTAATTACGACAAATGTGTCGGCAATAAAAATAATAGCAGCGACTAAAGCTAACACTCCAGAGGCCAGAATGGTGTTCTTATCGCTGGCCGCCTCATAGCAGCCAGTCCAGCGATCGAGAATAATGGCGCCAGACGATACAAATAGCACACAACCCGAAATGCTAATGATTATATCGATACGCTTGTCCACAGTGGCGCCCAATAGGTGTCCTGCAATTGGAGTTGGCAATTGGAGTTCAGGCAATTGGACACAATGTACAATTGGTAAATTTGTTTTTATTTTTATTTTGTTTTATTACCTACGCTGAGAGCACTGCAAATGATCAGGTAGCCGGTGAGCGTTCCACAGACCAACATCGCCTGGCTGCTATAGCCGAGATCCGCCACGGTCTCAATCAAAATAATGATGCTCGCTGTGAATATCTGCGATGAGCGCACTCAAAACACGGATCAGACACAGAATCAAACAAACAGAGAAACAGACAGACAGACAGAGAGACAGTCAGACAATTGACACGGATAACTCAATAAGAGTAGAAGGTGATTCACGATCAATATTAGTAAGTTTTACGTTGAAATTGTTGCTTTATAGAAATGTGGTTTTGAATTGAACATAAAACGACTCAACAGAAAATTATAAATAACATCTATCAATTTACATATGAAATAGTGTTTAAGTAAAGAATATTTAGAATGCAGGTTTCGCCACCTTAAGTGCTATTTATATGCCATAAATAAGTTATAAGATACGTTGCATTTTGGCATTTTAATCGATTAAAGTCGATGGGTTTAACACCCCATACGCAATTCGCAACTCAGGGAAGGCAACCGATTGGCAACCGAGTTGAGGTATGAGGTGGTGCCACTTTGCTTATCAAATATGAAAATTATTTTTGATATTGACTGAGGGTCTAAATGGGCGTAATATTGATGAGCCATTTAGCACTCAAAGTGTCAACAAATGGATCAATTCTGCTATCTATGTATATACGTACAAATATGTGTGTCTAATACAAATGAATTGCGGACGCGCCCTGGCAATAAATGTGGCAAGTGTGACATATGGTAGCCAGGGCAATCAATCAATCAATTAGAAGCAACGTTAGTCGCCGCTAATTGCCAAAAGCTAAAAGGATGTGACACGGTTGCGTAATGCGTATCCCGCGCAACAACAATAAACCACCCACACGCCAATTGTTTGATTTGTAATGCGAGCTGCTTGCAACAACAACAACAACAACATCAACAGCAATAATTATAGCAAGAAATGGTCATTAGGGTATCAGGTTTGGGGTAGCATTGAGATAACACACAGGCTGGCTCATATCAGTCACTATATAGATGCAGAGCAGACACATACACACATAAATACAACCATACATTGATGGGGCTTACGCATTGTTTGTGTTGTGGCGCTAATGGTTGCAAATAAATTTTCGTTGCTACCAAAAAATGATGAATGACAATAACAATAATTACGAAATACTGGAAGCCATTTGTTTGCCATTTGCCACGCACATTTCACCTTTAAATAAAAATGTTTGCAATGCTTAAATATAAAAAAAACATACATGTACATAAATATTGTAAGCTGAGTGATATATATCAATATCCTAACTAAATATAAAGTCGCCTATACTAATAATGAACCTTTATTCAAAGTTGAGATCAAACACACACAAATGTTGTACAGCAAACCAAAATACATAATGACTTAATGACAACAATTTGTGGTTTAGTCTGCGTAGATTATGGACACTTTATTTATTTAAGACTTTAAGACTGTATAGCAATCATGAATTGAACATTATATTAACCCGGAACCGGAAACACTTCTTAAAAAATGAGTCGAACATAACAGTGGCAGTAAAAACATCAGTTGCCTCAATAGCACTCATTTTTCACAATTTTTTTTTACTAAAATAAGTGTGCTGCTTCTTATTTTTTTAATAATAATAAAAAAAAAACAAACAACAAATGAAATGAAGCAAACTGGATCTGCTATATACCAATAACTGTATATTTAAAATTTAAAGTCTGTCGCTTTTATGGTCCCTGATATCGACTTTTTCACTCCGATGGACATGACTGCTGGATCAAGAATATATACTTTCTGAGAATTGTATGATTTAGCTGGCAGAAAACATGTTTACTTAAATCGAAGCGAATTTTTTAATACATACAGCAGAAACATATTTGGGTATTGAAGTCAAGACAATTTACATGTGTTGAAGATCATTACCTGGCTCACCTCCATCTCCCCCAGGTGCCAGGTTCTCAAGCACAACAGCGCAAAAGAGTTGGAATTTCAAATTAGTTGTGAAACTCGCCGAAAACTCACGCCCAGCGGTTGTTGGCCTAAAATTAATTTAGCAACTTGCCCATATATCAATTTGATTTCAAATCAGGCACGGTTCGTGGTAGTTAAAGGCCTGTATCAATTAATTATGTGCCGATGACATGCCTTTGACATTGGCTAACATGGCTCGGTTACTGGGCTGCCAGCTCAAGTGCCCGTACCCGCCCCACCCCACCCCAGCCCAGCCTACCTTATGCTCATGGCTCATTGTTCGTTCGAGTGCCGGAGGAGGGAAAGGCACGCAGTACAATAAAAAAAAAATAAATAAATTAAAAAAAGAGTCGATGTGAACAATAACAAACGCGCTGCGAACAGCGGCACAGATTTGCAGTTAAAACATTTATTAGCTCGTAAACAGATTTGCGAGTGTGTTGCACAAATTGTTTTTAAAAAGCGCCAAATTTGAGGGTGGGTCATGCCTCATGCCACTACCAGTCCATTTGCACACATGTGAATCTCTCTGTGGGTATTTTAGGTATATTGTGTATAGGCATAGTTATAGGTGTACTCGGTGTATATCTAATGCAAACAATTGTGCTGTGTGTGTGGCACCTTATCTGCAATGCTTTGAGCTTATTCCCATGACCAGCGAGCAGTCCATGCGCTATTAACAAACATTTTGCCAGAAATGTGGAATGGCCAGCTACACTTATAGTTTTGGATTCTCGGTTCCACGATGATGATGAGTCAACTGTTGATAGCTGCTACTCTTGCTGCTGCTACTGTTCAGCTCAGCTAATTAAGTGAAACAAAATTAAATATTGCTTATGCCGCTCACACCACATTTTGTTGTAATTGTTGTTTATTCAATGCAGCCCCAGCAACGACGACCTGTGACGACTGGTCCAATGGCACACATGGCGTATGCGTAATGTGAATCTGTTTCGCGCTCGCACTCACTCAAATCATGACATCATCGTCGTCATCATCATCATCATCATCATCATCATCATCAGCAACCACATCCACACATCGGTTCGTGATCGAGTGCCTCTGTTTACGTGCGAGTGTGACTCAAGGCGCGTCTGAGCTTGCTTTGATTTTATGAAATTAGCAAAGTAAAATTGTGAAGCCATCAAAATTGCCACAAAACGAAGAGAATAAGGTGTGGTTCAACTCAACTGCAATGCAATTGCAACAGTCAACAGTTAACATGCACAAACCCGTTTCATCTTACACAAATATGAGAAAGCTCATTACCGAATTGAAAACTAATGCATTAAAAAGAAATACAATGAAACTAACCATTTTTTATAAATTGTTTACATTTAATAATAACAAGAAAATCAAATCTCAATTCGATATTAATTAGTTTTTGTATTGATTCAGAGCTTTTTATTTTTGTTCCTAGTTTTGTCAACAACTTAACTAGATAAGAACAACTCCATTTGGTTTTAAGATTCAGTGACTATGCTTTAGAATAGATGCGTTTATTTAAGAGTAGCAACACAGCTGCTCAATTTAGAGTGATGATAGTGAAAAATAGTCGGTTAATTGAGCAAAATGTTTGCACTTGGCATTCCAAGTCATTTCATTGCTGAATATTTGTGTGGATTTGTGTGATCAGTGATCCAACTGACCTAATTAATCGAATTAAGTCATTGTGCCAATGAGTTCATCTCATCTCAATGATAATCAGTACACATGCAGTTGGATGCGTCATGTTGCATGCTATATTGCGAATAAGAAGACGTTATCAGCGTAAGCAAATGAGAACAACAGAAATTGCCACAATAAACAAATTACAGCCGATAAGCTCAAAGCTATAAATAAATATTGTAAAGTTTTATTTATCGAACAATTTGTTGAATATTTTGCTGAAGCGTTCAGCTGATTTTAGACAACAAAACAAAACGCGGTACAGCAAATCCAAATAAACATAAGAATTAATCTATGAATCGGATGGGAGTAAGTAAACAAACTAAACTGGATGACTATGACATCATATGGAGTGAGCGCATCATCTCGGTAAATTCGTCGGTAGTCAAATCTAGTTGATTTATTCCATTATGTTTTTTTTTTCTTGTTCTGTTTTATTACTTTTTGTTGGCAGAACATGAGAAACGGCGGGCAGAACAGAAGAGAACAGCAATTGTTCACATTATTAATGACATCATACCGGTCCGGGGATCAGAAAAAACTAATTCCAGCACGCACTTTAGAACCACGCAGTTACCGACTGCTAATGCCATAAAAAGAAAACACAAAGCCACCACCAAAAAAAAAAACAAACAAAATAAAAACCAAAAATAAAAGAAGAGAAAAAAGAATAATTCCAAAAACAGAACTTCCAATGAAGTCATGACCAATAATGAAAACGAGTCTGGCCAATGGAAACCGGTTGCTTCAAGGCAACATCGAACGCAAGGGAAGAAATGAAAGGAGCAATCATTTTCACAGCAGCCGAAGATGTGAATCCAGACAGAAGAAGAAGGGCGAAGGGAGAAGTAGAGAAAGAAGGAAATCAGCAATAGAATAACACAAACACGAGCAGCGGAGTCTGCTATGAGTCAAAAGTTTACAATTTACGATAACAATAAGGTACATTGTCAACAAAACAGGAATCACACTATAGACATGTATTTGCATATGTGTATATATTGTGACACAGACACACAGAATACAATATTGATAGACAGTTGAGTTGAGTTGAGTGACGGAGTTTTGCTTACCAGCTCGAGGATCTTCAGTAGCAAACGATTATTAAACTCCATGGCGTTTCGTTTACTGACGCTTTAAATACGCTTTTTAATTGCTCAGCTTCTTGGGCTTGTTTTCACTCACAACTTTAGTTCACACGTCTTGTCCAAACGCACTGCGAAAACTGACTAAACCAAATTGACGACAGCGCGTGCATTCAAAGCTCATGCGAGCAGACAGCGACGGCGACGCCGACAGCAGCAGCGGCAACGACACGATGTTGACGCCAGCAACTGGTGTCCGTTTGTAAAATATACATATGTATACAGACACATACATATGTACATGTATGTGTGTAGTTTTTAAGGACTGTTTTTTTGTTTGGGGGCCACTTTTTGATAATTTAAATATGTTTTTTGCTGGCTCCAGATCAACTGATTAAGCTTTTATTTATTTTTATTATTATTGTTATTATATATATATATATATTTTTTTTTTTTGTACAACTCAATAAATAATATTAATAGTTAGTGCCATAGTGTTAGCTTAATTACAAAATGAAGTTTGTTGGCTAATTGAGAAAAAATAACAGGATTATAGATTAATAACAAAAAGGCATATTTTAATAATTATACTGAAAAATGTAAATGGTTTTTATTGGCTTATTTGTGCGGATGATTTCGGATATCAGCCAATCTTAAATGGTGCATACGCATTTCTCCTAAGTGAACGCATTATAGAACATTTAAAAACATGAAGTCAAAAAAAGCATAAGTCAATTAATAATCCATCAGCAATGAAAAGCACACTTTAAAGCAATTCGAATAAGGAGCATACTTTAAGGCAGAGCAATAAAATTATATAGTGAAACACTGTTTGAGAAAATCTGAAATCTTAAGGCATATATTCAGGATGAAAATCAAATATATGCTGGTGGCTAATCTCCGGCCGAATCCTTGCAGATGCATGGTGCGTCGCAACCGCAAGGACCAATCTAATCAAGTATTATGGAGCCGTCTAAAACACCCAAACAAAATTCGCAGGCAAATTGTCCAGATTTAAAACTAGAAAAACTCTTGTTATCTCGATTTCCTTTCGCCGGTCAAATAATATGGATATGGTAATGGCAAGAAAATAGCTCATATATGCGAAATTTAGGTTTAAGTTGTATTGTATAGTCTTAATCGAATCGACAGGCCAATAACCTTACACACTTGCATACAACTTTACATACATATGTTGTTCAGTGACTTATTCTTATTCTTATTGTTTTCCATTTATTTTGTATAGTTAAAATGTAATACAAATCACAAAAAAAAAAAATAAAAATAAAAGAAAGGAAAAGATACCTTACATAGTGATAAACTAATTGAAGTACTTATTTAGAGACACGCCAACATGTTCCATCGCACGCTCTGCCTGAAAGATGGACACAAATTGTGGTTCCAGTGTGGCGATCGCACGACGGCTAAGAAGCGCAATGCTCTTGGGATCGCCATGATCCCGCTCAAATATAATATATTCAATCCAAACGCTCGGCTCTCGCTTGCCAAAGAATGTGATCATGAATTCATAGCACATGCGCCATGCCTTGATTGTTGTCAAATCCTGCAATATTGACAAAAGCCAAATAATAATTAGCTCAATTAAAAATATTGAGCGTATAGCGCATAGCTCACCTTTGGTTTGGAGCTCTGTATCAGATTGACCATCTCGCGATGCAGCTTTAGGGATAAGGGTGGCTGTTGCGCCAATTTGGCATATTCTTCACGCGCTTTGGCCGGGGAATGCTCGTGCCACAAGTAGCTCAAGTAGTTGCAGCGCAGACTGACAAAGTCTGGCCAATTCTCCTTGCAGGCCTGCGTATAAATGTCGTTCAGCTGTCGCTTTGCCAGCTGATCACCACGTGCCCGATAATAGTCAATTACCATCTCCCAGAGCGGTTGGGCCTCGGCGCCCATAGTTCGCCGCACCTCGCCAAATAACTTCTGAATCCTCGGCTCACAATCGTTGCGAATCAGCGCGGCCAGCAGCAGTTCGTGCATGCGCAGCGAGTTATCATGCTGCAGTGCCTCGGTCAGGATGCGCACACATGTCTCTGCACCGTTCTCACTGCTGTCCAGCATATTGCTGAGCGCGGCATAATGGCGGGCATGCATCAGCTTGGAGACATGACCATCTTGCAGTGCGTTGGCCAGGAACTGTTGAACGAACGTGCGCTCCAATTTGTAGTTCTTGCCCAGCGACAGCATGACGTCCAGATACAAGCTCCACATCTCCTGTGTTTGAATGTGTTGCACGGCCACCTTGTAGATGGTCACGCAGAGTTCAATGCAACGCTTTTTCGAACGTATCTGAAAAACTCGTTCCGTATCCGGACGCGACTTTTTCGCACGCGGCTTATCGCTATCAGCGTTGTCGAATTTCTCGGTCAGATCACCCAAATGGAAGCCACGCAGCTCACGCTTCGCCAGAGCATCCCACAGCGCTGGTTCGCGCGGAAACTTTGTCTGTAATTCATTGATGATGTTGTACTGAAGCTCTGCAGTTAGCTCGCTGTGATCTTCGCAGCTTTCGAGCAGCTTGAGAAAGTAGTCCAAGTTCGTTATGTTTGCCAGGCTGTTCCGATAGACGGCCATGACACGCTCCATCTGTATTTCCTGCTCAGAGACGGTGTTCTCCCCCAAATTACGTTCGCTGTCCGCCTGGGCGGCCTCCTTCAATTGTATATTGAAGAAACAACTGTTCAACGGCTCGGAGCACGCATGACGTTGTAGTCCACGCAGCAAAATATCCTGTACGCGAGCTATGTTGGCTCGATTATATTCGTAGATCCACAAGGCGGCATTAACCCACACTTGTGGATCATCACCATGATACTGAAGTGAGAGAGATACTGTTTTTATCATAAACAATTCCTTCTGACTTGTATTAGCTTTAAAACTTACCGACAGCATTTTCTCGTATATGCCAGCCACCTCCTGTGGCGCAGATTTCTTGCTAAACTTTATGTAATTGTCCCAGAGGCTCTTCTCATGAGCAAACTTCACCAGCATTTCCCTGTACATGCGAATAACCCGGGTACAAATCGAGGCTTTCAGGCCGTTCAGTTTTAGGCCGCCCAGTTTCTCCTTTTCGGTGATTGCTTTGTACATTGTCTTCTCGTATAATATGAATTCCAAATAGTCGCCCATCCTTATTTGACTTTTGGTTATATTTAGCAGCAGGCGTTCGCGCTTGCGTACACATTCTCTAAAAGTTGAAGACATTTAATAATTCAATGTGCTATCTACTTTTTTTTTAATTTGCATGTTAAATATTATTATTTACCTGATTTGGTCTGGTGTAAAAACCTGGTATTGCTTCATTTGCTCATATTCCGGCAGCATGCGCTCCTGCATTTCCGCAATAAACTCACCCATATTGAATACTACGTTTTACCTCTGCCAACTGAATTATTTGTTTTATTATTTTTGTATATTTCTTTGCATTTGCCGCACACGTTGTGCACATGTCGTTTGTTGGTATTATGTTGCTATCGATAATTTAGAGCAGCCCTGAGTCCAGTTGCAATACGATAATTGTTTTGTTTTGATTATCAACATGATGGTCACTCAAAATACCAAACTCCTTGCAAACTGGTCACTTTTTTCAAATACAAAATTTTTGGATTACAGTAAATAAATAAAGTTAAGACAAAAACCACACAAACACAAACTGCAATGGCCGAATTCTCAGTCGAGCGAGTGGAGGACAAGCGAACGGTGAACGGTCGTACAGAATATTATCTAAAGTGGAAAGGATATCCACGCAGCGAAAACACTTGGGAGCCGGTCGAAAATCTAGATTGTCCCGATCTTATAGCAATGTTTGAAGAATCACTGAAGAACAATAAAAAGGAGACGAGAAAACGCTTATCAACATCAACGCCAGACTCAATAAGAAGTAAGCGAAAGTCCTACATGGAGGACGAGCCCGACGAGCGAAAGAAGCTAATCGGCTTCGACCGGGGCCTGGAGCCATCGAAGATACTGGGTGCCACCGACTCATCGGGCTACCTGATGTTCCTCATGAAATGGAAGGGCAGTGATCATGCCGATCTAGTGCCAGCAAAACTGGCCAACGTCAAGTGCCCCCAAATCGTTATACAATTCTACGAGGAGCGTCTCACATGGCACACTGGCAATGGCAATGGCAATGGTAACGGCTCAGCCAGCGGCAGCTGCAGCGCGCACGTCGAAAGTGCCGCTGGCAGCATTGGTACTCCCGGCAGCAATGTCGAGGCCAGTCCCAGTGGCAGCATCAACGATGAGAATATTAAACCCGAGGCAAGCTCCGATTTGGGAATTGTGGATACCGTTTAAATCCTTACATGGATTTCGCACACACACACAAGCAAACTTGTAAAACATGCGGACGCACACACTCACTCACACATACATACACACAGACGCTGATGCATGCTCGCTTTTACATTTCTGCATACAAAGCTAATGACGAAATATATATAAAAATTGAATACGTATACTTAGATCTATAAAAAATCAAGCTCTATATTGCGCCAACAAAAATATATGTAACTTAAATAAACATGATTCTTTAACTTATTTATCCATTTCATCAGCATAAGCTGAAACGCGATCTGGCAACGCTGCGCACAATCGATATATTCGATAAGTTGTGGTGTCCAAGCCGCTAAATTAAGAAAACAAAAATTGCCGTGCTAATACAAATATTGTAAATTCAAAATCAATTAAGTAAAATGGCTCAATCAGGGTCTATGAAGCTACTTGGCGCACGCAACATGAGTTGCATTGTGGAGCGCATGGAGTGGAACAACAAAATGGATCTCATTGCCTACGGCACCGAAAAAGGTGTACAGACGTCTTTGGCATTTTTCATTTGCAGCCTCGATTTATATTCCAGTTTTGTTGTTTATTTTGTAGGCGAGGTAATCATTCAGCGCCTCAACTGGCAGAAAATTGTCACATTTCCGACGCCCGGCGAGGATGTGCGCGTGCGTTCCCTCAGCTGGCAAATGGATGAGACACTGCTGGCGGTCGGTTATAGTAATGGCAAGGTCGCGCTGCTGGATGCCGAAAGTGAAACTATAATATCGGGATTGATATACGATGATGATATTAAGAAGGTCTTTTTTAGCAAGGCAATTAACTCAAAGGAGAAACTCGATAGCTACACATGCAATTCAAAGGACAAGCACAAACGATATTTACTAAAGCTGCCGCCACTGACGAATATTGATCCGTGCCTGAAAACACTTGATCAGAAGTCGTTTCCAAAAGGATCGCCCTGCTTCCTTGTGGTCATCATGCGCAGCGGTAAAGTGCATTTATTGCTGCTTGGCGCCCTGCAAGCGGGCAGCATCGACTTAACGCAGCATATCCTGCATCCCGAAGAGTTTGATGTGTACGATGTCCGTCTAAATGGTGATTTTAATGCCATTTATGCATTGCTGCGCGACGGCCACCAGCTAAAGTTGTTGCACTTTCATAATCAAGTGCTGGAGGATTGTATATCGCCCATGCTGGAGCTGGCTTCCCATTGTGCCCACATATTGGAAACCAAAAAGTAAGTTGTCCTCAAGGCCAAAACCTAGGAAATTTGCTTGATATGTGCAACATCGATGTAGTTATATTAACGACACACAACAATGCCTTTTGGAGGCATGGGAGACAGTTCAACTGGAAATGGATAATAAGCTGACCAAGTATGCAAATTCACAGGCGTATGGCATGATTTCCGCTTATTTTCTGGAGCTGCATGTTTTCGGTTACGCCACCCTGGAGGTCGAGGAGTTTCTGTTCGAGTGAGTTAAGTGCCTACATTTAATATACAGTGCTCATGTGTGCCCCGCCGCAATGTTTTTTTTTTTTTTGCTTTCGATCGATACGGCAGAGGATTAACGGAGAAGGGCTTCAAGAAGATTGCCAACTCGGTGGATCTAAGCCTCAAGAATCTGCAGGGATTAGTCTTCAAGCAACTAACCGGAGCAGCAGTTAACATGTTCTATTTTCTCAATACAATTGCTGGCTTTGGACGCATGTCGCATTTCTTTGAGGTAACTTAATCACGAATTTGTTGGAGTGTGAATTAAGGAAAATAGAGGTAACGCATTAAAACATTTTTGAATTTTGATGTTCCTAGGCACTTATCTCTCCGGATGTGGCCAGCGAAGCAATGCGCGCCTGTGGCGCCTTTCTCCTTAAGGTGCACGAGCTGCAGCGAACCATTGATATTTTGGTTTCCAACATGAAGCTGTTTCACTCTTGGATGATATTCACCATACTGCGTCTGTCGCATCAAGAGATACCCGAAGATATGATCTTTAGTGGCAAGGAGAATATTGCACTGGCTGAATTCTTTTGCGCAATGGAGCCAGACCTGCCCGATGCATGTGAAGCCGATGATGCTAGCCAAGAAGAAAACTCTGCCACAAGGTCTTCAGCAGCAGCAGTAGAAGATGATGAGGAGTTGTCTGACGATGCCAGTGCCATTCCGATGGTGACAACACGCACCAAATTCAATTTAGAGCGAGTCGGTCAGTATCTAGAGAATGCATATCTAACGCAGTTGCAGCCGGTGGATCCTACACAGCTTTGGACGCGCCTCCTGGCGGAGAACGAGTGCCTGGCGCAGTGCAAACTGCTGGTGCCGCACGACAAGAAGCTATCGCTGATACAGCAGCGCGACAAGATGTTTAACGCCATTGACGCCGTATTCCACAAGCCTACGGAGAGCATCAGTGGCAGCTTCAAGTTAACCACGACTGTCATCTGCTGCGATCTGCCGCAGTATATCGTCGAATCAGCGCTGGACGAAGAACACGAACTGAATTATGATTTTGTCAATTGTAGCTATCATGTCCACGAGGCCACCAAATGTGATATGCTTGCGGTGACTATCAGTTGGCAGGAGGCGATGATTCTGGAATTCAGTCGCGCCGACGATTGTTTGCTCCGCTGCACGCGTGTTCATTTGCAGCCGGGCCCCTTTACGCCACAGTTGCACGAGAACTATTATAATCTGCGAATCGTCGACATTCAGTTCTACAACGAATCATCGATATCCATGCTGGCGCAGACATTGATACCAACGCCTGGCGTTCGTCCGCACAGCTATTTTTTGCAGTTTGCGTTGAGCGCGACGCGGAATCAGTGCACACAGCATCATATGGCGCCACTGGTTAAGCTTCCGGATGCGACAATGACGCACAGCATTCACGATATTCCGGATGCAGTCACATTTAAAGGCTTGGACGGCGTCTGTGAAATGCTTGCCGTATCCGGCAGTCGCAAGGTTGCCACCGTTCTCTCTGATCGCCGTCGCAAAATGACTATATTTGAAATGGAGATAGAAGAGGAGGAGGACGATACGGAAATGTCGCAAACATCGTTCATGGATATGAGCAAAGATTCTGTGCTAGCCACCGGTGTCAACGAATCGGACAAACTCGAGCCGTAGTATTACCAAATAATAAATGGATAAGAAACGTTCAAATCTCATCAAATGAATACACAATTGTTGACAATTTTCTAACATTTTTCTCTATTTTATTTTTCTTGTTTTGTTACTACTCTTTACTTAGCAAAGATATATATTATATGTATGTTATAATTTAAAAAAAATACATTTATATACAAAACATAAAACAAGCCATCTAAACTAGATTTGATGCAATCAAATGTTGCTACTTTCAATTTTGAGCCTTGCAAATGTATAATCTTATCAATACGAAGCCCATTTGATACTCGAGTTATGCTAACGAAAAGTATTATTTTTGAATTGAAAGAAAACTAGGAAATCAATTAGAGTGAGAGACAACTAGTGTTCAATTGTTACCATTTTCATGTCATGTATATATATATATATATACATAAGCTCAGCTACATTTTCTTAATTTGCATACATGCAACTATTGCCTGTTTGGATATGAGTCGTGATTTTGGCCAAGTTTGAATGGGGCTTAGGGTATAGGCATAGCAAGCATTGACTGCTAACGAAACTAACTGATTTCATACTGATATGCATCATCGGAGTCATCGTCACTGGACAGATCGCGTTTGCGTCGTCGCTGCTCACGTTTGCTCAGCTTTTTAGCTGGCACCAGGTCAGCAGGAGCAGGAGCAGGAGCAGCAGCCTTCGCTGTTGCCTCCTCGGGCTCTGGCTCATCCTCTGGGAGAGCAGCCTCATCAATGCTGGCTGTGTCTGCCTCTTCCTCCTCGGCCTTCTTTTGTGTCTTGACCAGTTCGCACAAGTATTTGTAGCGCACCAGACACTCCTCCTTAGTCTTTTCAGGCACACTGTTGGCAATCTTTTGCCAACGATCCGCACCTCCGGCGGTCTTTCGATATTTCACAATTGCCGCCTCCAAAGCGCGCTGTTGCCCCTGAGTCCAGTTGGTCTCTGGTATAAGCATGCTCTTTTCATTAGACATGGTCGCGCTTTTTTTCACCTTCTCCTTGCGCACCGCCTCTTGGGAGTCCTGGACAAGATTTTCGGCGACGCTGTCCGTGTGGCCGGGTATGCGATAACCGTTCTCCTTCATCTTAGCCGCCATGAATGTCACCTCTTGGACGGTGCGATTCATGGACTCTGCTATTGTATTCCAACGGCTACCAGCACCACCAGGATATTTTTTTACTAGTCTTATGAGTTCGGTCAGGTCTTCATCTGTCCAAAAGCCCCCGCTAAAGGTACTCTGCAAAATGAACATGAAAGCATTTAAGCAAAGATTACAGAATGTTGCCGCACACTCACTGCCAACCTACCTTTTGGGAAGCTGGACGTATTGCGTCGTCTTCGGTTAGCTCTCTCGCCTGTATCTGTGAATATCCGCGTAGTTCCTCCTCAGTTTTCTCCGGCGCCTTTGAGTTCTGTTTGCGCTTGCGCAAATTCTCTTTGTGCTCCTTACGCAGACGTGTCTGCTCCTCAGCCTCGCGCTCCAGTTCTTCCTGACGACGCGCCGCCTCAATTTCTCTGTAATGGGAATAGGAAACGTAGTTTTGGTAAGTCCTGTATTTTGCCTATCCTCGACCAATCTTTGTTATAGGATGGTCGTTACGAATTTTAGATCTTTATAATGTTCTCAATAGAATAGCCTGGTGAACGAAACTCCTCATACTTGTTTTACTTACTGTCTTCGCTTCTCCAATGCGAGTTGCTTTAGCTCATTGGCTTTGGTGAATCCATTTTTGATGGTCTTGGGCAGATTCCATATGGCAAGTGGTATTTGAATTGGCAGCGTGTTGAGCAGCGATGGAATTGGGATCTCGCTCAGAATAACATCCATATCAATGTTTTTATTTCGCTTTTGAAGCTTTTTCAGCTTTGTGCCAAACACCTGTTCGGCCGTATACTTCTTCTCCAGGTAGGCGGCCCACGCGAACAGATACTGGCCGACAGTGATGATTAGGAACAGGATGAAGGCGCCTTCATAGAGGCCAATCTTACGCATGCGACGATAGTAGTAGAGTGCGGACTTCCAATTTGGCATACCGTCGCGCAAGACCTTGTCGTATTTTTCCCGTTTGGAGGCATCCTTTAGTACCTCGTAGATGGAGACGAGATTGCGAAATTGGATGTTGGCATCCTCGGATGGATTCTTGTCCGGATGCAGCACAATGGATAGCGTGCGAAAGGCGCGCTTTATTTCATTATTCGTGGCATTCTGGTTGATGCCCATAAACTCGTAAAAGTTTTTGTTAACCTCCTCAATGAGATCAAAAATCTCTAGCTCCTCGGAGTGCCAGGCACTTGCCGAGCCGCATATCAGCAGGAGGCCAAGCAGTATTGCTGACAGTGACGTCCTTGCGTGCAGCTTCATTACAAATTACAAAAAGTGAACTAAAACCAAAAAGCGGTGAACCCCTGCACACAGTCGCACTCACACTCACAAGCACACAGGTATTTTTCAGGGGCACGCACTCACGGCGAAGTGTCAACGTCAAAAGTGGCAACGTCAGCAGTAAACAAAAACAATACACGCCAACGTTGCCACATTGGTCGCTGCTAAAGCGGCCCATTCAGCTATAGTTTCAATTTTTGTGGAATGAAGAGATGGGCTTACTCTTTAATTTTAATTGAATTGTAATTTAATTTGACAAACAAAGGCCCAAATATTATTTGATTGTCTCAATCCTAAGTTATGTACAAAATTCATAATCAAAATAGAAACTATCGATAAATGCAAATGCAAGTCTTCTGTGGGCTCAGCACAGGCCTGTTAAACGCTAGCGATATATCGCATAGCAAACATAGCTAATAGCAGCCACACAACCTAGCGCTATAGGATTTGCAAAAGACGAAAACAGTGAAAGCGGTTGGTAAAACAAGCAGGAGAACGGAGATAAGATACAAACCACACAAAAGTCAACGCAAGCAGCAGCGGCGCAGCGTCAACTCAGCGCTAGCCGCTGGGGCTGGTTTTAAATGGATTAAGCGTTGCTCATATACAACTACAGATAACAATACACAGGGGGAAACGAAGCGTAGCGCGGAACGGAACGGAACGGTGCGGAGTGGAGCAGAGTCGAGTCATGTCTTCGGCGGTCAACATACAGATCGTATCGATGCCGAATCTGGCCAAGATCGAGAGCTTTTTCAAGGATGTTAGCTATCGCGAAACAATCGAATACAGCGCCAATTTCAACACACGCCTCTGCATCGAGCGACGATTGCGGCTGCCGTTCCTCGATCCGCAGACGGGCGTTGCACAGAATCACTCACAGCTGTTCATGGACAAGCGACAACGAATGCCTGGCTTTCGCCAGGGCCAAATCTACACTTATCCCGCGGCCCGTTGGCGCAAGAGTCGCCGCCAATACTTGTCTAAGATGTACGGGTGAGTAAATCGTTAGCCCACATATCAAAATGAAAAGAAGCAAAATGAGTGCAGCTTGAACTTTAATCTAAGGTGTACACACAACCGGTTTCCCGAGCGACCATTTCAGGCGCTGCGCAAGGAGCACGAGGCACTGGTGGCCAGTGGAATCAATATTGGTGGCACTGTTGCCAGCAGCAGCGCAGCCACCGTCAGCATTGGCAGTACGAACAGCAGCAGCTCAACGCTTAGCCTCAGTATGCTAACTGGCATGGGCGTGGGTGTCGGCTCGGGCTCTGGCGCTGGAGGCGCATCGACACCAACGCCGGTAGCGGTGCTAAATAGCATGCACAATGATACCACCCATGATTTTAATGGAGCGTTTAGCATGGAGGAGTCTTGTTCGCTGGGAGCTGCCGGAGGCGATACATCCGACAGCAAGGACAGTCAATTGCAATCACAACAACATCAGCAGCAGCATCAGCAATCGAAAGATGATCTGCCAAAGGAGTGGTTCTACGATGAAATGGATATGAATGATGTGGACTCGCTGGAGGAGCCAAAATCACCGGCAGACGATGAATACGATTATGATCCGCGATATGGTAATAAAAAGCGGCGCAAACGTCGGCCGGGCAAGCGTTCAACGATCCATGCCATCGGCGAAACCCCAAACACTGCCAGCAGTAGTAACGCGCGCCGACGAAGCGCCGTTTCCAGAATGCGCGTCGGCACCACAGATGCGGCGCTGGACGCGTCACTGGATGCTATCGAAGCGGGCGAAATTGGAGGCACACCGACCTCGAGTGGCAGTGGTGGTGGTCGCCGATCTCGCGGCTCTGGCACACGAGGTCGCCGACGTGCCAAGGGTGCCACATCAGGTACAACGACAACGGCGGGCGCCAGCGGCATGCCCAGCAATACATGTGATCCGCCCAGTCCGGGCCTCGTTAATGAGCCGCCATCGTTTGAGAGTGCCGCCGCTGCCGTTGGCGTAAACGTTGGCGTCGGTGTTGAAGATGGCAATGCGCATTTGCGCAATTATCGCAAGTATCTGTAACGCAAGGATCGGCACATATAGGTTGCATTTTGTTGTATGGACAATCACCACCTCCACCCCCTGACTACACTTACACTGACACCTACACTTACACTTACTCTTACACCTACATACCCTACCTATCAATCTATATCAACATCTATGTATCTGTTCAGTGCATTCGTTTGTTTAACGGTGATTACTATATTTTTTCAACAAATGTAATTTAAACGTTAGTTTAAGGCTTAGTTTATTAGTTCCTTATGCGAGTCCAACACCCGAACGACCAGACCAGTCAACACCAGGACACATGCACATACAACCACCAAAACACAACCAAGCAGGCGTAGCTAAATTTTTATTCAACTGGTAACTCTGTCGCCTATCTAATTGTACGTTCCCATAGCCAATTGATTATTGATATATATATTTATATATATACAATACATAACAGCAACTTTACCTAAACATAAAAAGAGTGCGGCCAACTCAATCGCAATCTCCAAATTGTTTTCGTTGCCGCCATATGCAATTTTTTTGATTTGTGTTTTTTTTTCTTTTATTTAATTTAATATATTTAGTTGAAATTTTTAAGTTCATTGGCTTAATGTATTCTTAGGCAGTGTGGTAGGGTTTAGGGTTTCAGTCCAGCGCAACAACAACAAACGATTTCGTAAACCAAAATTTTTTCTGTAGGAATAAAAAAGAGCTGAAATACAAAATACAAAAAAAAGAAGAATAATAAATAATAAATAAATAAAAACTGTGTACATTTTGAAAATCAAAGACAAAAATTTTAATAAAAACTAAAAGAAACAAAGAAAAAATAAAAAAAAACAACATAATTTTACGAACCTTTAGAAGGCTTTTATACACATTTAAAACTGATTTAGATTTGGACCATACATAACATGTGTATATATACATACATATGTATGTGTACATTAACTACCAAACTTGGCTGAAGAAAAAAAGCAATAAATTTGTATGAAAAAAAAAAATAGATATTTCTGTACATATATAAAACTTGCAATTATAAATCATTTTCAATCATATCATTTGTTTAAAATATGTATATATACTTTATATACCCATATAAAGTATCTTTTCAATTTTTCAACGCTTTGAAGGAGACTGTCCATAAGTTTGTATATATCTATTCTTGATCAGCATCAGTGGGAGTCGATTATTATTAACGACCTAAACTGACTTATGCAGGATCTTTTCGCTTAGATGCCATTAGCCCCGATGATTTATTGCGCTTGGCCAAAGTTAACGCCTTGGGCGCAGAAGTTTTTTGTGATGAAATATAGAGAACCGGACTTGTTGTAGTTAATTCCAGTTCATAATAAGTATATATTCTTACTTTTCTGGGTGACTCTTTTTTTGTACCTTTTTGCGCTTAGTTCATTGATTCGGCTGAAACTTTGTTTAAAAGAATGCGCGTTAAAGTTCTTACCAAAGTAGAAGTGAATCGATGTATCGATATTTATAATATGAATAAAGTATCAAATTAATAGTTATCGAATATAAATTGACTATCGATAGCCATGTAAGCCAGATCAGGCATTAAACTTTCAATAACGATCACTCAGCACCTCAGCGTTATATTATTTTTATATGTGCAGCGCACAACTAACTGGGCAAAAATGGAGATCGAGGCATCTACATTATTCGTGTACATACATGTTATGGTTCAAGAGAACACACAAAATAATAGGAAATCTATAGTCTGTAGCTAATACGTTTTTTATTCAATGAATAATTGTGACAAACATGACTATTGTTTGCGTTTATGTTATCGGATAAAAGGATTCTCGTCTATTTTTAAGCAGACTGCTGTACTTCGCTTGCAGTAGCTGCTGGTGTGCGATTGGCTTCCTCGGGTTTCATGGCAGGGAACAAAAGCACCTCCTGCAACGGCAAACAATATGAAAAAAAAAAATGAGAACAAGTCCAATTATTTGGTAATTTGCAGTTGGATTACAAACCTTAATGTTATTGGAGTCAGTTAGGAACATGGTCAATCGATCAATGCCCATGCCCCAACCACCGGTGGGTGGCAGGCCGTATTCGAGAGCCGTGCAAAAGTTCTCATCCACCATTTGAGCCTCGTCATCGCCGGCGGCCTTGTCGCTAGCCTGCTGCTCGAAACGTTCGCGCTGCACGACAGGATCGTTCAGTTCCGTATATGCATTGCACACCTCCTTTTTGGCCACGAAGAGCTCGAAGCGCTCTGTTAGGCCAGGCATGCTGCGATGGTACTTGGCGAGTGGCGACATTATTTGGGGATGATCGCAAATAAAAGTGGGATTAATGCACGTTTCCTCGATAAAGTCACCGACCAGCTTGTCCAGCAGACGGGCTGTGGTCCGTGGCGCCGGGCATTCCACCTGATGCTTGGCACACAGCTTGGAGAGAAACTCGTTCGTCTCCTTACTGTTAAAGGTGTCCGCCGAGGGGAAGTTTACCTGCAGCTTCTCCTCGAGCGTTTTGACCATGGAAACGCGCTTAAATGGTGGCGTAAAGTCCAGTTCCTGTTCGATACCATCTGGTCCGTCCGGATGGTATTTGATTATATATGAACCGTGTATGGATTTGACCATGCCAGAAACCATTTGTTCAGTGAGCTCAATCACATCATGATAATCGGCATACGCCATGTAGAACTCGCAAGTGGTGAACTCGGGATTGTGTGTCATATCGATGCCCTCATTGCGAAACTGACGTCCGATCTCGTAGACGCGATCCAAACCGCCAACAACGAGCATTTTGTGATACAACTCCGGTGCGATGCGCATAAAGAGATCCATTTTCAGTTCGTTATGGTGCGTAACAAATGGCTTGGCGGTGGCTCCGCCAGCAATCATATTCATCATGGGTGTCTCAATCTCAAGAAAGCCCAGCCGATCCAAAAACTGACGCACGTATGAAATAATCTGTTTAAAAAGAATGGATGAATGTTAATTTAATAAATGAATAAACATTGCCTAATAATGTAATGGGCTAGCTAGCTCACCTTTGCGCGTATCTGGAAAGTTTCGCGAACTTTGTTGTTGAGAATTAAGTCCAGATAACGCTGGCGAAAGCGTGTCTCCTTGTCCTTGAGCCCGAAATGCAGATGGGGCAGCATGTGCAGACAGGGCGAGAGCAACTTTAGCTCAGTGGGCATAATTGAAAGTTCGCCCTTCTTGGTCTTGCCGGGATGGCCGTTGACGCCAATAATGTCGCCACGACGCAGCTTGGCCGTGTCCTGTTCGAAGGCCACATCGCTTTTGTATGACTTGGCACTGGCCATTACCTGGAGTTTGACGCCCTCGCCGCGCAGATCGTAGAAAATTAGCTTGGCGCCCGACTCGCGTATGGCATGAATGCGTCCCGCTACGCTTAGATTGACCTGATCGAGCGTCTCACCATCCTTGAGCTCGGCATACTGGGCAATGAAGTTCTCCAGCGAGGTGCTCACATGGAATTTGTGTGGATACGGATGAGTTTCGGGCGATTGTTTCAATTCAGCGACAGCAGCCGATCTCAGCTTAAAGTACTCATTCGGCGAAATCTCCTCCTCCTGCTCGGCAGCAGATTTCTTTTTCTGTCCCGTTTCTGACACTGTTCCAACAGCAGCAGCAGTAACAGTAGCTAAGCGCGTTGCATCCTTCTCAGCTTTCTCCTTGGCCTTCTGCTCAGCCTTCAGACGGCGTTTCAGCTCACTGCAAGGCAAAATGTGGAAAGTCAGAAGTTTTCAATTATTGTGAATTATTGGTGGGATACCAACAGTTTCGTATTTTTGCTTGGCGCCAGCTGCATTGCGGTCACATGGTGTAATCTCGCAGTAATCGCTGTTGGCAGTTGCAGTGATGACAAAAGCACCAGCTGACTTAGTGCGCCGCGTGCAATAAATTTGCAGCGACGTATCATTGCTTTTTAAATATATATATAAATATATCTATAAGTTGTGTAGCAGCCGCTGGCTACCAACTAAGCAGTTCAACTTAACCTCACTGTTGGCGCCTGGATGGCCGATTCGCGGTGTTGGCATTATTATTCTCAATGTACGCAATGATTGCATTTACTTACTTCTTGGACAGTTCACCAGCTGCGGTAGCCATGCCTTTTGGCGTCTAATGAGTTCCGTCTGTTAGAAATAGCAAAAACAATATAAATATAGATTTGCGAGTGCGCCACATACACTCCAAACGAATTAAAATGTAGTATACAATAAATAACGATCTATCGATTGTTTTGAGTGTGCTAAAACTATATCAATACCCAATCGGTGTGTTGCCAAGCCGCTTGAAACACGTGTTGCGGCTGCAGCAGCTGCTTTGGAGAGCTTTTATTTTCACAAAGTCTGGCAGCACTATCAATTATAGTTTTGACATCGTGCGCATGAGAGTCGTGAGCAGTAACCAAATCTCTCTTAGTTGCGTGAACACAACGAAATATTTAAAAAAATTAGTATGATATTTGAGTATACAATATAGCCCATGTAGTCATATAAAGTCCATCACTATATTTAATATATTCATTTTGGTGACTTGTTTAGAGAAATATTAACTCTGTATCTATTAAACTTTGATCGAACATAGTAAATAGCTTTTCTGTTCGTGACATCATAGATTCTCACGTGCACATCTCCAATCAGCAGGTGAAATTGTGCCGGGTTGCCTGAAAACTGAGTGTGTAAAAGTCGAACACAAAACTAAAACAAAAATAAATAAATATATAAGCAAAGGGTTTTCAACTTGTCCAACAACAAAACAGACGAACTATTCAGATCGTTGATAACTAAAATCAAAAATTCCTGTTAACAACTGAGCAAGCACAGTTCTCGCTCATCATCATCAGACATGGTAACGGTTGGAATGGTATCGTGCCTACTTAGTGGCAGCGGCGTGGGCAACAGCGCTCTCTTCATTCGAATGCTCACGCGCATCCCCAGTTCCAGACTCAGCTTCAATCTGAGTCCGCGTTGTCTCAGCGTCTTAGGTTACGGCAAATCATCATCGTCTTTCACATCCACCGCATCCAGTACCAAATTGCCTTTAGCAGCCACGTCAACGACAAGTATACTGTCGCCACTGTTGGTCACAAAGTATCGCAGCTTTGCACGTCTCAGCACCAAACCTACCACGCACAGTGCCAATGCTAACAAAACGGACATCAAGTCTTCGTCGACGGCCTCCGTCACCAGCACCAATGAGCTCTTTGGCGAGGCGGCGAACATGGGACTCTTTGCCAAGTTCAAGCACATGTATAAGCAATATTGGTACGTTCTCATACCGGTGCATGTGATAACATCGATTGGTTGGTTCGGCGGTTTTTATTATCTATCAAAAAGGTAACTGTTCCAATGATCACCAATACTGCTGTTTAACTTTGCAACCTTTTTTTCGCAGCGGTGTAGATGTGCCTGCCCTGCTGCAGTATATGCACCTGAGCGAGACCATTATTGAGAAGGTACAGGGCTCCGATATGGGCCACTATGCCATTGCCTATCTGTGCTATAAAGTGGCCACTCCAGTGCGCTACGCAGTCACATTGGGTAAGTGCAACACCAAAGTGAAAGTAATAATTACTATAAATAAGTAACTATATATGGTACGCTTTCAGGCGGCACCACTGTATCGATAAAATATCTGGTGCAATGGGGCCATATCAAACCGATGCCCACAAAGAGTCAATTAATGAAAATGTATGAGGAGACAAAGACGACGCGTGCTAATGCTAAGAACAATGCCCATAAGGATGAGAATCACAAATGATCGCTGTTTACTGGGACGTCTCCCATAACCGGCGCCTGCTGTCGTTGTCGCTGTTGCCTGCCATGCGGATAGTTGCCTAGTTGTATTTCGTTATTTGTTAAAACGTTGCCCGTTGATCATGTGCACGTGTCGTCTCTGGAATTGACCTCTCGCCCAGGGCGCATCTGCACATATCATCCGGATTACTTACTCTAAGCGCAGCTGCCGCAGTTTTAAGAGAGATACGAACACCACATCGCTTCATATATATACATATATATTTTTTAATAACAAATTTGCATCGTTTTTGTTAGTTACGAAATCGTTGGCACTGCTGTTGCCGCATGCCAGGGAGCAACGTACTCACAGAAATGTATACATAGACCAGCATACAAACTAACTAACACAGACACAGACACCTCTGCATATAGACCCAGTGTATGGCAGCATCCGACAAGAAGTGTAGTATATTTTATAAATGTAATTTAAAAAGTTATCGAAAATGAAAAACTCGACTGGTATAAAAAGGAAAAAAATATTTGTCTTTTAGTTTGATCAATTGCCCATTACCGAATTAATTGATTATACAAATTATATGTTGCAATAATCAGCTGGCAAGCAGCTCGGTTTTGTATCATCCACATAAGTGTTGATAAATAAATACAAATATATATATGTAAAAAAGTTTAATATTTGCGTTGTTTTGTATGAAAAAAATTGATTAAATTATTTTTATCTTATTACAGATTATTTCATATTATCATCGACAAAACTTTTTGTTTTTTTTTGTTTTGCTCTGAACAACTGATCGGTATACAAATAAATACAGTAGTTGGAGCCACTTACGTATCACCACAAGGTCGCAACCAGATTTTCGTAAAAAGGGTGGGGCCGAATTCTATAAGGTGGGAGGCCGAATGTATTTTGTTTTTCAACCATTTTTATCCTTAAGTTAAGATGTTGTGGAGAGCAGCCTGCAATTATTTAAATAAAAAAAAAAACTCAATTTTGATTCGATTTTGTTTTTGCATTTTATATTTCGTTATCATTTTTTTGTTTTGTTTTTTTTTAATTTTTTTTTTTTATTATTATTTTTTGTTTGTAACGTTAGTAAAATATCCAACAATTATAATTGTAACTAATAGTTAAGCCAGAAAAAATATATATAGTAGTAGTTGTTGTTGTTGTTTCTTTTACAAATAAATAAATAATGTGTCTTGTTTTTTAGTTTTTATGCTCTGTGTAGAGTGCGTATGAGAGTTACTGTGTTTTCTGTTTTAGTTTTTTTTTTAGTTATAGTAGTAAATAGTATGAAGGTAAGTGTTTTGCAGGTTCGTCGCTAGATTTTTATCATTTTTTCTCTTTTTTTTATTGGAAACAAGATGCATTATGTACACATTTTTAGTTCGGTTTTTGCTCTGTGTTGCTGTGTATAAGAGTGTATGTATTCGTGTCGTTCACATATTTAAATAAATACAATACAATAAATAAATAAATAAATTATATAAATTAAATAGGCAACAAATTAGGTAGCAATAGCAAAATATCTATGTGCGCGAAAAGATTTTCGGGGTGGGAGAATTGTTACACGGAAACATTTCAACTAACATACATAAATATGTATAAAACAATAATAAAAAAAAAGTTATATATATAATAATAATAATAATAATAATAATAAACAAGGTTCTCTGTATCGCCATATGAATGGTATGCATATGGTGGACATTAAGTAGATCGTATTTCTGTACGATATATATAACTTTGAGACTAGTTTGATATTCAATTGAATGTTAAGTTGAATTTAATTGAATGGGATTGGGTTGGATTGCATGGTGACAAACGAATTTCGAACAGAAGGTTACAAAGTTTTGTAATGTTAAAGTTTTTGATTGATGTTGTTGGTGTCTTCGTGCTATTCCCATCATCCTAATTTATAATTAGCTGCTAGCATTTATCATAAGTACGTTTTACAATGCAGCTTTAGTTAGTTTCTTTTAATTTTTGCACTTCACTTCAATTGTTTTATTTTCCTTCTGATTTATTTGTTTATTATTTTATTTTTTTTTCTTTTTGTCAGGTTTCATTCGGTTGTTGTTTGTTTTTAAACTATTCATTTGCTAAAAGCTAGTTTTGCATGTTGTTTTCTGTGTAAGTGAGTGTGTTTATGAGTGCGCTACGAAACGCATCCATTTTCCCCCTTATTTCTTATTATTATAATTTTTTGTTATTGATCTATCATTCGACATTCACTGTTCCTTCTTATGATATACATTGCACACGTTATGGTAAATTTAGTATTTGTTCAATTCGTTTCGCCTTACGATTCTGCACTTTTTCTTCTTCTTTTTTTTACTATTATTATTATTATTTTAGTTTCCTTTTACACAACCACTTGACACGGCTTTTGGCAAACCAAAAATATTAAACTAAAGCGAACATTGTGTACAGGTTTAATTCGGCAAATTCGCGTTACTGTACACACATACAGCAAATGTACAATACATAACAGATTATTTATGTGTTTTCAATAAGGACGGGTCGAAATCTCGTTAATAACGACACAATACTTAATTCAACATTTGTCAGACACATAGTGCCGACAGAATTTTATACATATTATAATTTTGGTTGCGTTGCAGTTATTTTTGTTGTTGTTTTGTTTTGTGTTCTTAGTATTCAGCTTTAACTGCTGCTGTTGCTGATCTTGATGTATTGTTTTTTTTTTTGTTGATAGTTTGTTCATTTTGGATTGCCAAAAGCGGTGTTGCACAAATGTTATATTAACTTTTCTACAGTGTTCGACATTGTTTCAGTTGTTCTTGTTGTCGCTGTTTCTCATCTTGCCTCTATTTTTGTTGTTGTTTGCTTTTGGTGTTGTGTTAATGCTCATTGAGTTGTTCGCTAACAGATTTTTGTGAGAAGAGTTAGCCTTACGCTCGTTCGTAGAATAAAATATAGGCACTGGATGAAACGAGACAGTTTTCAGGTATAGAATCGCTGACGCTGCAAAATAATAGAATAGAACAATTAAGGAATGATTTCAGTTGTGATGTGTGAAAACAAGTACCTATTGTCATTGAACTCATGCCACTTGTGTGAGACTGGATGCTTGCAAATTGCCACATAATGACCACCAGCCGTTGAGCCTGAAAACCAAAAGAGAGAGAGTTAGAGTTGAGCTAATGCAGCTTTGTATGAAAAAGACTAAACTTACCCATATGATTGGAGATCGCATAGAGCGAATAATGCACATTCGAATTTGCGTTGGCGCCATAAGAGGCCATGTTAAGGTCACGATCCGCTGTGGGAAACTCAACAATATTCGATAGCTTACTCCAGCGCGTCTCTGAGAACCGTTTGAGATCTGAACGATATATATATATATATATATATATTTACGTATCAAAATAGAACACTAGATTATGATGTACTTACGTATTACCAAGTATTTGGGGAAACGCTGTATTGTAAAGCTTTTAGTGCATTTTCGGCGTGTCTTGCATTTGGAGCATGTGGGCATCTCGTCACCATCGAGCACCTCCTCACGTATGAATAGATCTAAGCACGACTCCAATTTGCATCGCGATGACGAAGGTAGTGGCACGCTCAAATCCCAGAACGGGTCAAAGGTAACGCTGGTATTGCCACACGTTGTGCACTTCAGTGTGCTCTTCAACTGGCCAACAAACAGATCGCGTATCAGAGAATTCTCATGACGTGCATACCACTCCCAAGTCAGATCGGCCTTCTTATTGTCACTAGAATGATTAAGATATTTGTGTTTATTTTTATGTATTTAGTTTTTAGGATTAAAGATCAATTACTATATGCATTGTTGCTAACCTGAGATTATCATCAATGTTAAGCGTTTCACCTTTGACGCCCGTATTAAGCGCCGAGTGCAATGAGTCGAGGAAGAAACGTAGAAATTCCTGGGCATCCTGTTGATTGTAGTCGTTGTACATACGATGCTTTGTCGAAAAGGCGCGCTTCAGTTCCATCGGCGTCATACTGTGCACATTTGTTGTCCACATTTCCTGTATAAGCTTGGCAAATTCTGTAAATGATCAAAGATTAATATCACAATAACAATTGTTGGCAAACAGCGACTTACCATGTAGTATCTGCTGATCCTTGGAGGTCGCCGAGCGCGGGCTGGCTTGATGTCCACGGAGGAAGCGCGTCAGTTCAGTCGTGTGACTCAGGCATTGGATAACCGAGTTCATGAAGCAAGTGTTTCCAATATTTCTTAAACCGCATAGACCTGTGGGTATATAATCAAATTCAAAAATTATTAAAACAAAGTAAAAGTTATTATAGCTAAATGGGCGTCGCCCAATTGGTACTCCCCAATTCGGATGATGTGTTACGGAATACTTTTTCACTCATCAACATTTTGAAGTATTGTTGAGCATCTATCTATTGTAATAAATCCGACTGTAAATTGGTAAAAGAGATAATATATCCGACTGACATATCCTACATATCTATGTATATATATATATGCATAGTCTACTTGTGAACGTAAAAGGTAGTTTATAAATTTTATAAATTAATACTGTGTTGTGGCAAATTGATTGCTTCATTTCTTCGAATACTTTTGAAGATCAATTTTTTTATATGGAAAAGTTGTAGAGTTCGTCCTCGTCCTTCTTAATGTAGATCTTTCAATCTGCATACAAAATGTTCAGTCAAAGTGAGTTAGTTGTATTTAAGCTGAATGAAACAAATTCCTAACCGAAAACTTATCATATTGATATTGATACCAAGTGGATGGCGGATAGTGGATTTTCTTATGCTTACCCTCGAACTTCTCGTCACGGTTGCTCTTGTAGCCATCGTCGATGCTATTATGCTTATTGCTCAGCGACGATGTGCCAATGGAAGAGGATGTGGTGTTGGTGCTGCTGCGTCCACTGTCCCGTTCCCAATGGCGGCTGGACGTTGGCGAGACAGGTGGTAGCACGGAGCGAGCGCTACTTGTGGCATTTCGTGCCGTCTGCACCAAATAGAATTTCGATTTATTGATAAATATACAAAACAAACCAAATAAATTTGCAAAAGCAAATTGCAAATTTAAAGTTTTAGTATTCAAAAGCAGCGAGCAATCAATTGTTAGAAATGGATGCATTGGTTGAAATTGTTTAATTGACTAATTGGTTGGCATTGATTTTGATATGCGAGTGTGAGTGGCAAGTGTGAGTGTGAGTGGCAAGTGTAAGTGTGAGTTGCAAGTGTGAGTGGCGTGTCTGAGTGTCAGTAAGATATTATGTCAGGTAAAACAAAAAAACATAACCAAAATAAAACGCAGCAACACAAACACATAAGCAATCCATACAAATTGTGCAAGTGCTGGTGAGTTGAGGGAGCGATGGGTTGAGAAACAAACGGTATCAAGATAAATAGAAAACGTAACGGAAATTAATTCGATTAACGGCTACCGTTATCGATAACGCGAGGCAAAACGAGGCAAAACGAGGCAAACCAAAAACCCAAATAGAAAAAAAGCTACCTACAGAAAATACATATTATTCATAATAATAATAATCGTAATAATGATAATAAGAATAAACTACAACTTAAATAAAATACAATACATACATACAATCATATAATTTTATTTTTTTTTTTTGGCAACTAAAAACGGGACTAGTTTTGTGGTTTGGTGCTTTGTTGGTGATGAGCAATTGGCTATGGAGCTACTTAAAGAAAGAGCTGTTTTTGCTGCTGTTGCTGCTTACAAGTTGAACAAACTATAAACTGAAACGCACAATGAGAGAGTGAGTAAGATATAGACAGATATCTATATATATACATATATAGAGAGAGAAAGAGACAGAGAGAGAGAGAGAGAGAGAAACATAGTGGGCAAAGAGCGTAATATGAGCGCCCCGAAGAAAGTTTTGGGCGCCACTTACGCTGTCGTTGGCTATTGCGCTGTGGACTGCGACGGCGGCGGAGGCGGAGGAGGAGGTGGTGGTGGTGTTATCGGTGGTTGTGGTGGTATTGGTGGTATTGGTGGTTGTGGTGGTATTGGTGGTTGTGGTGGTTGTGGTGGTGGTTGTGTTGGATATAGAGGAATAGGCGCCCGCCGCAACAACCGACGCATCGTTGTACTGTTGATAATGATGATGATGATTTACCTTATGGCTGCTGGAGGATGATGATGCACTTGCACTTGCACTTGCAGGTGTAGTTGCTGTTGCACAATCCAAATTTTGGCCACTACTGCTGCAGTTGGTTGTCGCCTTGGCCAGCAGGCCTTGCGCTATGCGATTTGCCGTTTTGCTAATGGGCGCCACCGTGTTGCTGCTGGTGTTGTTTGTTGTGTTTTGGCTACTGCTGCCACTGGTACGATAAGCGGCACGAGTCAACGAGCTGCTATAGCCGGCCGCAATGCGTGCGTTTTCCATATCGCTGCTGTATCGTTGCTGAAGATTACTGCTGCTGCCGCCGGCGGAGGATGTTGTTGCTGCGCCAGCTGCTGCTGTTGCTGCAGCAGTTTTTGCTGCTGCTGCTGCTCCTATTGTTGTCGCGGCCGCAACTGTTTCTGTTGCTGTCGATGTCGTTGCTGCTGCTGCTGCTGATGTTGCATTGTTGCGCATTGGCTGCGCTGGTTGTCGCTTTTGTTCGCTGAGATTGTTAAATTTTTCAATGGATGCCTTAATACTGAGCGAATCGATGCCATAACGACGAGCATTGCTGGCGCCAATGCCGCTGCCGCCGCTCACCCTGTCCCGTTCCCGTTCTCGATCCCGATCGCGTTGCTCCTTGGGCCGCTGCTCTCCATTTGTGTGCTTGTAGTTGTTGAACTTCTCATAGCTGGCCGCAAAATTTGAATTGGAGAACGACACAATTGTTGACTTGGGACGCACCGAACGTTGACCAATTGGTTTGTCTCCGCTGCTTCGGGACAACTGCTGCTGGTTGCGCAGCTGCAATGGCGGCGTTATCGGCTTAAAGTAACAAGTGTTGCCCAACATTTGCTTAGTTGTTGCAGTGCCAGTTGCAGTTGCTGTTGTAGTTGCTGCCGCTGATCCAGATGCTACTCCTGCTCCTGATGCTGTGCTTGTTGGCATCTCGTCGCTATCAATATAGCTAATGTCATCATGTTGTTGTTGTTGATGTTGATGTTGTTGATGTTGTTGTTGTTGTTGCTGCTGTCGCTGCATACTGTTGTTATTGTTGCTGCTACCGTTGTTGCAGCTGTTGTTGTTATTGTTATTGTTGCCGTTGCTGGTGTTGTGACTATTCATGGTACTGCCGTGATTGTTGTTGCACTGCAGCACAAGCGGTTTCAGCTTGCCAGCAATAAGACGTCCCGATGTTGCCCCTGTTGTTGTGGGTGCTGCTGCTGCTGTTGCAGCTGTTGCTGGCTCTGCGGCAATTGTTGCCTTCAAATGTTGCTGAGTCGTTTTGCTATGGCTAAACTTGATATCGATCCTGTGAACGGTTGTGTTGTTGCCAGCTATTGTTGTTGTTGTACGACTTGTGGTGCTGCTACTGTTGCCGGCCGCTTGATTGCCATTAAGCGTCGTCGTCGGTCGACGCATGTCATTCAATGGAATGCCGCTGCCGCTAATGACGTGCGCTGGCGGCGTAGCTGCGGTTGCCGTTAGTTTGTTGCTGTGGTGGTTGCTATTGCTATTGTTGTTGTTGTCGCCAGTTTTGTTGCGCTTGTGCGTTTTGGCAGCTTGCGTCACTTTCAGCGTCACCTGGGCATGTGCCAGCTCGCACTCGGCCTTGAGAAAGCTGGGATCCTTGTAGCTGGACACCAGAAAGTAGCGCTGATTGGCCGCACGCACAGGATTACCGGTGGCACCACCACCAGCTGTGGAAACTGAATTCTGTGCAGCTGCACGCCCACCACCACCACCGCCAGCACCGCTGCTTTGTCCGTTTTTGTAAGCAGTCGCTTGCTTGTGCACAGAAGTTGTTGCGCCACAGACGCTGCTGTTGCTGTTGTTGCCACCACAGCCGCCGCCGCCTCCACCGACGCCGCCGCTGGATTTTAATATTTTGGCGTGTCGCGACGCCGTCGGTTGTTGATGTTGTTGCAGTTGCTGGTGTTGGTGTTGATTTTGATGTTGATGTTGTGTTTGACTATTGATGATGCCTCTTTGCTGTTGGCTGTCTGTTGCTGCTGGAGCAATTTTTGCTTCGCGCTGATGTTTGGACGCAGGAATCTTATGGAATCCTCTGGTTTTCTTAACTTCTAACATCATTCAACAGCTCCTTGTCCAGTTCTGGCTGCTGCTCTTGCTGCTGCTAAGACTCTTTTGTGTTCCTTTTTTGTTGTACTTAGATCTCTTACTAAGTTTGTCGCTTGATATATATTATTTTACTATTATTTATATATATGCCGTTTCGTGTGATTTTTAAATTTTGTTTGATATCGAATTTGAAAAGTTGTGTGATCTTACCAAAAATACATGCTCTGAAAACTATGTTATACACACACATTTGGACTGTTTGAATATATATATATATATATATATATATATATACATATATATATAGATATATACATATATATATTAATATACGTATACATATATATATATATATAAACTACTGTTTTAAACTAAAATTTGCATATATATACATACATATATACATATATATACATATATATATATATAAATAAATAAATATATATATATATATATATATATATATATATATGTATATATGCATATGTAGATGCTTTGAACTTTGTTTGTATCGCCTGTCTAAGTCATCATATTGTTTCCGTTCACTGTTCCACAATTACAAATTACATTTGCAGTTTCAAGTTGCGTTTATCGCTAATTTAATATATATATTGGGTTTTTGGTTTCGATTGCTCAAGGAAGAATAGTTTTTGGTTATGGTTTTTGCCTTCGTTAGGTGTTTCGAGTTACTTGGCCATAAGCAAGTTTAATAATCGAGTGAGTTAGTTTGGTTAGTTTAAAAGGGACGCGATCTGCAAGAGTTTAGCTAAAAATATATAGAAATACATATATGTATACAGATGTAAATCGATTAATTGAAAAATGCGTGTAACGGTTTAGGCACAAAACGCATAGCAAAGAAAGCCAGATTGAATAAAGCAAAAACCGAACATAAGAGAACAAAACAGAAGAGAACACAGAGCAAGACAAATCAACAATATGGAATGCAAAATGATATTGATTAATGTATATGTATACATTATACATATACATATACGTATGTAACCGCAATGTAGCTAAAAACGACCTAATGCAATTTGGGATAACTGATGACGATGAAAGGTTTTCATGTGAGGAGGGGCAGTGGGTGGGGGTTGGGGTAGAGGGGCAGCAGCAAAAGCAACAATGCAATTATATACCGACACGCAAAATTATCAAACCCACTGTAGTTTTCATATGCTTATCGATAAGTTATCGCTTGACAGCAGCTCGTCGCGATTGTGGCAACCCTGGCATGCGATTAGTATTTTGAGTTTTTTTTTGTAAATTATTTAATGGACTGTCAGTTGCTTTGGATATCCTCAATTATTTTGATTTCAGCTCGTTTACCTTGCTGCGCGCCACGGCGCTCTCTGCCAGCGTCAACGTAGCCGTGGCACTAATATCCCCATCCCCATCGCCATCGTCATGGCCATCACCATCAATGTCGCCATTGATATCGCCATTGGACCTGCTGCTGCTGCTGGGCGTCACATGATTTATAGCTGCCGCCGTTGCATCGTCTGTGGTGTCCGTAGTTCTTGCTGTGGATGTCAGGCTGCTACTGCTGCTGCTATCGTAGATGGCATTACGTTTGGGCGACGACGAAAGCAGCAAGAGTCCATTGAGCTTGGCGTCCAGTCCATTGCTGCTCGCGTCTGTCGCATGACCGTTGGTCGTTGCTGTTGTTGTTGGTGCCGCATCCTGTGCCGAAGGGCGTCGTGTTCGATTGCTGCGCAACGTGAAAGTGGCCGTTGGTACATCGCCGCTGCTATTGCTGCCGCTGAGCGTGAATCTGCCGGAGGCACTGCGCTGCCTCAGATGCAATGATGACGTTTCGCTGGCACCTGTTGCCGCATCGCCACCGGCATCGCTGCTGCTGCTGTATAATCGACTGTAGCGGCTGCTCCGCGGCCTGTCCAATGTAACGGTACAGGTGGTGCTGTTGTCGTTACTATTGTTGCTGTTACTGTTGCTGCGGCTAAGGTGGCTGTTGCTGATGCGGTTATCGTTGTCGGCTTCATTGACCGCCGATCTGGAACGTGACAGTTCACAGTTGGGTTTATAGTTGGCCGGACTGTACTTTTCGTACATGTCCAGTGCGGATGTGGCAACTAAACGTGCGAGGGATGATGATGAACATGAGCTGGACAAACGTTTTGAGCTGCTGCCGTTGCTGCTGTTAGCTGTGGCATCAACATAATCATTGCCATTAGCACCGCTTGGTGGCAGCTTTTTTGCAGCAGCAGCATCTCTGCGATGCGATGTGGCATAATCGTCTTTCTTTGTTGATATTGATGATGATTTTGTTGTTGTTGTTGTTCCCGCTGTGGTTCCATCGCCATTCGATGTTGTGCCCTTTGCTCTACGCGGCAACTGAGAGTGTTTGGTTGCCGAATGGTGTTTTTCGTGTCGTGGTTGTCGATTGAAACATTTATACAGATGTGGGACGTTTGAATGCGATTTTGTTTGTTGATTTGTGATTTAACAATAACGTTTAACAGTAACGGTGAACGGCAACAGTAACGGTCAACAATTAACGTTAATTTTTATATTTCATGACGGACATCAACACAAACCAAAATTAAAATTAAACAATAAACAAAAAAAAGGAAGAAATATAATAAACGCCAAAAATGAGTTGACAGCACAAAAAAACAAAAGAAGGAAAGAAAATATACCAAAACAAAAACCAAAAATCGCTCGAATTTTAGAAGACTTTTCTCTCACGGTTAAATTGAATTTTTAAAATTTGTTTTTCTAAAATAAAGAAACAGATTCCGAGCGACCACTACACCAATTTTAAGAGAAGTTCAAAAGTAGTCCTATAAAAGAGCCAATATTTTCAGAATACATGGGGAAATTATTTGTAATCAGTGAAGAAGAAACTAACGGCATACTAAGTAGCACTCGCTATAGCGATTTTTTGGAATATTGTCTCTTTTTTGTAATCATTGTAGGTATATAAGTACATAGGAATAGATAATTATGATCGTAATGAATTGTAACACAACTGACTTGCACATATCGAATGTCCATTAAAATTTGGAATGTCAGAAAGAATCGCAGAATTATTATCGATGTCAATATTTCATGCGCTATATTAATCAGTTGATGGAACTCTCTGCAGTCTTTTTGAAATGTTTGTTTGCATGTTTATGGCGAATATACATATTTTATATATGATAGTAATACAGATACAGTATGTATTGTATAAAACAAAAAATAAACAAGTAAGAGTGCTGTAGTCGAGTAAACTCGACTACGATATACCCTGAACCCAGTTATTAAATATATTCTATTATTATTGGCAAATTCCCCTTTAAAAAGATTTACACTAACACGTGAAACACGCAATCGTAGGTAGCGGGGCTCATGTCATCCCTTTCTCACACATGCGATCGCATATTTTTGCATACAGAAAATGCTTGCGGCTGCTGATAGAAATAAGATCAATATGAGAATATATGTTCGACTATAACTTGGGTGTTTCTTATCCGATCTTGACGAAATTTGGGAATTTGATCAAGAGTATGCATATTATATGTGCATATTATGTATTAATTAGAAGATTCTGCCTTTAAAATTGTGGCATTTATTGCTATCGGAAATTTAATTTATCGATAATTGATAGACGAAGGCAGTTATCGAAAAAATAACGCAAACTTGTACTGCGCCTGGTATACGAGAACCTATATTTTAAGTCTCTAGCTCTTACAGTTCCTGAGATCTGCGTGTTCATACAGACGGACGGACGGACGGACGGACAGACGGACATGGCTATATCGACTCGACTATTGATTCTGATCAAGAATATATATACTTTGTGGGGTCGGAGATGCTTCCTTCTGCCTGTTACATACATTTGCACAAAACCATTATACCCTTTTTACCCATTTTTAATGGGTTCAGGGTATAAAAACAGTCATACGCACTGACTAAAAATTTATCATCACTTTAAACATATTGCGAATTTTTAATTCTGATACCGCCGACTACGATGCCAACAACAAAACCTGTATATATATATATGTACAGATGAATGTGTGTACATATGTGTATAGGTATGTATATACACAGATAGCACAAGGGCGCCGAGTCACATTAGTTGTTGTTGTTGCTGTGATCGCAGTTGTGGTCGTTGTTGTTGTTGCTGCTTGCCATTGGAGCGGTGCCAACAAGTGGTTCGGCTTGGCGAAAACATTCAATTGCCGTCTCATGGTGCATCCATCGCTTGCTCGCCTGCTTGGTTTGTGTGTCGAGTGTGGGTTGGGTCTATGTTTGTGGTAATGACGCATCCACCGCCTTATCGCTGGTTTCCACCACAGCAACAATACGACTACAACAGACAAATGTGTTTGCGTGTGTGTGTGTGTGTGTATGCGTGTGTGTATGCATATGACACACAACGTGGAAATGGACAACAACAGCAGCAACCACAATAACCACCGAGCGAACAAGAACCAAATCAAAAGTTAGCAAACTAAAAATGCAACTTCAAAATGCCGCCAACTGTCAAACGAACAAGTGCCAGCAACAAACGGTAAATACTGTGGGGTGGGGGGAGGGGGTAGTTTTCTTGCATGCTTATAAGCAGAGCCAACCAAAATGGGCGTGCCTGTGTGAGCATACACACTCACACACACATACACACAACATATGCATGAATATGTACATCATCATCGTATGTGTGTATGTAAATCGGCATGAGAATGTAAAGGGTGTGGGCAAATGGTGGGTAGTGGTTGGTTGGTGCTGGGTGGATTACAACCCCAACAAGGTAAATAAGTGTATATGTCATAGGCTACTTGTGACTTTTGGACAATGCACAACATGAAATGCGCAGCCAGAGCTGATTAAAAATAGTTTTATATTTATGTTAAAAATACAAAGACACACACACACCTACACACATACATATATATGTACATTTAAGCACACGCACTGTCAAAAATATATACGAAGAACACATACATATGTACATAAACATAATACATAACAAGTTTAGTACTATTTTGATCTTCTTCTCGCGTAATTTAAGCCATTACTTTTTAGCCGAGTCTCAATTTTTTTTCGATTAACCCGAACCTTTTGCGAAATACATACTACATATGTACATATGTATGTAGAAATGTGCCAGGTACTTAAGCGATATGTATCTATATGCACATAGAAATGACAAAACCGAATTTTTGATTATGTTGTTGGTGTTCAATTTTGTAGATGGCTCTAGAAACTCATCAAATGATTCAGTGTGCGTGTAACGTATGTGTGTGTTTCGGTGTGTGTATGGGTGTTTTGTGTTTTGTTCTAAGCCCGAACAAGTTCAAGTTCAAAAGTTTTGTTTCGAGAAATATAGAATACTATATGTATATATAGATCTTTACAGCCACCAATTGAACATAATTTAAATATATAAATATGTATGCATGAACATCAAAAATTATACGGGGGCAAAACGATTGAAAGAAAAGGAGAGGTGTGGGGTTGGGTGTGATTTGGGGGTTCAGTTGGGCTGAGTTGGGAAAGGTTTGTTGTAGGTATGTAGCTAAAGCAAAATGATTATTTGTTAACACTCACTCCGCATCGGCCGTACGAAATTGTGTCATAGTTAGAACCGCTCAAATACGATGAACTATTCCGATATCCAGAGCCAAGAACAGAGCCAGAACCGCCGCTCAGATACGATGAGGAGCCAATGCTATTGCGCTGTGTGCTGACCCGCGGCGTATACGAGAATGGCGAATAGGAGCTAGGGTAATAGCTGCTTGCGGTGCTGCTGCTATGATGATTGTACGCAGATGATGATGATGATGACGATCCGGCTGCCGATGTGCCCGTGCTGCCAGCCGATGTCGGCAGCAATTTGGATAGACTGCTGCCGCGATGATCGTAATACGAGCTGGAGTAACGCGAGTAGCCGTTGGTTGTGGCGCCGACGCCGCTGCTGTTGCCGCTGCTGGTGCCGGTCGAGCTACCAGCGCCGCTGGTCGACGTTGTGCCGTAAAGACTGCCACTGCCCGCTGCTGACGTTGACGATCTACGCGGCGAAATCACACGCATATTAGTGCCAGCCGCGTTCTACCGCTTCAATCGGACCAGTTTGCCGTTTTGCTCTCAATTGACTCGTTATTGATATTGTTGTTGCTGTTGCTATTGCTGTTCTAATTGTTGCTGTTGTTGTTGGTGTTCTTCTTCTTGTTCTTCTCCTTCTTCAGCTTCTTGATCGACAAAGCGTCCTATTAACCACTCGCTCTCTCGTTTGTTTATCTGTCTCTTTCTTCTGTTCTGTTCAGTTCGGCTGCTGCTGCTTCTTCTACGCTCTTTAATGTTATTGTTGCTCTGGATATTGCTGCAATGGCGAGAGCAGAGAGTGAAAGTGAATGCGTGAGTGAGAATGACTTTCAAAATGGCCGCGCTGCAATTGCACTCACCTTGACTTGCAGTAGTAGTTGTTGCTATTTATATATACATACATATATATATATATATATCTTCTGCTTATTTACATAGTTAATAATTGTAGTTTTGTTACGGTTGGGTTTGTATTGTTGCTTATGCTAGCTACATTTAAGACCCGTTACTGTTGCAATGGAGAATAGGCAAACTGTAATCACAGAACAGATGACCTTCGATTAATTTTACAATGAGATAGAGCGATTGAGGGAGAGACTGAGAAATATACAAATGCATATTTGTTACATGTGTACATAATAAACAGTTACCGTTTATTATGATAAACTTTACTAAACTACTAAATAATAAACAACTATTCACAAACTGCCGCTGCAACTCGGCACAACAACAAGAGCTCAATGCAACTGCCGCCGGTGGATGTGTGAGTGAGAGGGGTAGCTATGCGGTAACAGTGAAGTTGTATATGCTTGTGTGTGTGCGTGTGCGTGTATATAAGACGCCGCCAGGCTGTCTACGGCCCTATACGGCGCGCAATGTCATTGTAACCGAGGAAACCGTTGCTTCTGTTTTCGAATGTGTGTGTGTGTGCTGCCCAGAAAGGGGATGCGGGGCACAAACTCTCTCATAAACATACACACACAAGCACGTAAACAAACAGACGGACACTTGGTCACACTATCATATCGATCTCTCGTTCATAAATACTACAGCTACAGCTACAAGCATAAACAGCACACACAGAGACACAGACAACAACTCATTCAGATTTACACATTCCAATGCGCCTATGTGAAGCAACGATGCCGAAAATCACATCAAAAATCTAAATAATTATAATAAAAGCACAGCACAAAAAAAGCCAAAAAACAAAAAAAAAGGCGAATCTATTTATAAAAGCGCTTAAGAACACACACACAGCTGGCTGACGCTGGCGGTCGCCACGTTCCCGTTGCTTGGGGGGGGGGGGGGGTGTCGTGGTGGCGGCAGTAGTAAAACTGCGCTGCTATGCCTGGCCTATAAACGCCATGAGTGGAAATGAGATAGCAATATTGATATTGGCGACAGCGACTCACTAATACACACACACATTCACGCACGCACACAGACGAAAAGACGACGAACACAATCACATAGATTCATATGTATGTACATACATATACACATGCATATACGCGGCCAAGCAAGCAACGTACGAATTACGCAAAGTGAAATATCTTTCTCAAAAATGGAAAGTGGAAAAAGTGACGACTGATTGTAAATTTTGCTTTAGAACGCGAACAATTTAATATTGGGGGCTTTAAGGGTAATGTTGCGCCTTTAAGGCAATCAAGCAGCCAGTATATTTATTTATAAAATTCATCATTCAGACACAGTCCACTCCCGACGCTAGAAAAGTGTCCAATACACCCAATTGAATCAGCGATTCGCACGCACGCACAATTAATCACAGACATATATATATATATATATATTACTAACTGAAATTCTTTACATGGTAATAACTAATATTATCGGCTTTATATGCGATTTCCAGCCCACAGCACGCAGAACTCACTTAAGAGCGAGTCAGTTTTGCAAACGAACTAACGAAACTTACGGTTGCATCGTTTTTCGTATCGATAAATAAATATATATATAGCTATGATTTTTATCGCACAACAAATCAAATCATAAATTATCGACATCAGTGGCCATCACCATCAGCAGAAAAAGTGGCAACACCGCCGTGTATATACATTTTGAGAGAAAATTTCGTTCAGGTGTGAAAATTTGTTGCATATGAATCTATTTTATAAATAAATTACCTTTTAATGAAAACGGTTTACCACTTAAACAAACAGCTGCTTTTGCCGTTTCCATTGCTCGTGTAGTGCGTTAAGCCCTATTTTTATATTTATTAACATTAGTCTATAGCCGCAAACTGTCGCGTCGCATTACATTTGAGTGTTGCCAACTTTTGCATTTGCATAAAAAACTATCTCAAGCCTAACATTCGCCCGTATTTTTGCACTTCTGCAAATCGTGTTTCGCTAGCAGCAGAACAGCATTTTTATGGGTCGAACTATAATTAATAATTTTAAAATCTTTCGGCAGGGCTACGTATTACCGCCGTTCTAATTATAATTATAAACATTTGACGGACTGGACATCAAACAGCTAAATCTTACCGGAAAAGGCTAAGTAGGCAACACTTGAGCCTGCGCCGCCGCCAAAGTCGTCATACAAAATGAAGTGAGCCACATAACAATGAAAACAAACCACGATTAAACTGAGCAAAGATAATATAAAATATTTAATAATGCAATAATATCTATCGATTTCTATCCATTTTGTACGCACACAGTAAACCAAAGAGCACAGTGGTTTTTTGTTAATTTTCTGAAATTTCAATTCGTCTCGTCATTATCATCATCCGCCACATCCGCATTGCCATTTTTAGCAGCTTTGTCTTACGCCACCCATCGCCCGCCGGCTCAGTCAGCTTTGTGGGAAGCCGCCTTGCATGAAAATTCATTGTATTGCATTGTCGCAATCGTCAACTTCATTCCCCCCCAAACAAGTATATACACACAAAACCGATTGAGGTGAGTCCTGCTGAACTTATATGTGATTCGATATTTTAATTGTGATCTTTTAAACCAATTACAGTTATGTCATCAACCGCCGGCAAACGCAAGGAAATATACAAATACCTGGCGCCATGGCCATTGTACTCAATGAACTGGAGCGTGCGGCCGGACAAACGATTCCGGCTTGCGTTGGGCAGCTTCATCGAGGAGTATAACAATAAAGTGCAAATCATTAGCCTGGACGAGGATACCAGCGAATTTAGTGCTAAAAGGTAACACTAAAAAAATGTTCTAAAAAGTGAATAGTAGAAACAGGAAAGAACATTCATCACAAGGAATGCCACAGATTAAATATACAGTGTTCAATAACAACAATAAGTTTAACCACTTTTCACATTCGAGCTTTGTCAAGAGGACATTGGAAGTTCAATTTGTTGTACTCACCTAGATAAACATACATCGCATATTTACATCGAAAAAATAACTAAATTTGTAATGCTATCGTCTTACTTATAGCACCTTTGACCATCCATATCCCACAACAAAAATCATGTGGATACCAGACTCGAAAGGCATCTATCCCGATCTGTTGGCAACCAGTGGTGATTATTTGCGAGTATGGCGCGCTGGTGAACCGGACACTCATCTCGAATGCGTGCTCAATAATAATAAGAACAGTGACTTCTGTGCGCCACTAACATCATTCGACTGGAACGAGGTGGATCCGAATTTGGTCGGTACATCGTCCATAGACACCACATGCACAATATGGGGCTTGGAAACGGGGCAGCCTCACGCGCGCGTCTATGTCGCTGGGCATGTTAAGACGCAGCTCATCGCTCACGACAAAGAGGTCTATGACATTGCATTTTCACGTGCCGGCGGCGGACGGGATATGTTTGCCTCCGTTGGCGCTGACGGCTCCGTGCGCATGTTTGATTTGCGTCACCTGGAGCACTCAACCATTATCTACGAGGTGGGTTTAAATTAAATGAGTAATTTATTTATAAATACATATAAATATCTATAAATTGATTTATTATACATTATATTTTGTATAGGATCCAGCGCATACGGCGCTGCTGCGCTTGGCTTGGAATAAACAGGATCCAAATTACTTAGCCACAGTTGCCATGGATTCATGCGAAGTTATTATTTTAGATGTTCGTGTTCCTTGTACACCTGTTGCAAGACTGAGCAATCACAGAGCGTGCGTCAACGGTATTGCGTGGGCGCCGCATAGGTAAGCAATAAAATACAAATAAATATATATATATATTTGTCATTTGTTCATTTGTAGTTCCTGTCACATTTGCACTGCCGGTGATGATCACCAAGCACTGATCTGGGATATACAACAAATGCCACGCGCAATCGAGGATCCAATTTTAGCCTATACAGCTGCTGAAGGCGAAGTCAATCAAATACAATGGGGAGCCACGCAACCCGACTGGATAGCTATTTGCTATAACAAAGCGTGCGAGATCCTGCGGGTCTAAGAGTCAATTTTTCTTACAACCCTCGACCCCCCCACCCCCCCCCCCCCCCATCCACACACACACACACACAAAATGCCACCTGCCCCTCTTCCACACCAACACCGGTCCCTCCCTCAAAGCGACCCACACTGCTCTGCCTGCGACTGTGACACTGAGGATGTGGTTGGCTGCGGTTATAGCGCCACTGACGCGCACAATGCACAGTCGTCGACACACACCCTCAACCATAACAACCACAACAATCATAACACCAATATGCACACACACATACACATTCGTACACACACATACACCGATACGAACGCAAGGTAGTTGTAGTTTTGTAGGCGCAGCGGAAGAAACTTGTTTTAATTATAAAACATAAATACTATATATAAATATGTATATATATATTTATATAGTTTTATGCTCGGATATATGGATTTGTATCCCAAATGCCCACAATCGTAGCTGCATCCAGTCTAAAATGAATTTGGAGATTTTGAGCCGAACATTAATCGAGAGACGTGCGATGGCAGGCGGATCAGCTTTTAGCTAAGCGTTTAGTTTAACCATGCTCTCTGTGGTCTGGTCAGGTCAGGTCAGGAGGTGGACACATTTAGCATATTAGCTTAGTTGAACATACAATTACGATATATAAGTCTCAAGGTATAACCAAAATATGTATTGCTATTTGTAATTTATTTGACTCGTTTCGCATATCACGCTAATCGACAACAGCCTCTAAATTCCGAGCATTAAGTTTTATTTATTGGTTTGTCTGCATATTCTTTGTTTTCTGTTGTTTTCATGTCAACATGACAACAAAAAACAAAAGCATAAAAAAAATAAATAAAAAGCAAAAAACATAAAAACAAGATGAACAAAACAAAAACAATGTCCTACCTCGTTTTCCAACATGCAAATGTTGCAATATTTGTATCTAGCCGCAGTAACAACAAAAACAACAACAAAACCAGCAACCACGACGACAACAACAACTACATGCATACAAGAATAACAAACAAACAACATCAACAAATGAGAGAAAAAACAAAAGAACAAGTAAACCAAAAAGATGCGAAACGCTTTTTTCGAAATGTTTTTAATTCTTTGTTTAGATTTTATTATACGTTTTCTATAAGAACCAAAAAACAAAAACAAAAAACAAAGGACTTAAGCAAACGAAAATCGCAAACGCAAAGCAAACATAAATAAGCAAAAAAAAAAAAGAAACAAAAAAAAACAAGAAACAAATACTTGTATTAAGAAAAGGAAAAAATAACAACTGCACAACCACAGCTAAATACAATACATACTATTTAAAATAAAACTAAAACAAAAAAACCGAAATATTATATGAGCGAGAGAGAATACAAGATTGTTGCTATCCATTTAAAAACAAAACAAAAAAAAGAAAAAAAAAAAAAGAAAAATATGAAAAAAAGAAACCAAAACAAAAAGGATCACATAAAATATTGACTGCATACGATTACCATAATTTCATGATATATATACAACAGCCAGGCCGAAAGATCGATCGATTCCCCCAACTTCCGCAAAATAAATTGTAAGCACTGAGAGCAGAGAGTACTAAGAATACCAAAGCATACACACACAAACACACAGATATACACACACACACGAACATTTATACGGTCGTAACTATAATAAGCGCCGCTCTGAGACTGAAATAAATTGAGATCCCTTAGAGATGCCTTTCCGTTTGCTCAGCGTAATCTATTGGAACATATACTTAAAACTACAACTGATACTGATACTGATACTGCTCATGAATTTGTATGTAAATACGATTAAAGCCTATTCACTCTGTTCATATTTTTGGATTTTTTGTTTCTGGTTAAAACAAACGAAAGCAAAAGAAGAATATAAATAACAATCAGCAGCTGTAATACACTTGACAAGACTTAGCGCATATAAAGCCAAGCAACTGAAATTGAAAATAAAGAAGATTTAACCGAATACGAAACTAAACCGAACCCAAATCAAATCAAATCACATCCTTTTTGATATGTACTTGTACGCACACATATGTATATATATCTACATATACATATATACACACACAGACACAAGACACACACATACATACATACATACTGCAAAGCATGAGCAAACATTATTTGGCCAACGGTTTCCGAAACTCTTAGCATTCATTCATTAATCATTGACAAAATAAGATATTCTTTATACTTACTTACACACACATCCATACACAGATACGAACTTATGTATACACACACACACACACACACTTACACATAAGCACAGGCATATTATAATTATGTAATCTTAAGACAAACAACCAATATTTTTGTGTATTTTTTTTGTCCGTTTCGTTTGCATTATTTATAAATTAATATACTAAGTTTAAATTATACACACATACGCGCATTACAAAATGTAAGTACAGATTAAAATATAGGTATATACATATATATATATATACATATATATATATATATATATATATTTATGTATATATATATATATTTATGTATATATATATATATGTATATAAGACATTTGGTATCAAGCTGGGTCAGCGCGGAGTGATGAACTAGGAGGCAGCAGCAATGTGTGAGCAGCAAGGAAAGACGAAAGTGAAAATCCCAAACAGAAATTATTTAAATAAACCATTTTTAAATAAACATCAAATGTGCGCCTTCACTTATATCAAATCGGGCAAATCGGGGGGCGCACAAATACTGCCAATATCGATAATTCTGAGCGGTTCCTTTTGACTAGCTGCACTCGGGCTGAAAAAACATTGATTTTACTATGAAGGAGGCCAGTGTAATCTGATTTGGTTTGTGCACCTTTTCGTTCCCGGCGCATTGGAAGACTTGATGCTGAGAAGCTCGTTGAATTTGAGCTTCTTGATCGTGATCTGCAGATGGCCAGTGATTTGGGAGCGCTGGACAATGGACTCGTGGGGTTTGACCTCCTCGTTGTAGGCTATTTGAAATATCTTACCTTTGACAGTGACACGCACATAGTTCATCTGTATATCCACATCGATATGGGATGTGTCCAGATGCCTGTTTTGTTGATTGATTGATTGTGAGGTGATTAAATGAAGTAAATAACATTTGAATTTAATACGAACTTGTACACTTCCAGTAGCAGACTGTAATGGTTGGGCTCGTCTTCAAATTTGAAGGTCAACTTGGATTGGTTCAGATTGTATGGTCGTCCGCAGGATGCAAACAGGTGAGTTGTCCTCTTTGGCTTTTCGGTCAATGGGTTTGGCTTGGACTGGTGTCGTTCCTTGCCCAGCTTATGCTGACGCGCAATCTCCGTGCGTACTTCGGGACAGTGTTCGCTTTTGGCATTCCAAAAGGCGCGCACGCGCTCCTCCTCATCATCAATGCTGGCGAACTCTTTGGCCAGGTCGGACTGCTGCTCGGCGACACGAATACGCTGCTCGTCCCGCTCGATGGCCTGTGCCGCCTGGCACTGAACGATGACAGCTCGATGATGGGGCAACAGACGCTGTGCCTGCAAACGTGCCGATGGAACAATTTCGTTGCAATCGAGACTATACAACTGGGGCAGCGTGGCCAGGACAAAGTCACGATAGTGTGGATAATCGACGCACGGATTGCCGATGAGGACCAGCTCGCGAAGATTGTAGTTACCACGAAGCGCTTCAACGCTGGTCAGCTCCCCAATAAAGTTTAGCGTCAGATCGAGCTTATTCAGCGACTCGAGACTCTCGAGGTTCTCAATCCGTTCGATGTTATTGATTGCCACATTGAGATATTCGAGACGCTTTAGCTTGTGCAGATTCTCTAGGCGTGCTATCAGATTGGACTGTAGCAGGAGTATCTTTAGATCGCGACACCAGTTCTGTATGTACTCGATGCGCTCAATGTCCTCCTGGTGCAGCGACAGCTCCTCGAGCGTGCTAATTAATCGCTCATTATGCTCCGATTTTTTACGCACCAGCTCCTCAGTGACTGTCAAAACACATTTCAATAATCAAGAATGCAAATGATTTGCGACAATCGTTTTACTTACTGCGCACCATAATTGTTCGCCGTATTTATAAATATGTATTTATGCTACTACAACCAGTCAGCTTTAGGTCAATAAAATAAAATAATAAATAAACAAACTGCGTTGCTAGGCACAGCACAGCACATTTGATGTTAGTTGTTGTTATTGTTGTCACCTTATTCAAATTTAAAACATGATTGTCATCGAATAATGTTGATTAACATATTGATTTGCATGACCGCAGCGAATTTGGCATAGGCACCCTGTCTTTCCGATTGGATGAAATCTAATCAGTTGAATTAGTTAGCTATCCCACTAAATGCTCAAATGCAGGGCTGCACTGCGGTTGGGCCTGAAGTGTTCTACATACATATAAATATTTAACCTGGGAACAGAACAGTTGTTGGCGGTATGCAATTATTTACGCTTAAACGTAAACATCTCTCATCATCTATAATATATATTTAATATATTATATGTACATTTGTTTACAAAGACAACATACTTAAACACAACTGGGCAATCAATTAGGTGTGAAGACAATTTAGTTTATTTCATATGCAATTGTTTTTTTTTTTATCTTTTATCAAATTTATCTGATTTTCATCATTCCAGATTCATTAATTTCTCTTGTCTGTAACAGTCCTAATAAAGTTTTTCCCCATCTTAAAATTTGTTTTTATAACCAAAGGAAATTTACTGGACATTCAACTAGATAAATTTGCCCTTGCTGATGACGTTTTCTTGAATCCTACTCGCCTTTTAATGTTTTTTGTTTTTCCTGACTTAAGAGCATTTGTGATGTTAGAGCTCAGCCCTATAGTGAAGTCCTTAGCCCATTTAATATTATTTTATTGCACAGTTAAGCCTTTATTATATAGCATATATATATAAAGCTTACCGTTTGCAAACAAAATCAATAGGGAAATGAATGTTTTCTTCAATATATATAAGAATATGACAAATAATCTGAGCCAGAGATTACCGATTATCATTAAGAATTCATATATTATATTTTGGACATTACATTAACCAAAAAAAGAAAATAAACAAGTTATTGTTTTCACACCTATTTTACTGTCCAGTTGTGTATGAATGATTACTGTGCGTACGATTACGATTTCTCACACACCTTTTGTTTGTGAAATGCGCTCCTGTTCGGCTTCCGCTAAATGTATGTTCGGCTCATTGAACTTCGCCAACGTGCGCGACAGGCAGACGAACGAAGACAGACAAACATACACATTGTAGTCGAGAAATGGCTGGTGATAAGGATACCGATATTTTGCGTCCGCTCAGCGATAGCGAAGTGGACGAGTTGATGCAATTGTATAGTGACAAATATGGTGTGCTCAATTTCCATTACCTGTTGCTGTACAATCAGCGCAAATGGGATCACCAGCTGGATGCGGCGGGCATTTCCCGAGATGACCAATCACACATTTCGATGCGCAAGCGATTCTATACGGATCGGTCGGGTGATTTTCGTCGCAATGGCACATACGTCAGTCTGCACCAGGACATTGTGCAAAGCGTGTCCTTCTTCACATGGCAGCCAATCGAACCAGATGAGCTGTTTGCTTGCCTCGAGCAAACGCAACGCATTCAATGGTCGAAGGGAGCGCTGCTCACTAACGTTTCTCTTCGCTTCTCCGAACGCGTCAAAGAGCTCGCCACGAGGAAGGGAGCTGCTGGCATCCAAGCACGTCAATGCCATGGCATGATGTTGGCCAATGCAGATGCCCGCGAAGCGAAAGTGCCCGACATATTGTCGGACTTTGAGCTGCGTCGCCTAACTGTTGAGGATGCGGCCTTGGTACACGCAAATTGGACCAACAATGGCGAAGGATCGCTTGCCTACATCCGTGCTTTAATCGAACACAATCAGACACTTGGCGCCTGTCGCAGCGACACCGGTGAGCTTGTTGCCTGGATATTCCAGAATGATTTCTCTGGCCTTGGGTACGTTTCTGACGTTGTCATAGTTAATAGTTGCTCCTTGCATAAGCATCTCTTTTTCTTTTCAGCATGCTAACGGTGCTGACCAAGGTGGAACGACGAGGCCTTGGCGGTCTATTGGGTGCGGCGATCACCAAACTGATTGCGAAACGAGAACGGGTTACTCTCACCGCATGGATTGTCAACGGCAACTGGCGCTCAGAGGCACTACTCACCCGCATTGGCTACAAAAATACAATCGTCAACGAGTGGATTAAACTATTGCCCGCATAACTTCTGGCAACCTGTTGATCTTGTGTAGATTGATGTGGTTTATGTCCTTATGCCATTAGGCATTATCTAGTGGTGGATGAGGTTTGGGCAACGGCAAGAAAAGTCAAAGGGTTTCACATAGTAGAACGCAGTACGCAAGTATCTCTATATGCCTATGTACACGGTCAACAATTTTTATTACGCAATTCAATGCGTTTAAATCTTTTACATTTTTTTTTTTTTAATATTTCTTGCTTTCTTGTAAATACATACACTTTTAAGGCTTAATCGAATTCAAATTTTGAAAACAAATTTCAGTTTCTACAGGCAAATTGAGGCTAGTCCAATCTGCACTTCGTCTCGATTTTATACTTATTTACATACCTCTTTACAAGTATGCATGCATACATACCTACAAATATCATACAATAATTTACAATATTGAATTGGGACAGGTCATCATGAGGTGGTAGTGGTGGTTCAGGGTGGTCCAGGGTGGGGTAACACAAAGTGATTGAATTGAACAAACAATCAGAGAGGGGAGGAGAGAGCAGGACAAGTATGGTTGTTACTTCGAATGCTGAATAATATTCAATTTTGCCCTATAGATAGATACTCGATGCTGATAACATGCTCCGTTTTCATGATAATTGTGATGAATGCGTATACGCCATGCAACAGATGGAGACAAAAGGGTTGGGTGGGAGTGGGTTAAAGTGTCAAAAATAAAAAAAAATAAAAAATAAAGAAGAAAAATAGTACAATAAAGCTGCGTTGTAACACAATTTCACTAACTACAACTACAATACTAAACGAAGAGCAAGCGCGTGTTGCTCTTACTTGGCATACCGCTGCCATTTGCCAGCAAACTATTGCCGGTTGCCATTGTCATTGGCATTGTTACGATTGCCGAGCTTGTCGTTTGCATCTTGTGCATGCCGCCATTTCCCACACTGCCATTGATTGGATTGCGATAAGGGGAAGAATCATTGAGCGGTGTGTACTTAATGTGATTGCTATGCGCTAGCGTTGGTAGTTTGCTTGCCCTTGTGATTTGCTTTGCCCGATTGTAGCACAACACACCGATAATGGCCAGCGTCATTCCGAGACAGTTAACCCATGTTACCGGATTGCCCAATATTATAAGCGATACCGCAATTACAAAAATTCGCTTCGAGGCGCTGGCAACCGCATAGGTAAGCGGCGATACCAGCGACAGCACACTGAAGGCAATTATGTTTTGCATCCAATTGAGGACGCCATCGGTGAAGAGCAGCGCAATCACGCGATAATCCAGATTTTTCTGCAAGTTGTATAAAAATGCTTATAATGACTAATAATAATATACATAATAAACCTATTACTTACAATGGCCGTATGACGGAAAACAGCTAGGCTGTCCACGTAAAGCCAGAGAGGCAGGAAAATGAATAGGGATAGCTTGCCGAGCAAATGCAGCAGACGCAAATGATGTATGCCCGTATCCTTGAGTACCTGTCATTTCAATAGTATTGGTAAATTGACGATAGAGTACAATTGTTGAATTCTGCTGCTGATGACCAATTTACCTTCTTGGAGAAAATGTTTTGCATTGAGAAGCCCATTGTGGAAATGAGTGCGCTAATCAGGCCAAGCATATCGAATGAGATTTCCGTTACTGTCGCAATTGCCACGCCAGTGATGATGGGTAAAAGACTCAGGTATACCAGTTTAGGCTGTTTCTCACCAAAGAAGAGCCGGGTCAGAATGACGGTAAAAAGCGGCATAGTCGCTTTAACTAAAGGCAACATTTGATGACGTGTGTGATATGATTTACAAATATTTATAATTATGTATGTGTATGCATTCACCTGTGTGCGCGTAGGAGACGGGCACTTTCCACAGCGATATGTGCGATGTAACCGAGGCGAGCAACTTGCCAATGGCCAGCGGCACAATCAATCGCATATAATATGCTCGAGGAATATCCTGATACTTGCGGATGCGCCATAAATTGAAGAATGGCCCGCTATACAGCGTTATGCTGCATAATTGGACGAGGGTGACGGTCATCGGGAATGGGAACTCATTGAGCACCATTTTGCCAATGACATTGTTGCTGGACGAGATCACATACCAGAACAGGCACATCAGCAACACGACTGCAACATGACGCGAATTTGTGCGCTTCCCACCCAACATTTTTAAAATATGTGTTTTATTTTAATTAGCTGTAGCAGTAGCTATTGCCAGTGTCAGCGGCCCAGTGTCACTCCCAGTGCGCCTGCCAGTTCGCTGGTCCTAATTATTGATGTGCGTCTATTGCATCTCGTTATGTTTTAATATTAAATAAAGGCACGCACGTCGACAATGTTGTCGGTTTGTTTTCTACGTGGACGCGAAAGTGTGGCCAGCCCAAAATTATGTCAAGTGTTGACAAGTCGGCACATTGTTCTATCGATAAATACTGCATTCGATAAATAATATGAGTGCAAATATGAAACAAGACAATTCGCAAAGAAAATGTAACATTTCAAGTATGTGGTCGAGCGATTATAATAATGTATTATTATTAATGCAAAATGCGTTGTTGTACTCTTTTTATCCTGTCGCAGGAATTATTGTATTTATTATTGTTAATTATATTCGCCTTAAGAATTGATTTACCAATTGAAATGGATATCGAAATGTTTGAATTAGCGCGCCAATTGTTTGGCCTCTGCGCGATGCACAGCGAAAGCCCTAAGAAACGCCTGATATAGTCTATCTGCCCATACATTTGCCCGGTACATTCTCGACCAAAGTTCTTTCAGTACATCAAGCCCATCTCGTTAAAGCTGGACTGCAGCCAGAAGGCGCATCGATTTAATACTGAAATTACCTGGACTGCAACATCTCGGCATTGGTTGACAAGCGCGCTTTCGTTTGGGTCGACACACTAGTATGCAATCCTGTGATGGTGATGGACTCGTCACCTGCATTGCTAGCCACCTGTTGGGAACGCAGCTTATGCAACCGCATGATCGAATTGGTCATCAGCTGCATCAGTCGTGTTGCATCAATGCCGATGATGCACAACAATTGAGTTGTCTCATCCGGTAATCGCTGTAATCCCAAGCGCAATATACTAAGTACCGCCTTTGCACGTTCCACATCCAGCCTGCGCTTCTCCTTAATTGTAAGCGGTGATGAAACAGCAGCCAGAGCATCGGCTTCACCAGGTGCAGGTGGAGTTGCTCCACTGACTGTTTGCTGTGATTTACTTACACTCTTAGCACTGGGGCTGTCCTTACAATTTTGAAGTGGATTGTGGTCTAGGTGAGGGCGTTCCGCTTTTACTTTCGTCTGATCAACACGTCGCTCCTTCCCACCAAAATGTAATCTTCGACTTGGGCTGCGACAAGGTTTTCGATGGTCATCGTTCTTTCTCTTCTATTTGCGTTTTATGCTACTGGGTTCGTTTATCTCTTCATTGGTGTTCCCGTTGTATGGCGCTGGCTCTCCGGGCGGCTCCTCCAGGTCCATGTCGTCCAACTGATCCATTTGACTATACTCATTTGACACTTCCAGCAAGTCTGCCACCGTGAGTCTATCAATGAACCTCAATTGTATTTCACTGCTTTCCTCCTCCTGAATAACAATAGCTTTGGACTCCTGTGCATTTGATTCTGCCTCTAAGTCGTCCAAAAAGTCACCTAACTCTTTAGTATAATCATTGCTGGGTTGAGATTAATGCTCCGTATACACAGACTCCAACTGGTCAATCACCGACACTCTTAATGACGTTAAATCATTATCATTAGTTGTGCCTCAGACACATCCAGACCAAGAATCGGAGGTGGGGATGTGCCAAAGGGACCATCCTCATCTGCATAGCCTTCCCAACCGGCATTTGTCTGAATGGCCTCTGAGCTAATGGCTATGTCGTTTTCATCCATTATGACTATTTCATCATTCACGTCTAATAAATTTCCGAAAAATGCCACCTGAATTTAGTCGCCGCTCAACATTTCAATCGTTGTACTGGCCCCGGGTACATGGTTGTATTTAATTTATCGGCTACCGCTTTTGACTTTCATCGGACAGGTCTGAGGCATACATTTCAAAACATCGATAATGCGTCCAGCACTAATTTAATCGACTTGAAATTTACAAAGCGTTTGTAGGCTGTCAGGAGCCGCGTTTAGCAAATCGTAAATTTGTCGAGCGAGATTTATAAAAATGGATCGCACTCGTAGGGCTGCTGCAAGCAAACCTTTTGTTTCGGGAGGATTTTACGTAAGTCGCTTACCTTCTCCATTTTACTAATAGTACATATATACAAGCAGGTATACATACATAAGTACATCATTATTGCAATACATAACAGCGGTCATTCAATAATTTCATACCATTCTGTAGTTTATGCATATGTGTATGTATGTTTTTTGCAAATGTAATGTATTTAGTACCAGCCTGTGATTGGCACAACATATTTTCATGAATGGTAAAATACGTTCACACATGTATATATGTATGTATTCACATGTACCTAACTATTTAGTTATATTTTTGCGTTACATCTCTGATCTCTTTTGTATGTATGTACAAATGTTGGTACAAAACAAACAAAATTCATATATAAATATATATTGATTTGATGCACATGTGTGTGTGTACAGAGTATCTAATCAATACTGGTATACATACATTCGGACGAGTACATTGTCACTGATACGATATGCACATAAAAGCACTGGTAGTCGCATAAATGTATGCGTGTGTAGGTATGTACTAGATTTGCCATTTTAATTCAGTTGATTTTTTTTTTGTCAACAGTGTGGCAACACCAGTATATACATCATACATACATGAATACACATACACACACATATGCTGGCGTATGCATCATCGTCAATTGTATTTTACATTTTTTTGCAATAATAGTAATTCAATTTTTATTTATATAATTTACAGCGCACAAATTGAAAATGTGTGTCTCAAACCAATTGTGATTTTATTTGCAATAGCTCCTAAAAGTTTCCCTAATCGCAAGTGCCAAGCGTTGTCCACACCCCTCCCCACTGTTCACTGCTGTCCAAGAAGAGCATACACCCACACATATATACATACAATACCACACATATATACATACAATACCACACATATATACATACAATACCACACATATATACATACAATACCACACATACATACATACGAAAAGTGAACTGCAGTGGAGCCCTAGACAATTGAGTTAAACAGCTGGACTTGCGATCTTGGTTACTTTGAGGGCTGCTGAAAATCAATTCACCCAAAATTGTAACTAAAATTATTAGTTTAGCGTTAGATAGCAATGATCATTTACTTCACTTGAGTACCCAAACGAGAAATCGCCAACTTGAAATGATGAAATGATTTTGGCTACACCAAATTCAGCCTGGTTCGGTGACAGCATAGGTGACCAGCCACAGAATCGATGAGGGGTTGTTGTGGTTGGCATCTATGGATGGCGCTCGTTGCCAAACATTTGGTTTGTGTGATTGATTAATTGATTCAATGGTCGGCTCATGATTACGTTGGAACAGTGCGTCTGCACGATTCGTTTGGGCACTTTGTGTTGATGGAGTGGTCATGGCTATTCCTGAACTATGGTTTTTAGTAGAACCGCCGGCACACGTGCTGAGATAAAAGCCTGCGACCACGCCGGTAGTAGATCCCTTTGAATGGCATGTAAGACATTTCGAGATTGGTATTACATACTACATATACATAAGCAAAACAGGCGCAACAATTTGTTTTGCCTGTGCTCATAGCTTAAGCCAACAATTCTTTAATTAAGTGGGACCTTCACTGTTTTGCTTTTTTCTTTTCAATATTATTTACATTTAATTTTCTGTACAATATTTTTCATTTTAAAATTTGAAATTTTTATTTGTTAAAAAAATGTTTTTTTGTTTTATGGTTTTTACAAAAATATAGAGATTTCAATGCCTAATAATTAATCAATTAAAAAAATATGCTTAATTGCGCTATTTAAAAACGGAATAATTGAAGACGATAAATCCTAGATACATCCAACAATTTTATTAATTAAAAACAAAAAACTTATTTTTTTGGTTTATTATTTTTACAATGACTTGAAACTATTCTAACGCATGATAAATTAAAGAAAGTTTAGTTATCATACATTTTGAACTCAAATTACAGTCAAACAAGTTTAATTTTAAAATAAAATTTTATACAGATTTCGTTTGCCCATTGGCTAAGAATAATTTTCAATATACTTTCCTAAGGACTTGACAAATAATTTTTCTTATTGAAAATAAAAAAGCAAAAAACGAATTAATTGCTGTCTAAGGACGCAAGTTATTAATTTTCGATTTTATTTAGAATCCGAATGCACCTCCGGCTAAGCCATTGGTCGTGCCACCGCTTGTTTGCCCATCAGCAGCACCCACTCTAGTATCGCAGCAGCAGGTGGATCATGTTGAGTCGATGCATATTGCAATAGTGCTCAAAGACGAGCAAATGGCCGACGCAGAGGCGAATGTCCAGGAGGCAACTGGTTCTGTCGTCAATAATGAAAACGCGTCGGGCTTCTACACCTTGATGGAAGCTGATAATGGTGGGAAAATACCATTCAAAAAAATTTTCCAGAAGCGCAAGAAATCATCCGGTACGTAGTATGTAGTATTTGTATGAATGACGTAAAGTGTGTAGTCAACACGATGATAGGACGTTTAGATTCGAATTAAACTTGTTCTCTTTGCCGTTTTTAGCTCCTATTTGGCCATATATTAATGGTAATAATTTATTTCGACTCTTTTTTTTTTGTATAGAACGGACACGGGGTAAGAAATTGCGCCAGAATCGGCAACTGCGCAAGTCGATGCTACCCAAGAATGCTCTAATGGCCCTGAATGAGGTGAAGGGCATTAACATTAGTGACTTTACAATTAATAGCAATCCGGATGGCGGCTTCACCGCTATAGTCACGGTTAACGCCGGGCAGTACGAGGGCAAGGGACAGTCGAAGATGGCTGCCAAGAATCAGGCCTGTGAGAAGGCTTTGCGGGATTACATAATAGCCAAAATGACGCCACGCTTTAAGAAACTAGACACCGATATGGAGACGGATACCAACGAGGCTGAAAACACTGAAACTCAACCGGAGGATGATGTGCCCATGCTGAATTTGGCATCGTTTGCCATTTACAAACTTTTCGCCGAATGGGAGCGAGAGGGTTATGTTGTGCCCGAAATGCATCCATCGGTTACCAGTGCATCTACTCAGCCAGTCGACCCAAATTCACCATCTGCGGCTGCACCAGTCATCCCAAAGGAGCCAAAGAAGCCGCCCGTACGCACGGAACTGCCACCCAACTGGGAGACAATGCATCCAGCCACATTGCTATGCGTTGTAAGTTAATTAATAACTGTAGTTAGTGAGACTCCATTAACTTCATTAACTCCATTAACGTTTTGTTCAACTTACAGATGCGTCCAGGACTCACGTACATAGATGATGGCACCGTCGGTGACAAGCCAAATATATTGCAACGCTTGGGCGTCATTGTGGACGATCAGGAGTTTGTCGCCACCGGACGTTCCAAGAAAATAGCTCGCCGTAATGTGGCTGTAAATGTTTGCAACACTTTATTCAACACGAACTTCGCCTACGAGGAATAATTATTCAAATGTCAGCACTTAATTCTTAATTAGGAGACTACAAACTTGTCAGACACTACGTTACACACACAAGCTTCAGTTGGTTTTTAACCTGTAATTATATAATTTAATAAAAAATTATCGATATTATAATCTATTTAAAGAAGTCTCCATGAACGGACTAGTGATCCGCGCATTGCCTTAACGGAGTGTAGAGGGTGATTTATGTATATAGATGCATGGGAGAAATTATTCAACATCAACAACAATCTCGAACAAAATTAAAGTTTAGTTAAGTGAATTATTCAAAGAGATTTTCCTGGCAATATTTAAAATGGCGTTATAATCTATGAAAATAAAGCAGTTTGGCCTGACGGACGGATAAGCACCAATTCGAGCAGTGTCGACTTTTGAAAATGGTGCCTAATACTAATACGAAATACAATCACAAGCGACAGCTGACGTACGCAGGGATTCTCTTATTTGGACTGTCTGGCAACATTAAACAGAACAGCTGATGCATTGTTAGTACATTATATCGATTACAACAAAAAGGTTACATACCCAAAATGTCGAAATTAATTTCATACGCTGCTAAAAGCCCTTTGCGTAATATACGCCTTGGTGGAAATCAAATAATGTAAGTAACTATTAAGATTTGCGTCATCATATGGATTTGATGCATTTGTTGTCTTGTTGCCAGCTGTCAGCATGCATCCACAGACTGCATGCACATGGCTGCGTCGGCATCGGCGTCTTCGTCGGCACGTAAGGCATATTCAACACTTGCTGTTGATCTTACAAAACAACAGATGCTCCTCCGGAAGCCATTGGAAACATTGGGACTACAGATAACAAAGCGCAGCATGTTCATTCAGACGCAGGACACACCGAATCCAGACAGCTTAAAGTTCTTGCCCGGAGTTGAGGTGCTTGGTAAAGGGAATACTTACGACTTTCCCAGTGTCACAGCGGCGCATTGCAGTCCTTTGGGTAAGTTAATTTGTTTGCCAAGGGATGTGTGATTGTCTAACTTCGTCCCGTTGCAGCTAAATTATTGTTTCGTGTGGAAGGCGTACGTGCTGTATTCTTTGGTTCAGATTTCATTACTATATCCAAGGAGGAAAATGGAGAATGGGGTCTGATAAAGCCGGAAGTGTTTGCCGTCATAATGGATTTCTTTGCCAGCGGTTTGCCCATACTAAACGAGGCGCGCCCAAATGCAGATACAGAAATTTTGGAGGACGATGATGAGACTGTCATGATGATAAAAGAATTATTGGATACACGCATCCGACCAACAGTGCAAGAGGATGGCGGCGATATTGTTTTCATTAGCTACGAGAAAGGCGTCGTTAAGTTAAAGATGCAGGGCTCTTGCTCATCGTGTCCCAGTTCTATTGTCACCCTAAAGAATGGTGTGCAGAATATGCTACAATTCTATATACCAGAAGTTGAGTCCGTGGAACAGGTCTTCGATGAGGTGGACAAAGTGACAAATAGTGAATTTGACCGCTTCGAAAAGAGCTTAAAGCAAAAGGAATAGGCTAATCCGCTTGTCAGCATTGGTGCTACTCAAAATTAGGCTTGTTACAACTGTGTTTTTCCGATTACATTACGTTACGATGTTTAGTAAGTTTAAAACTATATATGTGTATGTATATATTTGAATAATCTACAGCTTTAAAGATCATATTGACCGTTATGTTTGTTTGCCTATTGCTATAAATTATGAAGGGCGGGTGATTGTATTCGCACTATGCAGTGTTAGACAATGACACTGTCAATTAACTGTTATCGATATATTTTATTTTTCGGGAATCGATTATTTATTCGGTGACAACTGTAGCTTTCGCATTCCTGAAGTTCAATATTTATTTCATGTAATTTTGAGCTGTGCGCGCTGTTTGTGCTTGGGTAATGTGTTTTTTGCGTTTTCTGATGCAAGCGCGTTCAACGCTAAGTCGCGTAAGTGGTATAACTTTTCTGGCGATGTGATTTCCTTTAACATATGTGCATATGCATATGATGAAACCTTCTCCGCCCTTACAGTATGTACCCGAGAGGACGAGAGCTGACAGCGCACGCAAACTGCATCTGGTGATTGGGAATGAGTCATGTGATCTGGACTCAGCAGTGTCCGCCGTGACGCTAGCCTTTATCTACGCCCAGCGGCAGCAGGAGCATGACTATGTACCGGTGTTGAATATACCACGCATAGATTATCCATTGAAAACGGAGGTGGGGCACATGTTCAACAAGTGCGAAATCAATGAGGAAATGCTACTCTTCCGCGACGATCTGCCCAATCAGTTGGCCAGTGATATTGATGTCATACTAGTTGATCATCATATCAGCCATTTAGCTGCCAATGTTATTGAAATACTTGATCATCGGCCCTTGGAGCAAAATGCAGTGATGCAGTTACTGCCAGCACACTGTGTGCGGCAGATTGAGCCCGCGATTGGCTCCTGTGCGACTTTAGTCAGTGAACGTTATTTAGCTGAGGAACAGCCACGCTCCAGTCGTGTAACACAACTGCTGCATGCGACCATCCTGCTGGACACTATCAATTTTTCGTCAGCAGCCAATCGCTTTTGCGCAAGCGATTTGTTAATGGTTTATCAGCTGGAGCAGCTGCAGCAGAAGCAGCAGCAGCAACATAGCGATGATTATTCTGAAGAGGGGAATTTACGACGGCGTCAGCAACTGTTCGATGAGCTGGTCGCTGCACGAGCCGACATAAGCAAGTTGTCGCTAACGGAAGTGCTGCGCAAGGATATGAAGCAACTGCAAACCGAGCGCCATACAGTGCCAATAGCTGGTCTGCCAATGCTCGCGCGGGATTTCATAGAAATGAGCGATGCTGAGCTTGCGATACGCCAATTTGCTGCCGGCAGCAATCTGCTGGTCATACTGGGAATGCTTGTGCCGCCCCAGACCGGCGGCGGTCAGGTGCAGCGCGATGTGGCGCTAATCTCGCTGACGGGTCAGCGGCAGCTAGTCGAGCGCGTGCGCCTTGCACTGCTGGAGTCGCAGTGGCCGCCGTTACAGTTGCATCCACACGAGGTGGAAACGAACTTTTTAGGCGGCTGCTATTTGCGTCAGCATAACGTCCAAGCCACCCGCAAGCATATTCTGCCCATCATCAAGCAGGTGCTGGTCGACCTGGAGGCCTCGCATCTCTGTGATTGTGACGATGTCTACTTCTTCAAGGAGAAGCCCAAATTGGGTCTGTCCTAGACGCCACTATGTGAGCTTGAACACACTCACACGCAGGTGCTACCAGATCTGCTTATGTATTAGCATTAGTTCAAGCATTAGTTACAGCCACTGAGATCTAATCAACGCTTTTGACAAATCACTTGTCTTTAAAATGGTTCCAATTGCGATGCGAAAGTGCCACAAAACCTATCACATTGTTACAACTTGAAAATGATTATTATTTTCCCCAACTGTTATATATATTTTTAGTTGATTTTCTATAAATTAGAAACTAATTGGAGTAACAAGAAAATTAATCAATACTCAGATCTGCTAATGAATCTGAGTTCGAGCCAACGATCCGACTTGTTCAAGAAAATTCTAATTTTTGAAACAAAATTGTATAATTGTATGTTTGCAAAATGTAAGGTGAAAATTTAAATTAAATTATAGTAAATTACAATGTCAATCAAGATATTAGAATCGCCTTATTGGAATGCGAACTTACCAAATTTTTTAGCGTCCTTTTTTCCAATGCGATATTAAAAAAAAAAAAATTAAAGTCAGTTTAAAATATTGATTTCATATTGTATATTTCCAATTCCCACCAATCGACCTAACGGCAGCTATGATACAGTGCCTGATATATACAAAGAACTAATAAGATCTGTAAACAGATTTTCCAAATGCGAAATAACTGAATTCGAATAAAAATGACTTTTCGATCGAGTAGGATCTATAGAAAGATGTGAAAAGCACATTGATAATTGATAAAAACTTAAGGACCGTTTTGGCAGATCTTTAACAAAATCTCTGAAGTTATCGAGTTCAACAGAAATAAATGAACTTCTCTTCCTCTTTGATAATTCCTAAGGTATAATCTGTATGAAGTTTCAAAACTTAACTATGTAGTATTAGGATAGAAAAGTATTTCCTCAGCAAGAGAGCAAGCGCTCCTATGTCCTCTGATCCTATTGTCCCAAAGGCAAGATCAGATATTAAGAGTTAATAATCGGCCAAATTCAATTCATTTTTGTTTTTATTTTTTGTTTTATTCTCCAAATATATATATATATATGTAAATAAACATAAATGAAATTAAAACTAGACTTTTTACATTTGAGGCTCGGGCGGTTGAGCAGCTTCACCGTCGCCATCAGCATCGCCCATTTCATCGTCGGCACACTCAAGGGTCAGATCTTCCAGCATCTCGGCGAGCGTTATCTGTGGAACATCAGCGCCGTCTGGCTGCACGTCGATGGGTATTGTTTTTTTGCTATCACGATAAATGTTGATCTGGCCACGAATCTCAACGTTTTCTTCGATGTCGTCGAGAAACTCATGATAGTCATATTTGCTGCGCTCATCTGTGGCCTCATCAGCCAAATGCTTTATCTTCCACAGGCGCTGATTGAGGCGCGTCTGGCGATCGTAGTGTTTGCGCACGAGTACCACATCCGGGATTAGTTCCGGTGACAACTTATCGAATTCGGCATCATTGATATTCGCTTCGCCGGTGTTGTAGCCCATTGCGGAGTCACCCACTTTGAGCAAATGGCCCAAATGGGAGCGTGTGTGTATGGGATTATCGTTGATGCCCAGCTCCGAGGCGCGTACCACCCAAATGTCGCACAGGGCATGCTTAAAGGAGACTGTGCCCTGACCAGGATAGCTCTTACGATCCTTATCATGTATGATATCAATATCCATGACCACATACTCTACCAGCTGCTTGGGATTGCAGATGGCCTCGAATGGCGCACGAAAATAAAGCTGTGTGGTGATCTCGGCGATTTGTGCTGTCATCGGATCGATTAGATGAATGCTGCTCGAGACGCGATTCACCAGACAAACGGGTGAAATGTTGCCCAGCTGTTGACGGAGCTTCTTCGTCAAGCAGACGGCGCTATCCTTTGATATGGGCGCGATTTCCACAGACCAAGAGTACTTGTAGTTGTAGTTGTTGCTGTGTATATCATGTGAAATGAGGCGCTTCGACGTGGTTACTTTGGCGGGCACCATTGTTTGCAGAAAATCGACCATGCGACGCGCATGATTCTCGCTCACATAGTAGAAATCTAGGCCGCCGTGCTCCGCCTTGATGCCCAGCGTATTCTCGTGAGCCTTGTATTTCAGTATAAGCTGCTCCAGATAATAGAAGGTCTTTTTGTTTTCGGCACGCTGACGCACTTGTACCAGGCATCGCCAGAAGTCCTTCGCCTCGGTGCGATGGCAATCGTCGCACATTTGATTCTGTACGGTGAACTCCACAATGAAGACTTGCTGCAGCACGGTGCCGCCAGAGATTTCGCCGTGTACGGTCAGTTTGACCTTGATGCGCTTCGAGTGCTGCTCGGTCCAGATGAAGCCCGCATCGACCAATTTCACTTCCTTGAGTCCTTTCAGTTTCTTCAGGCAGACGGCGAGCAGTTCTCGGGATTCAAGTGAGGCCTGCACCCACTCGTTGGGCGGCTGCAGATACCGTTCACAGTTGCGACAGAAATGCAGCACTGCTTGCTTCGGGATATTCTCCGTAATGTCAACATGATTCCTTAGACAGGTCACACACATATTGGCCGGATTCGGTTGGATCGCAACGCCACATTCACAGCACAATATCATCGCAGCATTTGCACTGTTGCTGCTGTCAGTCCCCAATGGGCTAACGCCGGAATAGTCGACGTCCTCCATCAGTTTGTTGCACGTCCCTCTGTTGCGTGATATGTTTTGGGCCAAAACGTAAATCAAAATAGCAAAATAACAAAACACGTGCAATTGTCTGAATTTCACACTATTGAGAAATTAGTGTGACTGCATGCCTCAAACCCAAAAATACATAAATTCTCTTCAGCTATAAGTATTTTTACAGTATTTTTTAATATTTATTTAGAAATCGGAAAAATAAAGATTCGCATATCATTTTCTCTGTTACTTTTTACATTTCGCAATACGCCAAACTACAAAAACGCCAAAAAAAAAACCACTTATAAAAAGCATCGATATTGGATCACTGGTTATCAATGTGACCGTTGATTCGTTTGTGTTAGTGTATCGATGCTTCTATCCATATTCCCTTCTATATTGCATTAATTGTGGAATTGACGACTTAATTAACAGCAAACAAGATAAATGGAGGTCGATGAGGAAGAGTTCGAGGTTCCGTCCAGCAGCAGCAAAGGCGAGAAGAAACGTTTCGATGTCAAAAAGGTACGAACAAGTTTATAGCAAAAAATAAAAATAAAATGGCGAATTGGCAAAGTCATTGTTAGCGTGTTACTAATTTTCCTTTATGTTCGTATACAATTTTGGCAACAGTGGAATGCGGTGGCGCTCTGGGCCTGGGGTAAGTCTTTATGCAAAGGCTAATTATTATGAAAATTATGTATTCACATTGCACATTTTTCAGATATCGTTGTGGATAACTGCGCTATTTGCCGGAATCATATAATGGACCTGTGCATTGAGTGCCAAGCCAACCAGGCATCGGCTACCAGCGAGGAGTGCACCGTTGCTTGGGGTGTTTGCAATCATGCCTTTCATTTCCATTGCATTTCGCGTTGGCTAAAGACGCGCCAGGTGTGCCCACTAGATAATCGCGAATGGGACTTCCAGAAGTATGGCCACTAATGGCAGCAGCACACCACAAGAAATAAAAAAATAGAAAACACCACATGCAATCACCATTTTCTTAACACTCATTCTGCCGGCGATAGAGCCACACACAATCACATTAAACCATAGCATAGTATGTCATAGGGTAAAATGCACAACTCAGAACAAATAAAATTGCGTATTTTGCACCAATCTCCTGCTGCTTGTTATGTTTGCGAAAGGAAGGTGTCAACTTGCCATTTAAAAAAACTCAAGTGCAAAGACAAATCCACAAACAAAAGAAAGACTGTTGCTGATGGTGTCTGGGGCAAAAACTGCTGTCGTGTATTAAAGCTTGGAAAATATTCCATCGAACAATAATAAATTAAATGTCTGTATATGCAAATACATCATGTGTTGAACCCAAAGGACTAACAATTCTGCATATAAGAGTTAGTTGGATTAAAGTGCTGGAAACACATTTATATATAAAATAACACTATGACTACCTGCATATATATTGAGTGGCTGTGGAATGAGAATAAAATAAATAATCAAAAAGTAATGCGATTAAAACCTAATTTTAGTTTATTATTTTTATGAATGTTTGCCGCTGTTGCTGCTGTGTAATACAAAAGAATACACTACATAACTACATATGAATCAGTATATGTTCTTATATTAAGAAAACCGTTTAAATAAAATAAAACTAGCTATTGCAGGCGTGCATAGCTGGCCACGCCCAACTTGGATGCCTCTAAGGGCAACTTCAGCATGCGAATCCCTCCCCCTATAAGGACACTGCTTTCTCTGAGGCAAGGATATTATTTTAAGCATATGGAGCACGCCGTACTTTACGCTGGTAATATAATTGTATTTGTAAATATAGTTTGTATAATTGCTAATTAATATGCTATTTTTTTAATATAGAACTAAGGCGAAAACAAAAAAAAAATATTCAAAACTGAATTGTAGGCCAAATACATTTTTGGGTGTGTATGTGTGTACTATGCGTAAAATTAAATTATTAAAATTAAACTAAAATTAGCAACATGAACACTACAAAAAATTTAAGTTTTGCAATGAATAACACAATCCTCTGAATTTTGCATATCGAGTGCTTAAATACATGTACAAATGTACGTATGTTTGTTTTATTTTGTTTTTTACTTTTGAAAATTTTTGAAACAAAACGAAGAAACAATTACAAAATATGTAATCATATTTTTGTGTTTTTTTTGTAATATACTTTACACAAGTTATAAAATATATATGTTTTTTTTTTTGTCAATTTGCAGCGTTTATTTTAATGTTGATTTCCTGTTTTGCGTTTTTATTTTTAAATATATGTACTTCATTTGTTTTAGCTATAATTTAAATAGATTTTATATTTTGTAGCTTTTGTTTCTTTGTATTTACAAGTAATTTGTCGTGAATTTAATTTGGTTTCCTATTCTCGCATAATTTTCTTTTCTCTATTTATGTATATTTATTAATTATGTATATGTATAGGCTTTGTAAATTGAGTTTGTATATATTGCTTTGATGCTATTGTGTTTTCAATTGTTTGCTGCTATTGTGTTTTTATTGTTGTTTTTGTTCTGCAGCTTTGTTGAGCTTACAGATCTGATTTGTATTTGTTGTATTCCTTCGTTTCATCTTCATATACACATATTATATATAAATGTTATAATATTTATAAATTTAATTTTAGTTGTAAGGCGTCTAAAACCGCTGCTAATTGCGTTTGTGGTTGTGTCTATCTGTGTCTGTATATGTATGTATGTGTGTGTTTATTTAGTTGTTTATGTGTGCATTGCATTTAGAATATAATTTTTGTCATACGTTTTTATACCCTTGCAGAGAGTATTCTATTTTATGTGGTGCAGCGTGTAACCCATAATAGGACAAGAGTCCAGTCTCATTATATAATAGCCGAGTCGATATAGCTATTCAAACTTAGTCCTAAGTCTTAAAGCTATCTTTATGAAACTTGATACCCATCCGATTTTGTACTGCATACAGTTAATGTCGGAATCGACCGGATCGAATAACTATTTTGTATAGTTTTCATAGAAACTGTATGTAGAAAGATTAGTTGTTTAATTTTCGTGAATCCGGATAAATCTCAATAAATATGCGACTTATTATCCCCATAAAATATAAGGAAAAAAATGAGGAATATCGGACAACTAAATTTATAATTATACTTTGATACCGAAGGTATCGCCCTTAGAGATCGAGACTTGTAACTTGGAACATATACTGGTCTGCGCCCGCGTCAAAGTGAAAGAATTACAGTGTCTTATCGATAAGGCCATATATCTCAAAAAAAAATTTAGGTTACAGTCACCACATTTGGTTGATCTGTTGCTGGCGATGTCCTTCAAATATTGTCTAATATCTCCTGTTACAATCACCAAACTTAGAAGGACGGTTGCTAGAAAGCTCTTCCAACAAATTATTTCGGCCACACCCACTCCCGTAATCAAAATTTACAAAAGCCTGTATCTATGATGGTAATTCTTGGTGTCACCACCCTGTTCTTTGTTACCTTTTAACAGCTGGTACTACTTATGGTATCAAAGTATTTTGCAGTCGGTTACGCCCGACTGCAATGTTTGCTCTTTTTTTTAAAACTCAATTTATAAGTGAGCAGGAGGGGGCGGGGGGAATGGTACTCCGATCTGCAAGGGTACGTAATCTTCGGCGTGCCTAAGATAGATGTTCTTCCTCGTTAAATTATGTTTTTCGTTTCTTCGCTTCTTCACTCAGTTTACGAGAGAGCGAGAAGGCGATAGAGAACATTTGGGAAATGTTATGATTGTTGCGTTATTTTTGATTTGCCTCCCTGCTTCAATCAATGACAATAATAAATATTCCTCGATGTTCTTATTTTTGTTGTTGTTGTTGATGCTGATGATGCTGCGCTGCTGCTTCTGACGTTGCTCTTGTTGTTGTTTGTTGTTGGTGCGTCACTTTGTTAACAAATTGTTTTGTTCACCGTTACATCGTTTAGCTTTCGTTTCGTTTCATTTCAACTGTACATGATTTGTATGCGTTTTAATTCTACTCTTAATTTTTTAACTATGAAATTGTTGTTGCTGCTGCTGCCGTTATAATTATAATTATAATTGGTGTTATTGTTGTTGTTATTATTATTATTATTCATATTAATCTCATCATCTTGCTCTTTATCATTATTATCATTACCACCACCAACACTTTGTTTAACAATCGCTTTTTTGCTACTTTTATGCTTTAAATATCCATCTGTAATGGCGAAAGAGAGAGAGAGAGAGAGAGAGAGAGAAAAAGAGAGAGAAAGAGAGGAGAGAGAAATAGAAAAAAAGCAAAAAAAAAAAAGAAATGTATAATCAAAGATTTGCACAAATTTTTTATATAGAGTTCGGCTGATCATTGTTTGTAGTTTTTTGCTTTTGTTTGTATGTTGTTTTTTTAAACTCCTTTTTATCTAGAATTGCCTATTCTGAATTTACATTAACACAACTGTTATTCATATATGTGATAGTCCCACACAAGCAAATAGGCACGTAAAGCAAAACAGAGTTGCCAGACTACTGCTAAGGGATGCAGAGAGTGAGAGTGAGGCAGGGACACACCTGCAGACGCGAACTAAAGCAAGGCAAGCAGCAGGAGGCAAGGACAGACGCAGCGCAGTTGTTATGAAGTGTTGTTCTTTTCTCTGTTTTCTTTTTCTTTTCTTTTCTATTTCCCTTTCTTTTTTTTTTGTTTTTTGTTTTTTTTTTTGTTGGCAATGGCAGCAGTGCAGTCAATTTGCATAGAGATCAGTCGTTGGTTATTTGTTGCTATGTTGTAGCTGTTGATGGTGATGATGTGTTGTTTGTTGTGGCAGCTGCTGCTGCGGCGATGTTGACGACGGCAGTTGCTGATGCTGCTGTTCAGCCACCAGCTTTGATGCCTGCTGCTGATGTTGATGCTGCTGCTGTTGTTGTTGTTGCTGTAGACCAGCAAAGCTGGTGGGTGCCACCAGAGCACATGTGCCAAACGTGTGCTTGGTCATGGTCAGAGCTTGAGGCAGAAAGCTGTGCGAGCTGGAACCGCTGCTCGGTACGCCAGTTGCGCCATTGCTGCTCGTTATTGTTGAGCTGTTGTTGCTACTGTTGCTGTGGCTGCTGTTATTGTTGCTGTTACTGTTACTGTTACTGTTACTGTTACTGTTGCTGTTGCTGTTACTGTTACTGTTGCTGTTGCTGTTACTACTACTGACAACAGCCTGTGCCAACTCCGCAGCACGTTTGATGCTGCTGCTGATGCCAAATTTGCACTGCTGCTGTTGTTGCTGCTGTTGTTGTTGCTGTTGCTGATGCTGCTGTTGGTAATAGGCCATGTTATAGCTGCTGTTGCTGCGGCTGCCATTCATCTGATAGCAAATTGGAGATTTTGAGCGTGTAAAAAAATTAGTTGTTGAAGTGCAGGCCGATTGAAATGAACTGACGCTGGATGTTGTTGATGTTGGCGAATCGGCTGCGGGCTGTCGAGTTGCTAATGTTGCCATGGATGTTACTGCTGCAGATAATGCTACTGTTTGCGTTGTTGTTGTTGATGTTGTTGTCGCTGACTCAGCTGGTGCATCATCAGCCATGGAAGCAGTGGATGTGGGCGTGCTATTTAGCGAGGAAGTATTGACAGTCATACTGGTGCCGCTGCCGCTGGCGTTGCTGCTGCTGGCATAGGAAGCATTAAAGGATTCATCACTTGCACTGATCCCGCTGCAATTGAGCTCATCAATACCGCTGCCGGAAGTAGTTACTGCAGCTGCTGTTGCTGCTTTTACAGATGGTGTTGCGATTGTTGTTGTGGTTGTTGCTGGTGGAATGTCTATTGTGTGCGACTCGTTACCGAAAATCAGGCGCAGTCTCTTCTTTTGCGGGGTGCCATATATGCTGTTACTGTTTACGGGAGGCATTGCTGGTGCTGGCGGCGAGGATGATGTTGCAGTTATTAAGGCGCTGCGTCGACTGCGCCGCGTCTTTTCTTTACAGCGCCGCGTCTTTTCTTTACAGCGCCGCCACTCTGTGGCATCGCTTTCAACTGCATCCGCTTGCTCCATTTCTACTTGCTCCTCTTCGCGCTCCTCGTCCTCCACCTCTAGCTCCTCGTCGTCTAGTTCTTCATCCTCCTCGTCGTCATCATCGTCGTCCCCCTCCTCCTCCTCCCCCTCCTCATCTTCGTCGTCATCATCATCGTTGCCATGTTCTGATATACCCTCCATGCGCAAGATCTCATACTCAATGCCAGTGCTGCTGCTACTGCTGCTGGCATTGTGGGAGGCACTGTTGCCATTTTTGCTGCTTGCACCGCCGCCAGCAGTTGTTGCAGTGGTGCTGCTGTGCGCGCTTGCTCTGTTGCCGCTGTTGTTCCCATTGTGCAGTGCATGGTGACGCTCCTCGCTGAGGCTGGTTCCTAGCTCAAAAACCTCATCCAGTATGGGTGACCGCTTCATTCGCAATGTTAGCTTCAATCGTCGCTCGGGCGTTTTAAGCAGCGGCTCCACAGCGCTGCTGCTTATTTTTGCTAACGCTGCCGCTGTTCTTGCTGCTGGCTGCTGTTGTTGTTGTCTCTTGCGTTGCTGCACGTTACCAACGGCTTCGCAATGTATATGCTGTGCAGCAACAAGCGCTGCAGCGCGTCTACTCCGCTTCTGCTTGCCAGGCTGCTCCGCAGCAACATCGATTGTTGCAACTGCTGCTGCTGTTGTTGCCTGACGCTTTGTTGCATGCTCGAAAGTGGACATGAGGTTCTTTCTTGCTGCCGCTGATGCTGCCGTTGCCTGATGCTGCTGTTGTTGTTGTTGATGTTGTTGTTGCTGCTGTTGTTCGCCCGCCGAGCAGTAAGACGACGAGGGCGTCGGCGTGCATTGCGCAATGTTTGATAACGTTAACGTTGTTGCTATCGATGCCGTCGTCGCCGTTGCCGTCGCTGCTGCTGTTGGCTCGCTCGGCTTTTGCTTGCGATCACTATATCTACCGCTAACATTATTTCTACAGCTATTACTACTATTTAAATTATTACAATTAGTAATCGTTGTTTTAAAGTTGTTGCTGCTGCTGCTGTTGTTGTTGAGGGCAGTTATTGTTGCTGTGTTTGTTGCCGTTGCTATTGCAACGGCGGCTGCGCGTCCAGCGCTATTGCGCGTTACACGCTTATCCATTGACGAAGACGGCGCTGCTGTTGCCATTGCTGTTGCTGCCTCAGCTGCTGCCTCGCTGCACACATAAACCTTGTGGGGTTGCTGCTGCTGCTGGTGCTGTTGTAGCTGCTGCTGAAAATCTGTGTCGCTGCTCTCACTATCCGTTAGATATTTGCCAAGCAGGTGTGTGCTGTCCGAGCCGGTGCTTTCATTCAACTTTTGACGCTGCGTTTGGCGCTCGCTTCGTCGAAGGTGTCGCTGTTGCTGGCGTTGTTGCTGCTGCTGTTGTTGTTGCTGCTGCTTATGTTGATGTTGCTGCTGCTGTTGAAGAACTGCTGCAAGAGCTGCCGCTGGCTTGTAGCGTGGAACTAGCACAACTGGCGCTTTGCCGATGGTTGCAACTGTTGCTGGTACTGTTGCAACGGCTTGCGGCGCCGCAACTGTTGCTGGTGCTATTGTGCTGCTGGTGCCATAACTGGCCAGCGGCTCATCTGTGGATGCTGTGGAAATGCTGCTGCTTGTGCTGTTCACACGCATTGACTTGCGCAGCGTGATAACAGCGCGTCCATTACTCAGTTCAGCGGCCGCCTGTGGCTTCTGCATGGCCGTCGCCTGACTGGCTTCCACATGTTGCTGCTGCACATGGGTGTCTGTGGCTGCGGCTGCTGATGCTGCTGTGTGTGGCGGGTGTGGGTGAAACTGATGGTGTTGCTGCTGCTGCTGATGGTAGGCGGCATTGGCCATTATCATTTCGGCATCGTATTTGGTCATGCCCTTCTGGCGCAGTGCCTTCATTGTCAACGGCGACACAACCACAATGGGCACTTTATTCCTGTCCACCAAAGCGACAGCGTTCAGCTCCATGCCGCTGCTCTTGGGCCGCACCACAGCTGACGGTTGCGTAGTTAAGCCATTGCTGTTGCTGTTGGCATTGCTGCTGTCGTTGCTGTTGCTATTGGAGGTGCTGTTCGTGCTGTTGGCGCGACTCTTGATCCGATTAATGCGATTGTCTGTCTCGCGCAGTCGATAGCCACCACCATTGGCGCCGCCGGCAGCGCCCAGACCGAGACCCAAGCCCAATCCATTGGTTAGACCCAGTGTCGTTTCATTTATGTGGTTTGCTGCATTTTTGCCAGCAAATGCGCCAGTTCCGCGTCGCTCGCACGTCTCGCACTCACAATACCGATTACTATCCCCAAAGAAATCCTCGCCATAGAAACAGGTTATCTCCTCGCCAACCTCAATGTCCCGCAGCACTTTCACACAGGCCGTGTCACGGCCGGTGGCAAGGAATTTGCAATTGGCGCGACAATCGTGGTTAATGTAGGCAGCGGGTCCTAGCCAGAGTTGTGCGCAATTCTTGCGACAGCTATACATCACAGAGAAATCATTTTTGCCCGAATGCAGCAGCGCCGTTTCCTCCGCTTCTGTTAGTTCCGCAATGCAGCCAACCAGACATTCGATTTTCTCGTTTTTCGACCAGCGTTTCGTCGAGCTGATCTTGGCGCCTCGCTGCTCCTCCAAAGAATAACGATAGCATGCCTCAATTGCAAAGCCGCTGTCCTTATCAAAGACACGCAAATATCGCACAATCTAATCAGTATGGATAAAAAGAGTTGCTCTGGTTAGTCGGTTAATTTATGACAGAATGCAATCAGCTTAAGATGTTGATATTCCGAACATATAGCACATACATATACTAAAAAAAATAATCTAAACAGTATTGATATTGTTTTCTTCACGAGAAGAAAATGTGTGTGTGGAACACTGAGTGAATAATTTAAAGAGAAAACGTGCTTGGAGCTCTTCGATTAAACACACTTAATTAAGCCATAATTTTCCCGGTTGCATTTTTATATTCCATACTCAAAATGTTATGAAAAAGAATTTTAAATCCAAGATGTATGTATACAGTGATCACTATATAGATTAGCTATCGGAAATCATTATGGGTTCGGTGTTTTTTTTCTTTTTTTTTTTTCTAAATATGAACATCTTTACGAGTCAATTTTTTTGACAGACTACTTACGTGATCGTGCAGCCGCTTGGTGGCGATTTTGTTCTTTGTTTTGAGATGACGGGGAATCCAGGGGCCATCGTAGATGCACTGTGTAGCAACATCGTAGTTTTGCGTCTGAATGAAATCATCGACGATCGCCTTCAGCTGCTGGATGCCCACTTTGTGCGGCCTAAAGCGTATGTTCATTTTGTGCGTCTGAAAGCCTAGATGCGGATCAAGTATCAGCGATGTGGCTAGATCATCGTTCTCCGAGAGCTCACGCGGCGACATGCCCGTTGATTGCGATAGACGACTAACGGCGCTGCCGTTGCACCCGTTAAGATTGCCAGCAACACTCCCACTCCCAGCCCCACCACCACCACCACCACCAGCTCCTCCGCCATGCGATAATGATGATGATGATGAAGATGATGAGGAAGATGATGCGGATGCTGTTAATGATGATGCCGGCGTTGATGTGGAGCTATGGTGTGTCGTGCTCTGCTGCTGATAATGATGCTGATGGTGATTATTATTATGATGATGATGATGAAGATGATGATTCTGCTGCTGCTGCTGATGATGATGTGAGTTGCCGCTGCTGCTGTTTACGTTGTTGTTGTTGCTGCTGCTGCTGCTAAGAGAAGAGTTTTGGCTTTTGGTGTTGTTATTATGTGCCATTGATGACGACAACGTCGTCGCCGCCGCCGCCGAGGATGCGGCTGCAATTGAAGACGTTGCGCTGGTGGAGTTGATGGTGGTGGTGGTGCTGCTGTTGGTATTTGCGTTGGTGCTGCCGCTGTTTGTAAATCTGCCAGCAGTCTCACTGCGCCGCGTATGATTTGATCCGACAACCATTCTGGATGTGTATGCAGTCTGTAACATGCAAAAATAAGTACAACACATTTAAATTAGTGATAAGTATCAATGGGTAAATCAAGCTCAACTAATTTTTGTTTTTCGAAATACAGAGTGACCACCTATATTTTATTAAATTCATTTGTCATGTGCCTTTCGCTCTTACTTTCCTGTATTTAAAATAAACAAAATACTAGATTTTAGTGTTTTTGTAATCAGTGTACTAGCCGGTATATAGAGGGTATATAAATTTAGTGTTCAGGTACGCAACGACTATCACCGACGTACATGTCACCCTTTCTTCTACAATATAACTACATAAGGAGGAAATATTTTGTTTAATTTGCTTTAAAAATAATGGATTTAAAGAAATCTATTTTTTGAATAAAGCGAAAAACAAATAATCATTTAATTAATTCGATATGCAGATTAACTCTGGTCTATAAGGGTATGTGTATCTTCGTCGATGAATGTATTTTTTTCTTTTGAAGATATGGCAACTCGCTTATGTTGGAAGTGAGAGTGAAAAAGATGGAGATAGTGAAAGTGTTAGCCGCAGTTGACCCCTCATTGTGGTTTAGGATGCATTCACAATGCATACAAATTTGACTTAATGCATGTCATGGTCGTGCACAAGACCAAGTTACAACTGCTTTGCCCTGCTTACAATTAGAAGAAAAAATACGAAGACGTTCGTGGTTTTATAATGAAAAACAAAAGAAAAAAACGAGATGGCAACACTTCCAGCCACAGAATATTCGCACACACTCGAATTCACTGAAAAGCTCTCTGAAGCAAAAGTTGTTTCTGCTGACGCTGCTGATAAATGATAAGCGTACACAATTTCTGAGCCAAAGCGATTCAAGCAATCCGACTAACAATGCACAAAGGAAAAAAAAATAAACACAAAATAAAAAAAAAAAAGCTGCCGAACACATATGCAACAGTTTTTGAGTAAGTAATAAATTCAATTTGATTTGAAAATTATTTTATGGCTTCGGCCTGCTTCATTTTGGGTGGGTGGGTTGTCTAGGAAGAGGAAAAGATGTGAGGTCGACAGACGGCACGCGTTCGCTCTCCCTCTCTCTGTCTAGCTGACCGTTCTCTTTGCACTCACTCATACACGTGCAAAGCAAAAATCAATTAACGTGAAGCACATGTGCAATAAAAAAGAGTTATAAAAAAAACACACTTATTTTTGGGTTAATTTTACACAGCACGCACACTCATACAAACCAACTTACAAAGCCAATAAGCAAAAATTGTACAGCGGCTAGCGGCTTTGTTGTATTGCTGACTGTCTACGGTTTCAATAATTGCAAACATATATATATATATACATATACACACATACGTGCGCGTGTGTGTGGGGATGTATGTATATACTATATACATATGTATTTTATGGGTGTCCAAAAGCTGCATCAACTCTCAGCTGTTTTCAAGACGGCCAGACATATGCATTCGCATGAGTGCGAGAGCAAGAGCAACTATGCACTCATGCGCAGTGCAGACTCCAAGTAAATGAGAGTGACCTGCGCAAGGTTGCCACTCTTGAAAAGTACTATTCGATAAATTAGCCATTTGTTTTTTGTTTATATTTCAACACTCCACTTAAATGCACAAAATATCGCTTTGTTTTACAATTCCCCTTAAGGTAGAGAGAGAGAAAAAAAAGTTCGACTTGTGGCAGCGCCATCCATGCACAAACACACACACACACACACATTCAACTAAAAATGTCAACAAAGAAAAAGGCTGCAGGGTTGTCGAATATTTTATAACAAACATCACAAATTTTTGAACGCAAATAGCAAACAGCAATTCCAACATATTCTTGCAGCGTTTTCTTAAGCTTAATTAAGAGCTAAATGCGCAACCAAATACAGGCAAATCAAGCGACTTGTAAGCTGTAGAAATACTCGTTTTGGTTTTAATGCGCACATTGCCAACCCTATGTCCAGGTTTTTTCTTCTTTTTTCAGCTTGTTACATGGATCACACGGAAAATGGCGGCGCCTATTACACATATACACATGTACATGTATCTACAAATGTATGTATGAATGCATGCATGTACCTTTAATAATATTCACTGAAGTGATGCTGCTGTTTCTGCTTCTTTCGCCCCTAGACGATGCCGCTTTGCCTGATGCCTCGAAAACTCTTGTTTTTTGTTCTATTCTTCGTCTTTAACGTCGTCCAGCGGCAGAGTCACCAGCGCTTCTACACGGATGCGGGGCTTGTTTTCGGTGCGGGGCGGCTTTTTCGAATCCAAATATCACAGTTGTAGCCGTAGTAGGACACCGTCCGCAGTTTGGAATTGCTGCTGTAGTTGTTGTCGTCCACTGTGCCAGTTCATTTTTACAGTTTTCTTTCAATGCTCGAACGCCGACGTTCTTTCCCCACCTCTCCTCTCGTTGGAGTCAGACTCTGACAGTAGCTAACGCACGCACACACACAAGCAAGCAAGCCAGCACACACACACACATACACACACACGCACGCACATACAACCGCAAAACACTAGCGGACACTCATACATGCATATGCATATGTAGATACATATATTCCTTCGCAACGACGTGCGTGCGTATGTATGTATGTATGTAAGTTGTCTGTGTGTGTGTGCCTTCTTTTTCTGCTACTTTGCATGAGCGCGACGTCTCATTTGCGTTCTCATGCTTCTAATTCTTAAGACGCATTGTAATTAACGTAGAAGAAAATATATATTTACAAAAAATGGCTGTGTTACGGTTGAAGAAAAAACACGCACGCGAGTTACGAATATTTTTAATGTACTTTTCCGCGTTACAGTTCTCCGCGATTCCGTTTTTTCGCATTTTATGTAGCGATTTGTGTGACCGCCAGTCACAAATGTGAAAATACCATACCAAATGTAAAAAAAAATACTGCATTATAATTATGTTAACATTAATACATGCAATATAACCAATGTGCCAAACATACATTTCAAGTGCTTGCAGAAAATGGACCTCAAATGTATTTTTAGAAAAGGTCATAACAGTTTAATGGAACAGTTTTGCCAGCTTACTCCCTTAACATGCCAATGTTAATTTAACAGTTCGGTTTTATGTAGTAGTGTATAAAATACACTAAATATTGCCATAATTACAAAATAAACTGTTTTCGGTGTTTATTTACACATCCGCAAGAAATTGTTTTGAATGTTTACGTTTCCACATAGTGTGACTGTCGTCAATTAAGTGTATCCAGTCGCCAAACGCGACTTCCCCTTAAATACCAGATGCATAATGCGGCTCTGTCAGTTTCTAGTTGCCACCTGCTGCATCCACGTGCTGATTGCGAGTAATCATTGGGTGGTGAAGGATGAGCGCATTATACAGAAACTCGACTCGCCGTTCTTTATGCGGGAGCCACACAACTTGATTGCATTCCTCGAGCAGATCCGCTACAGTGAGTACGTGGAGAGCAGCTATTTGGAGCTGCTGCGCAAGCGGGAGCAGATCGTCGAGCATTTGCGCTTCTCGATGCGATTTGGCGAAGATCTTGCCGAGCAGGCCAAATGCGCCATGGACTACTATTTGCTCGAGAAACGAATGTCCTACCTAAAAATCACCCCAGATCAGTTGAAGCGCATCAATCTACCGGAACAGCGTGAATTGCAGCGAACCGCAATCAATACAAAAATCGAGCGTGCTTTGGAGCCGATATGCAACAATTACCATGAGCTCGGTGTTGGCCCAGCCACATACGATCATCTAGAGAGTTTTCGACAGGAAGTGCTGGATTCGGCGTATGTGGAGCGCGAGTATGACAACAACATTGGCACCGCCACTGTTGAGCTGACCCGTCGCTTTGCCTTGGAGGGACTCCAGCGGCAGCCCGATTCGTGGAAGTTTCACACGTTAAGCTCGTACTATTGGCGCATGCGAGGCAATGCGCTCCAGGCGCTGCCTTGTGCCCGTCTGGCTACCATGCTGGCGCCGCCGGAACACAAGGATATTGCGTTGCTCAGCCTGGGCACAATACTGTTTCGGATGGGCCGACTCGCCGATGCCGATCTCATACTGAGCGCTGCCGTGGAGCATGCACCGAAAGTGGCCGAAAATCATGTTGTCCTCGCATCGGCATTGGCCATGAAGCACGATTTCAATCGATCGCAGCAGCATTTCGATATGGCGGAGCGTCTGGATCCCAGCACACTGCCACGCACGCAGCAGGTGCGGAATTTCATCACTTGTTTGGAGAACCTCACCAAGAAGACGTCCAAGATGTATAGCTATGTGAAGTACATGAAGAACGAGGTGAAGGAGTTCAAGAAACTGAAATATCACATATCTCAGAATCACGAGAGACTTATACAGCAGCAGTTGCCGCTGGGAGCGCGTCGGTTCCTCGACTCCCGGGCCAACAATGATGATCTGCATCGACGCGGACAATACTGCAGTACACGCACCCCCAACGGATCCGATGAGCCTGTGCTCTTCTGTGACTTCTACTCGGACATGCAAATGCGGCTCGAGAGCAAAGATATCGATATCGATGTCCTTGAACGAGATCTGATGGCGAATACGGAGAGCGTCATCCGACAGGTGTCTACGGAAATACGCAAACAGTTCAATTTAGAGCAGCTGAAGGCGGCTAAGGCTCAGATGCCGACCAAGGCCACAAAATCCACGTAGGGATTCATTTGCTACAATTCAAATGCATTCCTCACATTTCGGTCACAGATTAGCTTTTAAAATGGTTATTAATTTGTACATTACTTAATTTGTAAGATGCAAATGTTTTTTTTTTTTTCTATGTATATATGCTATATATAAGTAGCTATTGTTAATGCTAGGATATATATATATTTAACTGTATAGCTTAACTTGGGTTGCATTCGAAAGCGTTTCACTGGCCATCATTGCCTTCTAAATCTGCCAGAAGTTTAGTTTTCTTCTCATTCTTATTTAGTTTGTAATATACACGAAAATTCCCCTGAAATCGACGTATCCAACACAAATATATAATTTACTTTTGCAATATGATACACTCATCTACATATTCCAAAGATATACTCAAGTATAACAAATGCGATTCAATTTAAATTCCCCAGCGATTGCAGTATACGTAGAATAATCGCATTCAATTTTCTGTGAAATGAGAACAACGTAAAATATGCATAATCTTTAAATATTAATTAACAATTCATTAACAAATACCCACTAGTGCGAGTGACTAACATAATTATTATAAAATAAATAAATCATATATATATATATTCTTATATTCAAATTGAGATGCATTTTGCCTGTCAGCACCTTCACCATGCAATCTTCTGCGTTTCGAGTGCCTGCAGCATTTCGGCTAGACTTGTAAACGAGTGCTTGGCCGCTTCGGGCGCAGATTCTGGTTGAGTGTGCACCAGGAGACTGCTCCAACCGCTATTCCGCGCACCCACATAATCCATATCGAATTTGTTGCCAATGTGAAGCGCTTGTGCTGGCGCAATGGGCCGATTGCCTATAGCTGCCTTAAATATGCCGGGATCCGGTTTCATAACACCGGCTTCGTAGGAGGTTAGAATAAAGTCAAATTTGTCGGCCAAGCCCATGTTGCTCAGCACCTGCGGCAGCGACGGATCAAAATTGGATATTACGCCCACACACTTGCCGGCATCACGGACGCGTTGCACCAAATCCGCGGCACCTTCGATGTGCGACCAGCAAGCACTAGTTTGGAATATGGCCAACAACTGCTCTGTAATTGTTTGCAGTTTGGGATTGGGTATGCTGGCGTCCACACAGTTAAACGTATTCACCACCAGCTGCGACCACCACGATTGCCAATTCATGTTGGGGGAGCAGAGGCCGAAATTCGAATGCTGCTTGCTCATCAATTTGAATTGTTGATGGAAGCAGCGCTTCAGTTGCGCATTGTCCGCGATAGATACGCTGCATGCCGCTGCCGTTAGAGCATATTGGGCGATGGGATCTTTAAGCCGAAGGAGCGTGTCCGTTACGTCAAAGGTAACGAGCCGAAAACGCTGTAAATTGCGAACAAATTGGGCGGGTAACGGCATTACGACATACAACACAACACAGCACAGCAATTCCAATTATAGGTTGTGTATAACAGTCATTTTATATATGTGACGTCGACATTTGAGTTAATATAGACATATTTAATCTTTTGCCTTTTGGTTTAAATTTATTTCCTTAGTCCTGTGTATGTTTTTTGTTAGAAAATTTTTATTTATGACTTATTTTTATTATTTATTTTATTAAATATAATTTTTGCTTGCATTACCTGCAAACAGCATACAGTGCTTAAAGTGATTTGTTCCCGTTTCGGTATAATAATAATACCACTTAACCATTTAGTTTGTGTATCTATGCACATGTAAAAGCTGGTCACACTGACTATAAAACTGCAAATCATTACACCGCTTCGTTAATATTATCAAAAATTTTATGTTTATAAAGAATTGAAACTTTGCAAAAAATCAGCTAAAATGACCATGACTGGTGCACCATCGACGGAGAGTATACGTGAGAAGGCGCTATCCGACTATAGAAAGAAATTGCTGGAGCATAAAGAGGTTGAGGGTCGACTTAAAGAAAGTATGTACTCTGAGCGTTAATAAAGCGTTTATTTTAACAACATAAAGCAATTCATTCACAGAACGCGAGGAACTCAAGGAGTTGACCAAATTGTATGACAAATCAGAGAATGATTTAAAAGCCCTGCAGAGCGTCGGGCAAATTGTCGGCGAGGTTCTGAAACAACTGACTGAGGATAAGTGTAAGCTTGAAGCAAGATCTGCCATACTGAAAGTCTTAATGAATACTCTTTTTTTGCAGTCATTGTTAAGGCAACAAATGGACCCCGATATGTGGTCGGGTGCCGTCGTCAGCTGGACAAGGCTAAGTTGAAGTCTGGCACGCGAGTCGCTCTCGACATGACAACATTGACCATTATGCGTTACTTGCCACGCGAAGTTGATCCGCTTGTGTACAACATGTCGCACGAGGATCCGGGCGATGTTACCTACTCGGCCATTGGTGGCTTAACGGAGCAGATTCGCGAGCTGCGCGAAGTCATCGAACTGCCGCTGCTTAATCCGGAGCTCTTCTTGCGTGTTGGCATCACACCACCCAAGGGTTGTCTGCTCTATGGACCGCCTGGCACTGGCAAGACACTGTTAGCCCGCGCAGTTGCCTCTCAGCTGGACGCAAATTTCCTCAAAGTGGTGTCCTCGGCAATTGTGGACAAGTACATCGGGGAGAGTGCACGTTTGATACGTGAAATGTTTAACTATGCGCGCGATCACCAGCCCTGCATTATTTTTATGGATGAAATCGATGCGATTGGTGGCCGTCGCTTCTCCGAGGGCACATCGGCAGATCGTGAGATTCAGCGTACTCTAATGGAGCTGCTCAATCAAATGGATGGCTTTGATTCATTGGGACAAGTCAAAATGATTATGGCCACCAATCGTCCAGATACGTTAGATCCTGCCCTTCTGCGTCCCGGTCGCTTGGATCGTAAAATCGAAATCCCATTGCCTAATGAACAGGCTCGGTAAGTTAGGAATGAATTAATGAAATCTTTACATAATTATTAGATTATAATCGAGATATTTCGTTATAGTTTGGAGATTCTGAAGATTCATGCATTGAAGATTGCTAAGCACGGCGAGATAGACTATGAGGCCATTGTCAAATTGTCGGACAATTTCAACGGTGCTGATCTGCGCAACGTCTGCACAGAGGCGGGTCTATTTGCCATCAGGTGAGCAAGCTGCTGATTTAAGGCCACTTCTCATGGTAAATCCTAATCATAAATCATCTTTGCAGGGCTGAACGTGAATATGTCATTCAGGAGGACTTTATGAAGGCCGTACGCAAAGTGTCGGATAATAAGAAACTGGAAAGCAAGTTGGATTACAAGCCAGTTTAATTTCATTTACATTGTCCTCTATTTGCTAATATACATTAAAACAAGTAAATACGAATTACATGTATTATATATATACAGATCTGAGGTTCCTCCAATTGCTGAATTTTTTGATTAATTATCTGGTAACATGCGACTAAATATAGGTCTGAGAGTTATTTAAGAAAAGATAGGGGTTTAATTATATATAATCCCATGGGAACATACGGCTAAAAATTAGTTAAAATTCATTACGTAAAGGATTACAACTGTTGGGGGTTTTTATTTTTGGTAATTGTACAGTTTATTAATATTTTGGAAATCTTTCGTTTTGTGCTTTATGAGTTTTGTTGTGCTACGGAATAAACAGATACGGCGAATTTCGCGTTGCCTCGCTTAACATTTAACATATATATTACACATAAATTCTTAGATTAAGACAAATACAATGCGGAACTGCATTACTTTTGCTGCTGATCTTCGATGCGACGCTTCTTGCGCTCCATGTAGTCGCTGACGTTGTCGTAGCGCTTCTTAAACCACACAGACAAATCTTCGGGGACGCAGGTCTGGTCGGAAAAGCTCCCGGTGACCATGTCCAACCAGCCCGCCGGCACCGTCTTGGCCTGCTCGCCATCGCTGGCATTGTAGACGCGCAATGCTAGGTGCTCATTTACAGCACCTGCCACGTAGATCAAATCGCTGGTTAGCGTAAAATTGCTTATGTTCCAGCTGCCAGCCTCGGCGCGCACTAGCTTCTCGCGTGCAACCGTCCAGATGCCGTTTGTGTGCTCCAGTTCGTACAGTCCAATGGCTTCGATGTGATCATAGAACTGGACAGCTGCTTGATATCGCTTGGCGGGCACCAGTTCGCGCATATGTAGACGCACAGCTGGCGCGGGCAGATCATGATGCAGCAGCTCCATGCCAGATAGATAATTCCACAGACGTAGTGTCTTGTCGCCGGAGACGGACAACAGGTGCTCGTCGGTGAGCAGCGCCAGGCCAGAGACGAACTCCTTGTGTCCCAAACAATAGCTGTGTATGTCAAATGTGGCCGGATAATTGGTTACCCGTATTTTATCATCCCGATCGGAAGTGATAATGTGTTTCTGATCCGATGTCCACAGGATGTCGTAAACGATGCTCAGGTGGCCCAGCAGTAGCCGTGGCAACGCATTAAACTCCACACAGTCATACTGATAGCAATCGCCTGTCTTGTCCGTGACAAGCACAGAGCTAGAGTCAGCGGCGAATGTCATTGCGCTCGAGGCACGAGCCAATGCGCGCACCGACAGCAACTTCGCATGCTCTGGCCGACTCTTGAAGAGGAGCAACGCCTTTTGGCCGGCTGTGGTTAGTGCGATCAGTTGCCGATCGGGCGAGTAGCGGACATTTAGTATAGACACCTCCAGCTTGCCGCCATCAGTTCCCTTTCCCTCGCTTGTTGATTGCTGCTGCTCCCTAGACATTTCGGGGGCTGCAATTTTGAATCCACATGATGTGAGGTCAGCGGGCAATTCGATGTCCTTAAAAATTTGCAAGTCATTTGGATTGAGAAATAGCACTTTGCGACCATACGCAAGGACTAGTTCGGGTTCCGCGTAAAAGATTGTTGTCATATTGGTGATTAGGTGTCTATTCCATGTGGGAGATGTACAATATGTGCAAAACAGTCACTAAATCATTCATATATATCAAGTCGCAGTTACATTGCTCCAGATGGCAACGCCGAGTTGTGATTTGCATATATTAACACTTTAAAATGAGCACTAGTCCCCAAACTTCGCAGCTGCGACACACGAAAATTTACCCTTGGGTATGTATACATGAATTGTCGCAGCTGTCACATGTTGCATATCGGTCTGGTGCTTTCCAACACTGCGCACACTCCAGATTTTGTCTGTAATAAACTTTGGTTATATTGAATACGTGGTAAATATTGACCGTTGTATTTGAATTGAAGTTCTTTGTTGATAAATTTGATGATTGTATATTTACTATTAACAAGAACCTCGCAAAGCCTAATTTAAAGTTAATGTAAAATATAAGAAGATCAAAGACAACGAATAAATGAAAGCTATAATTAAAACAAACACACATATTTGCTAAGTCACATGAAAATTGTTTTATTTCCTAAGAATCACACTATATATTAATAAAAAAAAATTGTATAAAATGTACAAATACGGGCATGAACGGAAAACTGGACTCAATGTGTTACGTGCTTATGCCGATTATTGACTCAATTGAGAAACTGAGCTTGGGCTTCTTGGCGCTGGGCGTTGGCGTGGGCATGTGTGTAAAGAGCGGCATTGATTGATATGCATGCTGCTGATGTTGTTGTTGTTGTTGATGTTGCTGTTGGTGTTGTGCAACAGATGCTGCTGTAGCAGCAGCGGAGGCGGCGGCACTGCCCAATAGATCATAAAAGGCGTTGCCAATTGCTGTTGGCGGCGTTGCCAAAGGAGCTGTTGTGCCGTCACAGGCGGAGCTGCCAAGTAGCGTTGTATTCATTGCAAAGTTCAGTTCCGGGTCAGCGAACGCGCGTCGCTTGCGCATGCGTTCCAGCAGCGGTGAGTTGAACGTGGGAAAGCGCTGCTTGTACTCTGCAAGTGCACATAAGAATATGGGCAGGGCATTATAATTAAAGTTACACACTATGACTTTGGGGGCGAGAGCTCTGACCTCTTTGATCTTGACGTTGTCGTTGGCGTCAAATCTATTGCTACAAATTGCTTTAAAATTGTCTCAATTCGTTCAACGTATTTGTGTATGCATGTGTATGTATATGCATATGTGTATGTGTATTTGTATGTGTAGTTGTGTGAGAATATGTGTAATGCATGTGGCATATAGAAATTGAGGCGTAATTTGAGCTGCAGACAGATCGTAGACTCAAACGACCAGAACCAGACAGAACGGCACCAAATTGTCTACGTGATTTTCTCGTTTACTTGGAAACCAGATGGGACATATTTAAAAAGTGAATTTTTATCTCCCGCTCAGTTTTTGTTGTTGTTTTCGTTGCCCCGTTGACTTCTGCCACATATATGTGTCTTCAAGAGGTTTTTCCGTTTTCATGTATCGATTTACACATTGAAAATTGGGTTCTAGGATTGGACATAACGAGCAGTATGCCTGCATACGACTAGCTTCCAATTTCAGTGTGTGTGTGTGTGGGGTGACTTGCCAACAAATTTGTTGCTCGTCATGTTGTTAATGGGATTGTTATTGCCATTCCTATTGCTGTTGCTATTGTTGTTGCTATTGCTATTGTTGTTGCTGTCTTTGTTGCTTTTGTAAGGAATCTGGCATTTCCTGTCGCTAGGCCATCTTGCATCCCACTCGCACCAATTGATCATATTATTGGGCTTGCCAGACAGTCTGGCACCGCTTGCGCGACGAGGGTTGCACACTCACCTTCCATGGCTGCGGTGATATGCAGTGTGGACTGCTGCAGGTTGCGCAGCCGCTGCTTGTAGATTCGCTTCTGGGTCATCAAGGCCTGGCGCGTGCGCAACGTGTTGGCCGCCATGGAGGAGCAATATTTTGTGGGCGTTTTCAATGTGGTGGACGGCAGCTCCTCATCGCTGTGCGGCTCAGCTCCGCGTGAAGCTTCATTGCTGCCGGTGGCGGTGCCGGTGCTGGCCTCCAGTGCCTCCATAGTTTGCTGGCGTCGCAGCGCCACCTGAGCGGCCATCACACGCTGGCGATCGACAACCAGCTGGCAATTGGGGCAGCAACATTCGCGCCAACGGCACAACTTCTTGTGGCCCTTAACGCACGAGATGACGCCATGGTTGCGACAGCGGGCGCACTTGGGCGTGCGGAGAAGCCGACGCTCTTTGGAGCTTATCACGTTCACGTTCACGTTCACCGGCAGACTACACTGCATTTCTTTGCTTTTTTGTATACACTGTTGTTGGTAGAACAGATCGTATCAGTAGCACTGACAGCTATCAACTGAAAGGATCACGCGCTCGTTTCACACATTTAAATGTGCTGGACGAGGAGTTGGGCAGGCAATCGAGTGGTTTGCTACTTCCCAGACAGTCTGGCAGCGACTCGACGTCAAGTGGTCTGGTCTAGGTCTGGGTCTGGGTCTGGGTCTACCCAAGATCCCGCTGCGTCTGTTGCGTCTGGGGTGCTGCCTGCCTATTGGCTGCTAATCGCTGTGACTAAAAATAGACGGCCCAATGGCAGCACAGCTGGCTGGCATCAACCAAATCGAAATTAGAAATTCGATTGAAAACCGCACAAAGATACAAATGTATCTCTATATCTATATACATCTGTCCATTTGTCGTATTTGTTGCGTACGTGACTGTGTGTGTGTGTTTGCGTGTGTATGTGTCCTCAAAAGTATCAATTTTAATTGCTTTGTGTTGTTCTGTTCTGTTCAAAAATTCACTTTTTTTTACCCTGTGCATCTCAAATGGCTAACAAGGGGTATAATAAAGTTGTTTAATCATCAATGACGCATAGTCATTTTTTCATATTTTTGGTTTATTAAACACTATTTCTCAAACCGTTGAAGTCCTTTTTGGCTCGATTGGAATATTTCCCAAATGCTTTCTCATTCAGATCTAAGAAATATATATATTTCTTCTGCATTATAACTATATTTCAATAATTTATAAATATTTATACGCACTTTGCAAATATGTACAAGTCCCAAACTATGTACAGAGTAACTCTTAGTCGAGCATGCTCATTCCTACGAGTTTCTTTAATATTTTAAACTTTTTTGATTATGTTCCTTTGTGGTTTTATTCAATTTGATTTTTATTTGTATAACAATTTGTAGCATTTGCATATATAATTTACATTCATTCAATATCAATCTTTAAATGTATATATAGTACTTATATGTATGTATGTAAATACAAATTTAACACGGCAAATTAAACTAAACTAAGTTTTCAACAATTTTTTGTTTGATTTTAATTTTATTCTGTTTCGTTCCATGGTTTTTTTCCGCTATTAATTTTTATTAAATACTAAAGTACAAAACTGATATTCATAATATGCATTGTTAAGCGCCATTTCCGTATAAAGTGTAAGCCTAACCAGATTTTTCGCTTTAAATGTGAGGTTTAATTTTGATTTTAATATTTTTGTGTATTCAATTGGAATATTAAAGCTGATAAAGGTTCTGTGCCAGGTTTTGGATTTGTTGGTCATTTATAGTTATTTATTTGTAGTTTTAGATTATGCATAGTTATAGATCATAGAAAGGTATACACATATCAATGTATACTCGATAGGTAAATAGCTTTTCAGCGTGCAGTGCAATTAGATAGTTGGGGCAATGTCAGAATGTGTGTTTGGCTTATGGTATCATCTGAAATCTAGTTGTGTTAAATAATGAATGAAAGTATTACTTGATAAATGAGTTCTTTTTTAAATGCTTGCAAAGTTATTGTCTTTTGCTGGTTTTCTTGTGTTTGTTTTCAATGTAGTCGAAAAACGAACTGGAACACAATGATCGGATCGATCGGAAGAAGGAGTATTTCAATTATTGTTATTTCTTATGCCCACTGAACACGCGGCTCTGTCGTTATCGGCAAAACTCTTTAAACTGTCATTTTTGCTACGTCTGTTGAACTATGAAGTATTCTAGTATCATCGTAAATACTTGCTAGCTCCAAATAAATACAAACTAAAATACGATTACAAATACAAATACAAATACATATACAAATACAAATACATGTATAAGTTTATATATGTAGTATAGTTAACTACATCTGAATAAATACATATCACATTGCTCAAAACGGGTCTTTTTCCACATGCAATTGGATTTTTAACCTTCTTTTTAATTTTTATATTTTATGTTTATGTTTTCTTAAGCCATTTTAATTTAAGTTTTTAATATATTAACATGAATCATGATTGCCAGAAAACATTCTATCTATTTACCACTCGTAACTTCACTGCTTATCAATTGTTTTTATATTAAACTCTACAGTGGGCTTCATAAATAATGTTGTAACTTCGATTGTTGTTGACGTATTGAGGAGATTGGGTGACATCCCTGTAATTCTTCTGCTGCATGAAGACGTTACTTGTTTCACTTACTTATTCACTGTATTCGTGTCCAGTGATATTGGTTTTAAACTCTTTTAAGCCCTTGCAAAATGTTGTAAATAAGTTTTGACTTTGTACGCTTTAAGGGTTCTATATTTTTGTGATCTGAATGTCGAGATGTACCTCAGAGAGCCCGACTAAAATTTAAAAATGTTGATCAATTTATTTTGAATCACTATTGAAACAATTTTCTCAATGTTCCTGCAAAGGTATTTATTTCCTTTGGTTCGGTTCGGTTTGGTTTGCCACACTTTCCAACTTGAATTTATTTTTGGACAAGACTTAGTTGATCGACAAATGTCGATAGTGGAGTATAAATGCAAATAATAAGTGCGTGCAATATACGATTTGTATATATAGTATATCTATATCATTCATCTGTATGTATGTATATTGTATGTATTTGTGTGTGTATATATAACTAGTTAATAGGCTCGATTTGTCCTTTGGTGCGGGGCTTTATTTAATTTAGTGACATTTCTATATATATATATATATATATATATATATATATGGTCTGGTAGTACGCATTTATATGTAATTATAGGAAATACGTAGATATATTTCCCCTTCTGCGATTGTTGTGGGGAATTGCATACCAATCAAGTAATGAAATGCTTCAGGCTAAATTTAATAAATGCAATTTAGAGGGTTTCATTTAAGTTGGTAAGAAGCGCAGGACCAGGTTTAGGTACAGTGGTAACTTGAAAATTAGATCGATGCTTCTAACTAAATTTCTTGAACTCAAATTTAAGAAAGTTCGCATCAAGATTTGTATTTGTAATTTAATAATTTATATAGACGAAAATAGGAAATCAAATAAATAATTGTTTTCAAAATGAAGAACGAATTGTAAATTGTAATTTCTGTGCAAGTTGTAATTATCAAGCGACCACTGCTAGGACATGGGCCAGTTGGAACCTTGCGGGGAATTGTATCAAAATGCTTCAAATTCAATTTGAACTGCCACCTACTCTGCCAAATCATGGTCAACTGTGGAGTTTAGACAATGCTGTTGCGCTTAGCGCTGGCCCTCTGCAGGGTACTTTGCATGGCGGCAACGACGGCCTCGGCGCCACCAATGAAAATGGGCTGATTGGCGGCGCGTCGTAGCACATGCCACATGGCCACCGGCTTTCGCAGGGAGGAGAGCATCTGGTGCCAGTGGCGCAGACCCTTGCCGACCGCACAACTGCCGGCAAGGACATGGCCCAGCGGCACAATCCCATTCTCTGTGACGCCAAAGACAGTGAGTCGCAACTGGACTGTGGTCAAACCCTGGGGCGGCACACTAAATATCATTGACTCGTTGAAAATGGGGCAGCGATCCTTGCGTTTCAGCGAGGTGCGCTTTTTTAACACCTTCTTCTCGTTGTTCATCAAATAGACCTGCAAACAGTAAAGTGAAAAAGACCCATTTGAGATAATGGCGAACTGTTGAATGGTGGACTTGTTGCTCACCTTGACAAACACATGCTGTATTGCTCCGGCAGAAGGTGAGTGTCCTTGCGACATCTGCTCCGTTGGGGCGTCCAGCTCCAACTTGAGATTGCGCGCCTTAACGACGACTATGGTGAGGCGCTCCGCTGTGGGCAGATAGCTCAGCGAGAACATCAGTTCACCCCAACGAGCGTTGCACTTGCGCGAATCGGACAATGGTATCCAGGTTGTTATCGGACGCGCCATTTCGCCAATTTCCATCTCCGCTTCGCCAATCAGGGTGTGGGCGGGCCCATTGTGATACAGATGGAACCAAAGCGAGTGCCGGCCCGCCAGTCGCTTCAGACGAAAGTTGAAGCTCTCATTGTAGGCTGGTGTCAACGTTGCCTTTACCACCTATATGTGGACATTGGCAAGTGCTAAACGCTTTGCTTTTCTTTGTGCGAATTTCCAGTTGGCGGACTCACCTTTGTCTGCATACCACCTGCATGGTCGGGCACCAGGTAGATCCGAACGAATGTGTCCACTGAGTCAATACCCATGCTGTGCGGACAGATGAGACCCTTAGCCTCCAGTACGCTCACCGTCAGCTCTAGCTGCTCCTCGCTCGGACTGCTGATGTTCCTTGTGGACGAGTGAAAAGTGACGGAATTAAGTTAAGTTAAATTTTGATAGGCTATCGAAGAAGAAGATCGTAAACTGACTTCTCAAACTGCAGGCCGACGCAGAGGTAGCCGGTAATTTGGGTGTAGGGCTGATCGAGTTGATCCAGGCACAGCGAGGACGCATCTGAGTTCACCGAATCACAAGAGATAGCGCGCTCCAGATTGATGCCCTCCATTGAGCCATCCAGCGACATTTGCGAACTGTTGCGTCTGCCCAATCCTAGGCTAATGCTCGACTCCTGCCGCATCAGCGACCGTCCAAAGCACCAAGTCGAATTGCCATTGCCGTTGACGTTGCCACTTCCACTTCCACTTCCATTTCCATATCCATTGCCATTGGCGTTGTTTACGATTATGCCGTGGCCATTGGGCAGCTTGCGGAACAGATAGTCCTCCGATATGGTCTTCTGCAGCATGTGGGGCCCCTTGACGCGCTGAGTCAATCCGGTAAACGGATTGTTTGTGTTGTGCAGCTTGAGCAGGCGACTCGACAGGCTCTGGCTCTGGCTCTGGCTTTGGCTTTGGTTTTGGCTCTGACCATGCACAAAGGGATTGCCATTGTACGGCGTCGATTGTGGCTGGTTCATTACCTCGCTTTGCGCTTGTGGCAGCTGCTCCGTGGACTCGCACAGAAAAGGGTTTGTGCTGGAGTTGCGACGCTTCAGTGCCGGCGGACGACGCTCCTGCACCAGCTGCATATCATCTTCTTCTGGTGGTGGTAGTGGTGTCTCCGTCACCTCTGCCCCGATATTGATGCCCTGCTGCACCGAGATCTGCCTTTTGGCAATGGGTCGCGGGATCGCAGTGGACGACAGTGTCACCGAGGCGGATGTCGGGAGTCGTGGCGGCGGCGGCGCCTCCAATGGCTGTGGCACAGTTGCCACACCACCGGCTCCACCTGTACGCAGTGGAGAGCGTATGCAGGAGCGTGGCTGTGGCTGTGGCTCCATCGCCGACGCTCCCACCCGCTCCTTAATTGGTGAGCTCAGCTCATTGATCTGGCTAAAGGAGAAGGTGACCGTTTTGCTGCTGGGGCCGGCGCTATTGGGCGCTGGCGCAGGACGCAGTGGCTGAGGCGGTATGCTAACATCCGCCTGGGGCAGATTCCAAAGCGGCGTCGTCGTCGTCGTTGCTGTTGTCGTTGTCATCATATTGCTGTCGCCACCATTGCCCAGCAACAACTGTTGCTGATGGTGCTGCTGATGATGATGGGCATGATGTTGCAGCTGCTGCTGATCGTCCTTATCAATTGTATCAAAGCGCTTGAAGCTGCCGCTGGTGCTCAGCAGAAACTCAGAGCCAGATTGAATCTGCAAGCAGTTGAACAGACAGAACAGTAATATTTTTTATTATCTAACAATTTAAGATATTTTTAAATGTCTGTTCTGAGGTTGAAAATAAGTGGCAACTCACGCTGGCCATGTACCCATTGGGGTGGAAGAGCTTGTGCGTGTGCTTGGATAGGCCAATCTTTTCCTCCTTGTTGGAGCGCATTCGCATCCAACTGGCAGCACGTGGTCCCAGGCAGTGGCATCCGAGCAGTATACACACCACCAACAGCAGCAGCAGTAGCATAAACGCCAGACTGGTGAAAGTCAATCCAAGCGGTGTCCCATCCATCTTGAGTGCTGGCCAGGTAATACTTAGATAACTAGCAGGCAGCTAGGAAAGCCTCTCCCTCTTCGCCAGTAGCCAGTAGCCAGTAGCCAGTAGCTAGTGGCCAGTGGCCAGTAGCCAGTAGCAGCTAACAGTTAGCAGGAGCAGCTCACAGAGAACATTTCCTTTTGAGGTAAGCTGTAATGTTTCAAATCCCACATTAGGTCGAATAAGCTCAGCCCAAATCCTTGCTGCACTATCTCGGCATTCAGACAGAAAGAGAAAGACAGAGAGACAGAGAGAGAGAGAGAGCGAGCGAGAGAGAGCGACCGAGAGAGAGCGAGCGAGAGAGAGCGACCGAGAGAGAGCGAGCGAGAGAGAGCGACCGAGAGAGAGCGACCGAGAGAGAGCGAGCGAGAGAGAGCGAGCGAGAGAGAGAGGGAGAGGGAAAGGTAGAACCAGAGAAAGAGAATAAAAATCGGGACTCACCAACTTTTGAAGAAATTTTATTCGAAACCTGCTTTAAATATCGGCAACCAAAAAAAAAACAAAACCAAAAAATTCGGCATAGAAAATGTTTTTATTCTATTATATAGTAGCGCTTATATATATTTAAATATATATACGATAAATATATATAACTTAACGAAACTTACTTATTTTGCATTGACTCGTAGTGTTTTTCGAATCACACTTTTCTGTGGTTGTTGGGAAAACCCCATTCGGACAGCCCCTTCTCTACTAAGGCAACTCGTTGGGCACGCGCTCAGCTTCAAGCTGCAATACTTGGCATAGTTTGTGGGTCTTCGTGCCAAATGAAAATAAAACTAGAAAACTTTTCATTGAAAAACGATGAAAAGAGTGTTTATGGGGAAAGTTAAAGACAAACCCAAAGGCAGAGACGGAGACGGAGCAGGAGAATTAGATGTAGACAGCAACAGCGACAGCAAATACATATAAAGATGAGAACAATGGCAGGCGGCGGCAAGGGATGAACTGAGAGCAAAGAAGGGAAAAGTGAGAAGTGGGAAGTGGAAAGTGAGAGACGGCAACGTCAACACTTTCATCTAGCATCGCTTTACATCTGTCCCAGTAAACGTTTCCTCTTCCTAGTCGCTATCATCGCAACTCATCGTTTATCATATATATATATACATATATATATGTGTGTGTGTGTGTGTGTATATATATGTATAGAGAGTATTGTGTGTTTTGGTCAGGTGTCTGTCACTATTTCTATTTTCAGCCATATACCACCCGTTTATCATCCTCACAAGCTATTCGCCCGCTGACAGATGACAGTTGACAGTTTTATGATTGAATTTGTAACCAAAGCTGCAGCATTTCCACTTCAAAGACCAAACAGCCGTCAGCACAAATGCATCCGACGTTGCCAATGGATCAAAACTATTTCCACATTGCCACTGTCCGCCACCAGTTATTGACTTTGCCTCGTCCTCCTCCTCCTCCTTCACCTTCTCTAGCTGTCAATTACAGTCCCTTGACCAGTTACTAATATGTCAGGTAATTTGCAGTTCATCGACTACGAGTTAAAGCTTAAACTTAAAAAATATATATAATTTATATATATATACATATAGAGAGAGAGAGCGAGCGAGGGAGAGAGAGAGAGAGAGAGCGAGAGAGAAAGAGTTCGTTGACTTCCACAAGCAAAATAATCGAAACATTTAATTGATACCAGAATGGATGTCTTCATCTCCTTGGATTCCCATTTGCCGCTAAATTAGGCAATTTAATTTAAGATATTGCTTAGCGTACTATATAATCATCTAATTCTTCGGATTTTACATATAAGCACATAAGTAAAACATTTAATTAAAAATTGTTTTAATTTTTTTTTCTATTATATCCGGCACATATTAAAAATTGTTGAAGAGGGTACCATAAAATGTGCCTGGATTATTATTATGATGATGGGATACCTTGAGTGGAACACGTTGGTTGAATGCAGCAAAATAAATGCATTATAATTAAATAAGCGTTTAATGAGCTGCCTACACACACACACACACACACACACATATATATATATATATATATATTTATATATGCAATATGGATAAAGAGTGCGCGAGTATGAAGTGTGTGTGCGAGTGTGTGTAAGAGAGAGAGGCTGCCATTTTGGCATCCATATTAGCTGCATAACTTTTGCAGCTGCAGCAACAGCAACAGCAACAGCAACAGCAGCCACAACTTTCAGTTAACCTACTGCGAGGTCATTCCACTGTGCACAGTGTGTGACAGTGTGACAGTATGTGACATCGTTTTGTGCATATTTAGTAATTATCCATCTGATTTATGAAAAGTCCTAAGTCAACTGTTGTTGGGGGTGGTCGGGTGGGTAGTGACCTGCTTTAAATGAACAATGATGCGGTTCAGGGATATAGTTAAGTCCAATTGGCACACAAATGAGTTGGTCCCGTTACACAGCTAAAATTGAGTCGGAACACAGCTTACACACACACACACACACACACACACACACACACACACACCCACACCTATTCGCCCACAACGTCAGCTATTTAAAAGGGAAAGTTGAAAAATAAAACAGCCAGAGTCAAAGTAATCAAAAGTGAGAGGCAGGAAAAGATAACACGAAATTGGAGCATGTTGGCGAAAGTGGAAAGAGACGCACTCACACACACACACACACACACACACACACACACACACACACGCATAGATTACAAACAAAAATGCAAGTAGCTAAATTTTGGCATTTCTCTTGTGGGTTTGGCTTTTGTCTTTTTTTTTTTTGTAATTGCAGCAGCGAAATTAAGTACGCGGCATAGTTAAGCACAATAGATATATTGTTGTAGGAAATGTTTTTGGTTTGCCTATTTACCTTTTGGTGTTCACTTTGTTGCGCACTTTATTTGTTTAATTTTGTTTGAGTTTCACTTTACAATATCACAGGGCGGTGCACATTAAAAATTGGCAATGTAACTGTTAACAGCAAATGAACAAAGTTCGCTTATTAACAATAACAACTGGCGCGATGCTGCTGCTCAAAACAACAAGAACAACGACAACAGCAGCGAGAACAATAACAATAACAACAATCAGAGCAACGGCAGCGCGTGCAGCCAGAGAAACAACAAACAACCAGTTGTAAGCTGAGCTCGTCGTCCATTGCGTTATCCGTGCTGGGCGAAATCTCGCGGCCAACTGAGAGCGAAAGCGCTCGAAAGCAGGCTACATCATTTTTTTTCTGCTGTTGGTCAGCCAGCAAACGCAGCGTATGCGCATTCTCAGAAACCTCTTTGCTTGGAGAGCTTTAGGTGCAGGTCTTTACTCGAATAGCTTAATTATGCCTAAATAGCATGGTTTTCAACCAGAATTTTGGGACAAGGCTCCATTGCTATAAAATGTAATTGGTTGTTAACTTAGCTAGCGCCTGCTTGGCCACAGTATTGTGGAATGTGTTGATGGTCCACACTCAACGATAGCATAATTTTTAACGAAATTCTTAAAATTTAACGAATTTACTTAACAGTTCCACACTCAACGAAATGTTAATGAGCTTAGACACGAACCCAGCAAACAACTTGATTTATTTTATTTTTATATTTTATTTTTATTTATGCTAGCCATTGATAAAAAAAAAAACCACTTACTAATGAACCTGTATTAATTATGTAAAGAATCCTTAGTCACTGGCATGATACTGATGTTTAAATATATATACATATTTAAATGACTCAAATCTATTTATATTTCATGCTATACGACACATATGTACAAGCATACATACATACATATGTATGCGTGTATGTATGTGCATATCTGTGACTGTATCGAGGTGAGCTGAAGTGGGCACAGGGTGACTCATAGTCCTGAGTTCAGCTCATCCCAAGGAAGCCAATGCTAAATAATGCTGCACAAATATGATTATTGCTGAAACTAACAATTATCGCAGTAGCAGAATTTAAGGTAATAGTGTGCTTAAAGCAATTCCTTAATCATATTCATAACTGCACTCATGTTTGTGGCTAGATTGCATTTGCTTAACCAGAAATCCCTAAGCAGTCATATAGCATTTTCAGAGTTTAGCTTAGTTTAGTTTAGTTTAGTTGAGTTTAGTTGTGTTTGACTTTTATTTCTGTTGCCGTTGGTATTTGGCTACTGTTCCGGACTTGCGAATTGGGGCCTACAATTTCATTTTGACCACAACAATTACAACAAAAGCGATTGAATCGAAATTTTATAATTCCAGCTACTGTTTGCAAGTTGAAGAGTCAAAGCAAATAAATTGTGAAATTTCAAATTGTACGAATATAAAATATAAGCAAACACACACATTTACAATTAAATTTTCTGTATTTGTGAGTGCGTGTGTGTGTGTGTGTGTGTGTGTACACATTAATGCAAAATGGCAAAAATTTTCAATGTAATTTTCAATTGAATTTCACGCAAATCTGCCTTCTACTGCACTCTCCCCCTCTCCCCCTCTCCACTATCCTTCGCGCTTCCAACAAATACTCGCTTAACTGCAAAGCGTGCAAAGTTTCTGCCTATTAAACACACAACACAAAAACACAACAAAATTCCAAACATATATACGTATATTTATATTTATGGGTAAATTGTTATAAATTGTTGAAAAGCCGTTGCATATTTTAACATTGATGTCCGCAACAATTTACCATTGGGCATCACGGCCGAATCCGTTAAAGTATTAAGTGAGTGGGAATTTGTTCAAATTAGTTGCACTATTATTGGGCAAACCACTGTGCAGCAGTCAGCAGATGAGCAGATGAATAGATGCGCGGCCAATTCGACAGTTGGGCAACACCACCCCAGCCCAGCCCAGCCCAGCACAGCCACCAGTGGGCAATGGCCAGTGGAGAATAGACAGAGAGACAGGGTAAATGGGGGCCAGACAGACAGGGAGAAAGTAGTGTTAAATGTGTGTGTACCTCTAACGAATGCAATGAAAGCGAGATAATTATAATTGCAATTACGCATTTGCTATTCAACACGGGACATGCCAAACTGAACAGTCCACGAGCTGGCTGAGAAGGCGTCAAGCTCAGACCTTGTCCATCAACAGCCGTTCGCCGGGAGCAACTTGACACTTAACACCCTGTGTTGACTAATTTAGACGATTGCCTGATCAATTTGTAGCTGCATATGGTTAGACATTTGTACTAAGATCACCTTATGTCATCAACATGATGCAATGGGCGATGTGGCACCGTCCAAAATATATGGCCATCATAAGCCAATCTATATGGAGATGACGAAAGAGTCGGAGAGCACAAGGCTTATTAAATGTGCCAATTTTATTCACACCCAGGTCAGCTGCTCACACACACACACACATACACTCCACAGACACACACAGCGAATATACACAGACTCAATAAAGTTGTGAATAGTTATCTGGGTGTTGTTGCTTAGCAATACTGGCAAAGTTATTAAAATCAACAGCAATAAATTATTCTTTGCGAGTGTATGTGTGTGTGTGTGTGTGGGAAGACCGGAAGATGAAGCTGAAGCAGGGCGCCGGGGAGCAGACCAGGACTTTTACAGCGCATCGGATCGCATCGCATTGGATTTTTGGGCCACAACACAAAGTGCGCATAAATCAGAGCAAAGCAAAGACAAGAGCCAAGAGAGCATCCCCACAAACTACCACACCACCCACATGCCCAGCGGGACCCACAGGGTGATGACTGAGCAGCCAATTGCCGCCATATAAAACGACAACTATGCTACACTGTGTTCGCCACTCACAAATTTATGCAAAATAATTGTCAACAATGGGAGAGCAAAGTGAAAAGGCGACGTGAACAAAGAGAATAAAACACCAACCAAAGTTCTGACTTTGACCTACGGCTAAACTGAATGCGATGACAGGGTGCATATCTGGTTTAGGGGAGTTGCAGGGTGCACTGTGCATAGAGTGCACTCTGTGTACAGCTTATGCACCGTATCCTCTATCTTACCCCACCCAGTCAAGAGCCTTTTTTTTGTTTTTGGTGCAGTGCAGCACAATGCGAATGCGATATTATCTCGACATTAATTGCATAATAAAGCACTTTTAATTAGGTCTCGCGCAAAACGCCAGCTCCCACATTGAAGTCCCTAACCTAACCGAAGCAAGCGCAGTTGGTAGGCAGTCTGTGACACCCATGTGTAAGACCGAGCAGAAAGTGGAATCTCAAGCTAAAGCTGCAACTCAAGCTCAAAGTGCAGCAGGCGATGCTGAAACGTATAGCACAAAATTGTCGCCCAAGGGACTGCAGGATTACTTGCCAATGAGAACTCCATTAAATTAGAATTGGTGTTTTTAATGAATTGAATGCCTTTAGTAAAATATTTTGATCCTTGAAAAGCATTTAATCTTCTAATCTATTAATCTTATTCAATTTAAAATTAAGTAGAAGACGTTTGCCACTTAATGCTAGAATACAATTCAATAGCACAACAAACTTATTATAGAGTCTGAATCATGACCCAAGTAATAATTGCCATACTAAGCTTAGATATGTAGACATAAGATGTAGGTCTGAATTGAGGTTCTCCTTTGAAGCTGAAAATTTATAGTTATAGCTAGCGAGTGAGTACTGTGATTGCATATTTGTTGCATGGTGCCGGGTGAGAGTAACCGGCCACAAACTTTAGACTTTGCCAATGATATTGTTGTTCTTGTTAAATCAGCATAGTTCGGCAAAACGATTCGATACTCGTCTTACTGCGAAATTGCCAACTGGCAAAACTTGAAGTAGTCTACCATTTATGAGAGTGGGTGGATTCTGCTGAGTCGGTGGCGTATACGCAATGTCATGTCGCCAGAGCGACCTTCAGAGCAGCCAGCAGCCGAACAAGGAGGCAGGCAGCACTGTTTGTGCTTCAATTATGCCAAAAATGCGCACTGACACGTAAATATAATGCATACTTCAAGGCGTGCGCGCGTCCCACAGAAGCCACAATGAAAAAAGGAAAACAGCAGCCGCAGCAGCCGCAGCAGCAGTATCAGCATCAGCAGTGGCAGAGTTGACAATGCCACTGAAAGACGAGCAGCTACAGCAGCCAAGGGGCAACAGCAATGCATATAACATTTTAATTTCCTGCTTATTAGGCAGCCAGCGAACACTCACACAAGCACGCCCCCTCACACACACACACACACACACACACACATGCATAGATACAAAGAGATGCGCTGTGTGCATGTGTGTGGTTTCCATGTCGCCTTGGCGACAAGCCGCCGACCTACAGCAGTATCCTATTCACCCCCGCCCCCTAATACCCTCCCCCCTTCACATACACACCTCCAACCACATCTTCTTCTTCTTCTACCCATGCGCAGTTTTTCATTACACGTTGCTGTCCATTGCAGCGAAATTTTGGACGCGTCTGCGACTCTGGCTGCCATCTACTTGGTCTACGTCCGCTGCAAACATAAATCACTGCACGCACACACACAGACACAAATACGCATATGCACATATCCATGCAGAAGCCAGGCCTCCAAGTTGGCCACCTGACCACCAGCAGGAGCAGCAGCAGCAGCAGCAGCTCAAGGCGAGGCATTGGAAATTTTGATAATTGAATTTACACGTGAATGATCACATCTTTAAGCCTTTAGTCGGCTTTATTGCTGCACTGGCAGCAGTCGGCAGCATTGTTTGCCCAGTGCCTGTGGTTGCTTTGTCCTGGCCCTAGATTGAAACTACGTGATTTTGGAATGCGCCAAAGGCCAACGGCGGATGGCCAAAACCAAAGCCAAGTAATTATGATCACAAATTGATTAGGTCATTGGGCAATTGGGAGAAGTTACTGCAGCAAAGCAACAGAATTGGGCCACACGGGGTTAGATAATAGTCCATGTATCTATGTAGTCATGTATGTGAACAACATTACTTATTACTTTTGCCTTTGCACAGAATGCACATGGGAGAATATTAAGGGAAACTGAGAATCAACGAAGGCATTTTAGAAAGAGATGCACAGCTACATTGAGATCAGTTGCACGGCATAGAAAGAGATGCCAAGATACAATATAATATTATTATAGTGCTTCCTACCTCTTATTTCCATTGTGGTTGGTTGTGGGGCTAAGCGAATTTCATATTAATTTGCCTAAAATATAGTACAAATCTCAACGACAACAACAACAAAAAGGCAGCAATGCAATGCCAATCACAACATGTGATTGATGACCCTATCCAAGAGGCAAGAGGACCAAAGACGAGATGCATTTGTAAGAAGGCATAGGTGAGGTAAGTGGTAAGTAGCATGAATAAAACAGAGCGAACATGCGAGACATTTGGTTGGGTGGCCCAAATGCAGTCAGCGCCAACAGCAAGTGTGCGAAACACAAAGATGGAACGAAGCCACCGTTGCCAAATGGAAAATGGATTTCGCTATTAATTTTACTGACAAGACAGCGAGGATGAGGACGTGGACAAGGACGGGGACAACGACGAGGGCGAGCACGAGGATAAGAGGAGGTGAACATAAACACGAACGTTGACAACGTCAAAAGTAAAGAAATGCTACTGACAGCACAACGTTCCTATACATATACATATATGCCTATATGTTTGTGTTGTGTGTGCATTGTTGCATTGCAGATGCGCTGCGCTAGAAAGGATGGCAACGGCTCCCAACGATGTCAGCAGCTCAGCTATGTCGGCTTTCGCTTTTATGGCGGACACACCTATTTATAGAAGGGATTTGCAGAATTTGCGGCTAAAGGAACAACTAAATGAATATAAAAAAAAATAAACTTACACCAACTAACTCTTTGTTTAGTTTGTTTTTATCCCTTATTTTTGTGGAAAATATGAATATCTTTGCCGCTGTCTCTTCATTTTTTTTTCCTTTTTCTAGGCTATGCAAATGCCTTATAGCAAAATATTTGCACAAAGGAAACGCACCCATAATTCATGTACATATATATATATATTTAAATAAGTTACGACTTAACAATAAAAATAATAAGCAAACAAGGTCTATTGTCGGTGCATAGTTGTACTTCGGGTTTGCCGATTTATTTACAAATTATAAGGATCATGCAGATCTGGCCAATTTGCGCTGATGGTAGCGGGCGAGGGCAGCATCGAATACTTCACCGACGGTACGTTTACGCCAAATGTGAGTCCGATCGATGGGCGGTTTCACAGCTGTCGCCACATTCTCCACGACCTCTTTAACCGAGGCACTCTCGGATTCGGATTCAGATGAGGGTTCTGGTTTTGGATCTGGTTTATGTTTGAGCTGCTTTTCCTTAGTAGTGGGAATTGTTTGGGGACTGAGTGACGCCTTTAATTTTAGTGCCGTTTTGGCAACAGTTGTGTTTGCTCCTGGTTTCGCATTTTCTGCCTGTATTTGCTGCTGCTGCTGCTTCTCCTCGTCATCGCTGGACTCATCGATGCTAAAGTCTGAGTCGGCATCAATGTTGTTGGGCAGATGGGCCTTGTCTGTGACTTCAGGTGTTATCGGTGCTGGCTTGTCATCATCCTCAGAGGAACGACGCCTTCGGTAAGTTCGCTTTTTGCATGAGCTGCCCACATCAGACTTGATTGGTTTATAGGCCACTTCACTGGTGCTAGGTGCAGTCTTTGGCTTAAGCACCGACTGTTGGGTGCCCAGTTTCTGTTCATAGAGATGCCTGTAGAAACCATCGAGGTCTTTTTGTTTTGTTACATCTCCTATAGCTTCTAGATATTCATCACGCTGATCCTGCTCCTGCAGCTGCCGTATAGATTCGAGCTTCTTGCGATACGCCGCAGTCACATATGTCTCCTTGTCTTTGTACGTTTCGCCCTCCGCCTCACGCTCTTTCTGCACTTGTCGCTCAATGCGCAGCTCATTCTCCAGTTTGCGTCGCTCTGCATGCTCCATCAGCCGGCCAATGTACTTGGCCTTTCGAGGCTCCAGCCTTTTAGTCTCCTTGGCCTCTTCGCGTTTATTGTCCATCTCGTCGTACAGTTCGTCGTACTGAAAAATAGTTGGGTCCTCGGCCAAGGCTTTTTCTTGCATGTTTCGTGCCTTGCGACGCTCCATAAGACTGGGCTCACTGATCACCCCAGGTTTCCCAGTGGGACGCATTTGAGGCGCACCGGCTTCATTATCACTGGCCGAGCTGTTGCTACTTTCATCGAATATAGATGGCCTGGTTGCGGGGCGTGTTGGCTTAACTGCTTGCTTCTTATGCTGTCCCGGTATAATAAGGCCAAATCTATGGGATTTTCCTCAAGTTCTAAAAAGTTTTAAATACAATAAAAATTGTAAATACTCACTGTTTGGACATTTTGTTAGAGTTGTGGTGGTGACAAATACAGAAACCCGATATAGTAATTTTTAACATTACCTAACACTGAATTATTCCAAAGCAACTCTGCGCTCTGAGCAACTCTGCTTGTGCGCTCACCACTGACAGCTGCAGCTGTCAAATGCGGCAAGACGGACTTCCTCTTTTCCGATACGTTCGCGGTCGTGTAAATTTGTGTTAAAATTCACAAAATTAAATCTTAGGTAATCCGCGTTAGATTTTAGCAAAAAACTTGAAACAAACACAGCATATATTGCGAAAAGATCACTAGATTCGTTTGCGCTATGAATTTTGTGCGTGTGCCTTGGAAATTATGTGCAAAAACTCTTATTTTTTTATTGTGTATGAATTGAAGTTCAATGTTTTGGCGGCGTCGGGCACAACATTTAAAAGTTGGCCTATATACAATTCAAAAACATTGCCGGTTTCTGCTCGCATTTGACAACAATGCAATTCAAACGGCAGCATTCAATTTTTTTTTACATATTTTTTTTATTGTTTCTGTGAGGCAACTTTAAAAATACTGCCGCTGTGTCGCCATGTTTGACAGTATCAGCTGTTGTTTTTGTTGTTGTCGCCGTTACTGGGATTTCTGACAGTGGTGCCGCCTTAACGCCAGAATAGCTGGCAAATCGAATAGCATCCATTTCTACGTATTATAATTGAGTATACGAATTGGGAAGCATTGCACTGCATTGTTGTTTACATAGCCCCGGGCACAAACTTCTCTGTGCAACACTGTGCATGACTTCTCGTCGGTAAACTGCTTATCGAGAAAGGAGGGGGCTAGGGGCGAGGTTGGCACAAAATATATTTTCAAGGCGACGCATTTGCACGTGTTTTTTTTTATTGGATTTATTAATCTTGTTTACTGTTTGGTGTGAGAAATATATTAATTTTAACTTATTTGCAGCCATGGTGCGTATGAACGTATTGGCCGATGCCCTGAAGTGCATCAACAATGCCGAGAAGCGCGGCAAGCGTCAGGTGCTGTTGCGTCCCTGTTCCAAAGTCATCATCAAGTTCCTCACTGTGATGATGAAGCACGGATACATTGGCGAATTCGAAATTGTTGACGATCATCGGTCTGGCAAGATCGTGGTCAACCTGACCGGACGCCTGAACAAATGTGGCGTCATCTCGCCACGCTTCGATGTCCCCATCAATGACATCGAGAAATGGACCAACAATCTGCTGCCGTCGCGTCAGTTTGGCTATGTCGTGCTGACCACATCCGGTGGCATTATGGATCACGAAGAGGCCAGGAGAAAACATCTGGGAGGCAAAATCCTTGGGTTCTTCTTCTAAATTGTCTCTTCTGGAGCAAGTAGAACGAGCCAGGAAGATCTTAGAAGTTATTTTGTGTGTGTGGGGAGTTTGACGTATGTAAAAATTGTTTTATTTCCCCATCGCGAAAAATAAATAAAATAAAAACAAAACCCATCATCGCTCATTCAAAGACAACAAAGAATGAAACAAAACAAGAAAACGCGAAATAAAATGATTAATACATAATTTTTAATAACAATCGAATTTTTTTTGCTCACATTCCACTTAAGCTAAGTCTGGCGAATCTACAGATCGGTAAATTCGTCTGTAAGCTATCCCAGTCGAAGTTTACTGTCAATTATCAAAAAGGATAAAATCGCGCGGAACAAGTTGGCTTGAGCAAAGTTTAAGTTATTAATTTTATTAACATTCTAAGCGTATACTTAAAATAGGAAAATATAATTATCTGTGGGGTAATACTACTAAGAATAAAGTTATAACGCTCTTTGGCTGAGGTAGAAATGCATAGGAACTCAATTAACCGCTTGGCTTAAGGACCGGGTAATTACAAAAAAGTAAATAGGCAGAAATGTACATATTCCAATTCCAAGAATTAGCAATGGTTATTAAAACTATTTGGAATACTTAAACAACGCATGAATAGTCTATAATTTTGTTAACAAAATGTATTTTAAACACGTTGGCAGCTCGCCTACTACTTAAATTAAATGTGCTGCATACTTTGGGGGATATTAATCAATAATCAACTCGTCGAACTCGCCTTTAATTAAAAGTGGTTACTTTTTCAATATACAACTGCCACTTTGGTCACAGCACGCAAAGCACTTGGATCAATAGTAATTAGCGATAATTCAACTGTGATTAAGTGCCAATTGTAAAAGCCTGGCTAAAGCGAAAGCAACTGAACACCAGCGTGGCGTGTCGCCAAGGTATGGTGTCTAGATTGATGATTGATTGATTAGGGGCCCAAGGCCCTCTTTTTAATTTTTGATTATCAACAACACCCACATCCAGCCAAGCGGACTTATTGTCCATGTCAGAGCCCTGAGCATATTTAGTTACCAGCTTGTACGTGTGCAATTGCCCATATTTGATTCAAAATGGCAGGCGCCAAAATATGAAATATGTGCAAATGCATGTTGTACGTAAGCAATTATCTACGCTTTCGGCATTCTAATGGCGACTCTACCCTTATCAGTTCCTCACTATGTATATCTGTATGTCAGTAAGTAGGCATTTGTATATATATTTATATAGTAATTGTATCAAAGCAACCCATAAATATTTGCGGCAAATGGCAATAATAAGTTATACTGCTCGCAAAACCAGACAGCTGTATGTGAAGTGAATTGCATATAGTATACACATATATGAAGGAAGGGTGGACTACATACATATGTATATACTATATCCATATATACTTGCGGTTACTCTATCTGCTAACGTTTTTTCTCTACAAAACTATGGAATTAAATCATATACGTTTGCAATTGGAAACAGGCTTATCGATTTATTGGGGAAAAAGTCAAGCTTTACACGCCTGCCATGACTGACTGGCCACTGACCTTTCATTTTGCAAGAGTTTTAGCTCTAACGATCTCAAGCGCCCCCAATCCGCTGGTGATAATGATTATGATGACGATAATGAAGATGATTGTTTTTATTTTGTTGTTTTTTTGAGCATAGAAAAAGTAGTTGAAGTTTATTGTCAGTTTTTATGAAATTGATGCCCTTCAAAATGTTGTTTCCCTCCTTTTTTCAGCGGCTTTCACAACTCGAATAAAGTTTGTATAATTTGTGAAAGACAAGAACTTGAAGTTTACCTGCTATGAATCAGCTACGCAACAATTAAGATAATTGATTTGGGAGACATTTCGTTACTTGGGTGCAATTTCAAATGAGAATAACTCATTTGCACTAATAGCTGCAAAAATACAATTATATAAATGTACATATTAATTGAATACTATTTGTAAGTATTTTTAAGTTAGAGTCAAGGATTTAATGTGCACACACACATAAATTTACTCTGATGAGTGAGAGACTCAAACTGTCAGTAAATCTTGTATACACATGTGCAATTATTCTTTGAGTAGATCTACACACACACACACTTGCACAAATAAGCCATTTATCAGCTTTTTCAACAACTGGCGCACCGTTTGAAATAAGCAAAGGAAAAATATGTTCATAAATGCATATGTACAAATTTATTTATATATATTTTTTATTTTATATATATATACATCATACATTATACATTATACAAAAGCAACACAGCCGGCAAAGCATTTGAAAGGGTTTCGGTTTCTGGTAGGTTCGACGGAGATAGCAGCATGTGCCTTTGTCTGTGTATTCTCTCTCTCTCTGTGTGTGTGTTTTTGTCTACAGAAACTAGTTTGGCAAAAGAGACGGGGAAGTAGACCTTGTCTTAAATGGCACAACGCGCGATGCGCTAGATTCACAACAATAACAACAACAACAGCAGCAATAAGAACAAATCCAAGCGCTTTGATGCTGACCCGGAGCGAAAGCAGACACCTGGGGGCTGAAAAACATACAGTAGACATTTGAAAAGTATAAACACTCAGAAATCGCAGTTTGATGCATAGTAACTGCAAATCTTATTTTCAAGCTGAGTCTGTCCTTATTCATTTTGCAAATTCAGATTTTCAAACGTCATATTTTTGCAATGCTGCGTTCACGGTAGCAAGAGAGCCCTGTGCTGCTGCTGAATAAGAATACGCAACAAAATGAAATGAAAAGGAAAGGAAAAGAAACCGGTAACTGCACTTGGGTAGTGGGCCACACAACACAGAACTGTTCGCTGTGTGAGTGGGATGCATGGGGAGCTAATTAAGACGCTGATGAGTCACACGTCATCATTTTATGGAAATAGTATTAGTATTATTACGCGATTCTTTATCAACATTTCAAAATTGTTATCGAGGCTAGACAGAAGTAAATTCATGCGTTAGAACGTGCAGAGCCAGACGCCAGATAAGGCAAAGTCAAACGACTAACGACTTAACCATGCCATTGTACACGTCTGCTGCTGCTGGCTGGCCGGCAACAGCGGGCTAAAAGCTGTGATACGATAATAAACGTAAGAAGCGTAGAGAGAAGCACGTGTTTAATTACTATTCAATACGAATTTATTGTTGCATTAAACAGAATCGGTTGCTACTACTTTCTGCTTAAATAATATATATATATGTTGTGAGTGTGTGTGTGTTTAGGGGTGGGGTGTGGGTGTAGGGGGTATGGTAATTGTTACATTTAGCCAGCTTAGCTTGTAGCATATGTATATATGTAATATTATTATCATTAAGGTGTATGTATGTGTGTGAGCAGCCTCTGTTTTATGTGTGTTGTGTGCGACGCAATTTTCCTCTTTTCATTTCTCTTCCCCGATCAACAGCCGGTGTTGAGGCGCCGCACGGCAACAAAATACACAATAAAAAAAGGCAAGATAAATTTTGAGCTGCTGCGGGGAGCACATCCACTTAGGATGCGCCTGCAAAGTACTCCTTGGATTTGGTTGGATCGGCCACCATGGTCTTCTGGCCGGGCTTCCAGTTGACTGGGCACACCTCGCCGTACTTGTCGGTGTACTGGAAGGCCTGCACCAGGCGCAGGGTCTCCTCGACGCTGCGGCCCACGGGCAAATCATTAATCGTTATCTGGCGCAAGTTCTGCTGGTCGTCGATAATAAAGAGGCCGCGGAATGGGATGCCGGTGTCCTCGTCAAGGACGCCATAGTCGCGTGCCACCTTCATCGATTTGTCGGCCAACAGGGGTATGTCCATGTCGCCCAAACCGCCCTGTTTGCGTGCCGTGTTAATCCAGGCCAGATGAGTGAACTGGCTGTCCGTGGAGCAGCCAATCACCTCACAGTTTATCTTGCGGAACTCGGCCGCGTTATCCGAAAAGGCGATAATCTCCGTGGGGCATACAAACGTAAAGTCCAATGGATAGAAGAAAAGCACCAGGTATTTGCCCTTGTAGTCGCTCAATTTGATGTTCTTGAATTGACCATTGATCACGGCGGTGCCGGAGAATACGGGTGCTGGCTTCTGAAGTTTCGGCATCTGCGAAACGCAAGTCAAAGTTACAATTATGCAAATACAGCACACGCATACATTTTCAAATGGCAAGTGGCAAATTAAATATGGTGAAACCCAATCAAAAATGGCGGCTGTCCAAAAAAGTTTCCAATTTTGGAGAAGATGAGAGCAAAGTACAAAATGCAATAACTGAATGACTTGCAGACTGAGTCTCATCTCCTCTTGGCTGGGGGGGTTGCTATTGTATTTGTGATATATGGCAAATGGCACGATTTGCACGCCATCAATATTATTTAATATTAAGCATACTTGTAATTGGCAGTATGTGTCTTATGCGAAATTTCTTTGAAACTCAATAATATGTACAAAGAATGCCAACAATAAATTTGCCGCCATTACGATGTTTCTGCTGCCGGCTAATGTTTGCAAAAACAACGGAAACGTCTGTATAAATATATATGTGTATATACAAATAATCGTGTGTGTGTGATGAGTTCGTGCCAATACAGCTGTATATACCATATGTATGTATATGTATTTATTATACAGACATTGTGCGCAAAACTTGTGAAATAATCTTCTTCACAACAATAACAAATACAGCAACGAACATCATTTAATGGCTTACGCTCAGCTGTAATTTCTCTTTGATTTTGTCAAATATTTGCGAAATGTACATGATTTCAATATTTGTTTTCCTTTTCCCGTTGGCAGTTTGGCCAGATCACCCAGAACTTACTTTAATTATTTTCAATTAAACGCGTCGACGCAAACTTTTTATTTAAAGCAACCAAGAAAAAAACCGGGACGTCTACTCGGCTCCACAATGTAATGTGAATTGTTGGCTGATTTGAAAAAGCACGCGAAAAGCAGACCGATATCTGCGTCAGCGCCGTTTATTCAATCGAAAACGAATGAGAGAGAGGGAGAATAGAGAGAGAGAAAATGTATGTGAGCTTAACGAATGTGCTATAGCGGAAATGCTGACTACAGAAACACAGTTGCCACTTCAAATAAAAATTATTTTCCTCCGGAAATCAGCAAAATTAATTATACAGATTTTAAAAATGAATTTTTATTTTAATTTAGGGTAGTATGTAATTATTGAAATGCATTTTATTTCCAGATTTTACTACTAGATTTTTATGAAAAATATGTGTGTGCAAAAACTGACATGTCATATGGCAGCACTGCAAACTTTGGCGCCACATTTTAAAATAATCATAAACATTGTTTTCGTATCGCAGCATATTTGATTTCATCTACTTGAGTGACTTATCTCTCGCTTCGAGAAGTTAATAATCATAACCTGTACGCACATTGACCTTCTTGATATAAAAGTGTGATCTGTATTTGTTAGGTAACTGGGAAATGTACAGTGACGACTAATTTAAATTGTGAAATTCACCTAAAAGCAATTAATCATTGCTCTGCTTATTTTCAAACAAAAAAATGATGCAATTTTTATAGTCAAATATGTAATGCGATTGTCGTATTTATTTGCACCAAATAAGACAAAGGGCATTCAGTAAATGGTAGTTATAATACATAAATACAGAAAATACGAATTTTGTTCCACAATACAACTCTTGGGGGGCCAACTCTTGACTCCTTACAGACATTTTTATAATATCTGAAAATAACAAAACGTTCAATCTATGGAATAATCAGTCAAAGGATTTGCTCGATCTCCAACTGAGAAATGAAACTAGAAATCAGAGCAGCTTGACTAGTTTTCGGATTAAAAATGAGCACGATCTTGATTTAGTCCGAATGTGTTTGACGAATACGTACAAAATATATGATTGCAATTTTGCCAGCATCGCTGTTTGTGGAGAGTTCGAGGGAAGGGGTTGGAGGGCAGATAGTTGCAGAGTGTATTGTGTGTTGCATGTGTAGTTCTAGTCACAGGAACCATCCAGCCAGCCGTCACGCCATCTCTCATTTACTTTGCTGCAATCAAACAACGGTTTGCCAAGCTTATCATTCACGCGATTGTGGAACTTGCATAGCCACTGTGCGAGATCCTTTTGCGAATCCACATTAACTGGATTTATTGCAATGCTGGAAAGACAACATGTATCATTTTATATATTTGCATAATTCGCCGTATTTGCAAAGACTTACTCTTTACGAATGTCCTTTGCACAATAATCACATGGATATAGACGTGAGAGTACATCGAAGAATGTTCGCATATCACGTTTCTCAGTGTCAGTGGGATTGTCGGCATAATATGCTGCCATGGTATGCAGCAGACCCCAGGTGAATACGCCCAAACGGCCCTTGTCCAGTGGACAGTCATCTCGCGGCGCTGCAACCTGAACAGTCAGCTTCTCATTGGCCGCCGTATGTGTCTCCTCCTACATAAGGGCATGAAATATGTAAAATCGTAGTCCAATGAATTTTATTCAATGTCACCTTTGTTTGATGCTGCATGCCTGAGATGTTGAGGCGCTGTTGCTTGGACCACGACTTGAAATCGTTACAGGTGCGACAATTGCTATCTGGCTTACTGTTTCTGTGTCCGCTAAATTGTGTGCCTTCAGCCGGTGACTCCGGTTCCGATGAGTTTTGCGTAAATGTCGATGTGGACATCCTAAAAAAGTGATCTGGCAATGTTCGCAAAGCGGCTTTTTGAAGACGACATATATAGTGGAATCGGGCGCCGTTTTGATTTTGAGCTACCTTACCATGATAGCTGTGACGTCGATTGTAGTAATTGCACATGGGCAGGCAGCCAGAGGCAGTCAGCTGTTTTCCGTTAACGCAAGGTTGAGTGCTTTAACGTTAACAGCGCTGTTAACGCCGATTTGCTTATGTAAGCGCAATGTGCACTGCTGCAATCCGTTGTTAGCTGCGAATATTTGCCGCAAAACTAGAGTTCAAAATTTCACAATATACGGTTTTTTGATATTACTCCACTTTCTGCAATATTTCCGAAAAGTCATCAAGCAGCTATTTAGCTCAAGCTTCCACATACTTGTACAATACGATACAAATTCTAATTACTTGCATAGTATTAATTAAAGTTATAAATTCAACCAAAATAAGACTTTTTGTCTGCATGTTTTGATTATACTTACAAAACAAACAAATTAAATTGTCAAAGGCACATTTATTAATTAAAATGTAATGTATAAATTCATTTAGTAACAACTACGGCATGGTATTAATGATAAATACAAGTTAACAATCGATCGGGTTAGCTTTATTGCCGGCCAACTGGGCTAGCATCTTGTAACGGGTTAGACACACACATATAATCAATATAAATAGTTAGGACGCACGGGTCGTTTCGTTTCATTGAAGTTGAATTCCATTTACGATTTGGGTATGCATTAATTATTAATTTATAACAAAGTTGTAAGACGCTGAATGTGGATGACATTTAGATCAACTAAGCGTAGTCCCTAAACATGGTGAAAAGGCTGTAGAGGACACGCAGTGTTGACTTCAAATCCATGTTCACAATGTCCTCGGGACGTGCCTTTGGCTTTGGCAGCCCCACATCCTGCATCAGATCGAAAGCGAAGGCCACATTGTTGACCATCTGATCGGGATCCTGCGGCGTCAGATGAAATTCGTGCAACGGCACAAAAAACCCGCCCAGCAGCCCCATAAGCAGGCACAGATAGACGCCATCCCGAAAGTCCGTGTTCAGATCATTAATCTCGAAGTTTAGCTTGGCCAAATGCTTGTTAACAAAAGTAATCAGCGACTTCTTCACCACGGCCAGCTTATCGGGTGCACAGTCAATCAACGTATCGAACGCATCCTTCTCGCAACGCATGCCCAGATCATCGTACTCTGACGTGATTTGCTCCTGATATTTCCTATACAAAAATAACAATAAACAAATGCATTTTTAAAAACCGAAGTGTATTAGAAATAACAGCTTACTGTGCATTCATAAAACCGGCGCTCATCTCGGCAATCACCACGGTGACAAAGACATTCTCTGGCAGGCGAACTGGCGCACGGAAATGACGCACCAAAGCGACCAATAAATGCAATATGGCCACAATATTCTTCGAGTGCACGCTGGCCACCGACCATTTCGGTATCTTCTGATGGAATCCCAGTGTCTGCAAGGAAAGTAATAATGAATGCTTGTCATAATAATACAATAGAATAATTCAATACAATACTTGGAAAGTAAGCAGTTAGTTTTAAAATAAATAAATATAGCTTTGGGCATCACTTACGTGATTGACAGCTTTCAGCACAATGTTGAGTTTCTCGTGCTGACCCTGCTCGGACTGTGTGACCTCTGGCACGTCCAGCTTCTTGCCGGTCAGCTTCTCCCAGAGCTTGTGCAGCACTTGGCCGTCGTACATGTCCTCATCGAGCTTCTGCACAATAATGCGTTGCTCGGCGAGCTCATCGTTGATCCAATCGATCAGTATCTGTTGCAGTTTTAGCACCTCCGGATCGTTACTCGATTGCGGATCGATGACAGCGCGCTGCTCATGCTCGCCTATCGCAAATGATACGAGGATGGCGAATTAAGTTCCATTTTCGAGTAGCCTACATACTAGTACTTACGCAGCGCATAATCCTCGGGCGGTATATCGAACTGACTGGGAGAGCCTGGGGAGTCGATTGCGTATTTGCCTTCCTCTTGGACTTTCTTGACTGTGCAACAAACAACAACAAAAATGACAGTGTAAGCGAGCGAGTAGGCAATAGCACAAATGTAAACAATATATGGTGACGTCACAGTATATACGACGACACCCCCTACCACCAAAAACACTCGCATTCACTAACACAACCAAGCACACAGTGCACACCGACAGCAACCCAATGCGATCAGTATATTTTTGTTTGTTTGTGTGCGTCACAGGCAAATGTAAATGACGCAATGTTTTTTATTATCGCCAGCAGACACCATGCACATCTGCTTACAGAATCGCTGAGCAAACGCTTGAAAATGGGATGTCTGTGAGATTCTTTGCTGCATGGCTCAATGGGGCCATGTAATCGTGCATTTGTCGTAGCGTTGGAACCGAGTGGGCGCCATATGGGGACATATTCAGAAGATTTCACTGCGGTATCCCAAATTGGGAGCTCACCTTCGCGAGTGCCGCGTTTCCGTCCAAGTGTGCTGAATTTGTCCCAAAAGCTATCTTCTTTTTCGCCCTTCTTGATTGCCGTGGGCGTGTGCGGTGACTTGGGACGATTTAATGTCGACATTTCTGGTCACTACTGGCCAAACAAAAAAAAACGAATAAAACAAAACGAACAAAGTAATGGAGCTGGTAGACACTCGATTATATTATCGGTTGCTGGACTCGCTCACAGTGTCATCGTCTATTCGCGAACTATCGATCGGTAACAGGAATATGTTAATATATCGAGCGTATTTTTCTTATGTGAATATTTGAAAATACCAAACGCAGTGGTGGAACTATCGATGTTTGACTCGTTCAGAATATCGACGCTATTCCAATTGTCCATGTATCGATGTGTAACATAAATATGTAAAAGGCATTAAGCAGTTTTCGATCATATTTTAATTGTGGGTTATACAAAAAATCTTGTATGTATGTATTTATATGTTTACAATTTGCGTACAATAATACATATAATAATTCATAGGCATAATTTCTCATGGGTATACATATTGATATACAGTTTACAATTTTCAGTTTTCAAATAGAGTTAGGCAGCTGGCAGGCGCGCACTGCAACCAATTGCAGCAGCACAAATATGGGCGAAAAGACTTCGCTGTATTCGAGACCCGTTTTGCCCGACAGTTTGAGGCACAACAGATATTTAAAGATGGCGATAAGTACGAGGAAATACGTGCTCCACATGAACCGATGCAGGGCTTTGCGCTTGTTATCCGAGTCGAGGTACATGCGAATGCCAACGATGACGCAGAAATACGCATTGCAAATATCGATGAAGAACAGCGGGCTAAATATGCTAAACCAGTCGCTCAACAGTTCGTTATTGAATGTGCCAGCGATCTTTAAGGCGAGCGCTATGGTGAACACCAGCAGGCCGCACAGATTTACCAATATCTCAAACTCTGTAAGGCCAAGCCAACGCACAAGCTCCGATAATTTGAACATGATTTGGTTGTTACTTTTGTTTTGGATTGCTTAGTTTCTGCTGCTGTTTCTGTGTCTGCTGCTGACGTTGCTGGTGCTGCTGCTGAGGCTTGCGGTGCGTCTGTTGCTGTTTATTGGTGGTCGTTGTGTAGTCGGCCTGCGCTGGCAGCTTGGGTATGACAATGTCGAAGAGGCTACTATTGTAGATTTTAATGTGCAAGGCGGAATTGTTGCGCTTGCGAAATGTTATGTCGTCCTCATCACAAAGTGGATGCAGTTCATCCATCAGCTGTATGGTGGACGTGTTAATCGCGTAGCTGAGTGCTCCGTCCGAATTCTGGATGAGACGCAGTGCCAAGTTAATACCACGTGTAATGGAATAGCCCATGCAGTGCAAATAGATCTCCTTAGCACCCGAGTTTAGTAGGTCTTCGCATCGTTTCTGTTGTGCCTGTGCCAATTGACAACATTTATCGGTTAGTAATATTTAAATTAATAACAATAGTTTAATAGCTTGATAACTTGCTGCTTACCTTAAAGTCTGTTTTGCTCGTAACATAAATATTGCGTCCGTCGTTGTTGGCAGCACGCGGCGGAACCTTTCGTACAACTCTATGGGCAGTTTGGCTGCTGCGCTGCTGTTGGTTTCTATTTGTTCTTGGCTTGGCCCCTCGCTCGGTTAGATTGCTGTCCATCATCGAAACAAACGAAAGGGTTTATATCGACTCGCCCATAACTTGACAGCGTTGAATCGCGTTTATTTCATATAGATTTGACTTGATGATGAAATGTTAATGCTAGAACTCGATTATCGATACCGATACGGCATTCTGCTAACATTGCAATGCTGGAAAATCAAAAACTTGTACGGGTAAACATCTGGCAACTCGGCTCTAGTCGATATTTTTAATTCGCTTTTGTCACACGCACACACTATCGTTCCCCAGTTCGTGCTCGTAACAGCGACAAACTCCAAGCAGTTGGAAAATTTTCTTCGTACTTTCCGAAACAATAAAGGTATGTTTTTACCAAAGAAAAAAAGAAAAAGAAAACGCACAACAAACAAAATCAGAAAGCAATTCACTCAAATTGTAAGCCAGTGGCTCAAATATTGTATTTATGCAACAACATACAACATTAGTATTTGTCATAAGTTCGCTCACACACACACACCCACACATACACATTTCGAATGCCGCTGGCTATAAAGCCTTTAGCAGAAGGCAACGAAAAAGAATTACATAACTTCTAATTTAATTTTACGGCAAATTTGTTGAGTGAGTGAGTTCAAGTTATGCTTTGGCATAAGTAAGTTATGTATTAAGCAAGCGTTCTAAGTTTAGCGTTTAGCGTTAGTTACATAAGTTGGGAATGTGCGCTAAAACGCAATTGGCTCGACGCTGCCACCCATCTCCCTCCGAACCCGCCCCACCCATCACCGTTAAGTTAAGTATTCGTTTCTGTATCCCCCTAAAACCACAAAAAGCTAAATAACAAAAAGAAAATGAGAAAAATGTAATTATGATAAACAGACTCCTTGCACAGCCTTTTGGTCCAAGTAACGTCTTGTATTCATGCGTTCAAGTTCATTTTTCCATGCAGGACGTACAAAAATCCGCTCCCAACCGATTTCAGTTAAGCAAAGTTACAAAGCAAAGCCAAAGAGCAGCAACCAAAGCAAGCAAGCAAGCACAAAAACACATTAAAACGCACGCGACGCACCGCACCAACACCCGCGCGCATCCCTACAACCGAACCCAGCTGCAGGTTGGCAGGCTGCAAAAAAACAAAAAAAAAAAGGTGCCTGCCCCCAGCCCCCCATCTGAGGACAACCAACCAGAACAACAACAACAGCAATCAATAACATCAGCAGCATCAGTCAACGGTCATCGTAACAGCGACAGCAACAGCAGCAGCAGTTGCAGCAACAGCATCAGCGGGATAAAAGCATACAAGTAAATTTTATAATTCCTTATTACAACCCAAAAAGTCCAAACGAAATCAAATCAATTTGCAATTGCATAAGATTTTGAGTTTCAGTGCAAATATTCAAATTGCCTGGCCTGCCTGTGTGACTATATATTTATATTGTATACTTTATACTGTACACACATGATTTACTGGCCATGCCAATAATTCTATGGACTTTAATGCAATTTGTGTGTTTTACAGTAAGTAGTCTGCCTTCAGTTATGCCAACTGCACGCATACACACATTTACACATAGGTTCGTATTACTTGCATCGTCAAGGGTACATTCATGTTGTCCTCTGAAAGTGTGTGTAACTTTTATCGTAAAGTTCGCGCAAAATCAACGCGACTCAGTGTGGCAACTCTGCGCGTGGATTTTTCTTTTCTTTTTAATTTCTCATCGCTGTTAATAACAGCAACGAAAGATGATGAATCAAAGAGCATGCAAAATAAATTGCAGAATAAATGTGAGCTGCTCGCTGCCAGCAACAAAACTGATAAAACATACAAAAATAAAAATGTAAGCCAGAAGACGAGCAACTATAATTGTGACGTATGAGGTAAAAACACGAGCACGCAGGTGGCAACCAGGCAAAAGGCAAATTGTAAAACACAAGAAATATACATATGCAATAATGTATGTATGTATGTCTTAAAGTACTGACGACAAAGCAGAAGGTGTCGTCAAATCGAATCGAACCAAAAAAAAAAACACAAAAAAAAAATTTGTATATTTTGTGTATAGGTATACCGCATACAAATCGTCTCAACTGCAACTGATTGATTTAACGCGGCACAGTTTGAATTGCAGATCAACAAACGCCGCAAGTGAAGTCCGACTCTGACTGGGCAAAAAACGACATGTCTGCGGCACGCTTACCGTATTATCAGCAGCAGCCGGAGGAGGAACAGCAACTGCAACAGCAACAGCAGCGCAATCGGCGCAGCGTTAGCCGTGGACGCGGCACGCAGCGTGGTGTCAATGGTGGCTATCATGAGCGCAGCAATCGGCGCGAACGTAGCCGTTCCATTGAGCGTGGCAGGCGGTACAGTCGCAGTCGCTCCATGGAGCGCCAGCGTCGACGCCATAGCCGTGATCGGGAGCGGCGTTATCAGCAGCATCGTCACCACAACCACAACACAAGGGATTCACGTGATCACTCCTGGGAGCGGGAAAAGGAACGCGACCGGGACCGTGAGAGAGACTACTCCAGACGCAGTAGCTATTATCAGCGGGATAGTCGTAGTCGTTCCACAACGCCGCCCTCGCGACGCCAACAGCAGCAGCAGCAGTCGCATGGCAGCAAACAGAGCAGGGGTGCTGGTGGAGGAGGAGGGATGATAGGAGACAGCATGGATGATGTGCGCATGCCGTTACCATCAACAAATGCATCTGGCAAATGCAGCGATAAGGCCATGTCTGCTGTGGGCGCCTATTACAATTTGGACACGGATGAGCCCTTCGACAAGGAGCGCATACATCGCGAGATCGAGGAGAAGCTGCGCGAGACTCTTGCCCGCGAGGGTAAAGTATATCCTCCGCCCAAGCCGGAGGCATCGCATCCAGTGTTCGCCAACGATGGCTCCTTCATGGAACTGTTCAAGAAAATGCAAGAGGATCAAAAGCGACCACAGCATCAGTCTCTGCAGATGCAGCAGCTGCAATTGGATGCCGCAACAGCCGCAGCAGCAGCAGCAGCAGCTGCCACTGCAACAGTAGCATTGCGCGAGCAGCAGCAACAGCTGGATAACTCAGCATCAATAAGTGTATTTGGTGCACTGCCAGCCATAGCCGCCGGCGCGGCCAGTAGCCCGGCTGCTCCCTATATTGCGGCCGCGGCTGCTGGCAAATCGGCGCCGCCGCCGCCAATGGTGGGGCGTCGTCGCGGTGGAAAGATATTGAAAACGGGCGTTGTGGCCAAGCTGAAGACGCCGAATGAGCGGGATGTGGATCCCAAGGATTTCTGGTCGCTCTATCTGGCCGAAGTGAACAAGTACAAGAGCAATGCCTGCGATACGGACAACGGCAAGCGTCCACTGGTCAAATAGGAGCAAAAGGAACACACTCACACACACACTCTCACACACACTCACACACATACACACATTCATATATATATATATATATATAATATATATATAATATATATATAAATATATATATATATATATATATTATTTAAATATAAGCATAACAAGTTAGCTCAGCAGTTGTATTTTGTTGTTGTTTTTTTTTTGTTTTGATTTATTTAGAAGGGTACCTATCAGTGCACTCACTTCTTATTCTCAGCCATTTGATACGAAAGAAAGGAATTAAAAGAAATGGGAAACTTTTGATAAATAGTAGTGATACCATATCTCAATTCCTTTAGAATTAGCAATCATTTAACAATAATATATAAATATGTGGCCAGCATATATATTTTGCAATTTTGCGATCACAAACGGAGACAATGTAAAGAGGAGCAGAAATGAATATAAACGAACAGCGCCTCACATATGAAAATGAATATGAATAATAATAATAATAATATGTAATAAACAATAGCATAGAACGTAAGCCGTAGTTTGTACAATTTTTTAAGTCTACAAGTAGAATACTTTTTAACAATATAATATATATAAACATGTATTCTGCAACTGTATGTATATAGTTTATATAATGTCTGTACTTATCACTTATCTTATGAAAGATCGTTCATACAAACATCGAAACATGAACTAACGTATTATGATTCTTTGTGTATCTCTGTCTCTTTTTCTCTCTTTTTTGCACAATGATCGAAAATTGAATTTGAAATTGACTTTGACTTTTAATTTCAATTAATCAATTGTCAATGGACAATTATTATTATGATTACTATTATAATTGTCATGATATTATTAATTAATATAATTATGAATATTGTTAATTATCCTTTTTTCTTTATAATATTTACACTTTTTTTTATGTCCATAAAACATACCTTTCATTTTTGTTGTTACATAATTCCATTTCACATATACTATACATATACAATCGCTATCTCAAAATCTGTGTTCAATTTGCGCCCTGGTTTATGTATCAATCTATATCTGTCCATCGATATTGGTTTTGCGTTTATTCTGTTTCGTTTCGTTTCGTTTCGTTTTCTTTAACTAAAAGTCAATATATATGCAATTTTTCATGTCCAAAAACAAAAACAGCGATAAGTCGTCAGCCGACAACATGTCCGCCTATAAGATGGAGACCGCTCCCTTTGATCCACGTTTCCCCAACCAGAACGTGACTCGCTATTGCTATCAATCCTATATTGATTTCCATCGTTGTCAGAAGAAGCGCGGCGAGAACTTTGCACCCTGCAACTATTTCCAGAAGGTCTACAAAACGATGTGCCCCAATGCCTGGGTTGAGAAGTGGGACGATCAGCGCGAGAGCGGCACATTCCCGGGCCGCATCTAAGCAGACTACCCTTCTCGTCTACCATTCAATACAAATAGCAACAACAACAACAGCAACACCAACTCCACAATACCAAACAACAACAACAGCAGTAAATAATGCACTACAAATAGTTAATACCGTATAGGGGAGGCTACACCAATTGCAACCAATTGAAATGAAAAACAAGAGCAACAAATATAAATAAATACTTGTTACAAATTGTCGTCGTGCGTTTTGATTCTTGCAACCCATTAATATGATATAATATATGACATGATATATACAAAAACAAAAACACAGCCGGGCAACAACTGTATTACAAAAATGTAATAAACAGTAATATAGAACATTAGTAAGATCCATTTGTAAGTTGAGTTATTAGTTTAGCTATGTGATAATCAATTTATCCACAGTACATGCATCCTAGGGCAGATGTTGCCCCATCTGCTGCATACGTACCTTGGCCTGACTGCACTGCAAGATGATAAGCCAATTTTTTTTTGATAATCATTTTTTAACGTTAAATGAACTTATGAGAGCTATGGGAAAGTTAAGGTTACATATATTTGTGTACATTTATATATATATATATATATACGCATTTTATGCGGTGAACGAGATCTCAGCTTATTAGATACTTACCGATATTTACCAAGTTCATGGCAGCCATAAGGTAAGTGTCCGGCATGGCTACGTGTTTGCATTTGTGTTGAGTATCTCGTAATGTGCCGCCATCTGCCAAAGCTTCTACAGGCTCGACGAGTCGACAGTCGAATGTGGAAACATTCACCATTGTCAGCGCTCACGTTTCGAGTGCAATGCAAGCGAATACTTTGTTTACTCTCCTAATCATCATCAAAAACGCATTGGTTATTTATTCGGCTCGCATTATTTATTTTACTTTGATTTGTTTGTTTCGTTTTGTTTATAATCTGGTTGTGTCATTATTGTGCTTAGCCTCTGCGGAATTTATAGATTTTAAACTTTTATTTTTATTTGTATTGTTTTAGTTATGTGATGTGTTTTTATGTTACTAATTTAGTATGCTCACCATATAAAATGGTTTTTGGTTTTTTTTTTATCAGATCATTTATCAATATTAACTAATAATTCTCCAATATTTAGCAACTCTTGTTAGACAATAGTTTTTTTTTGTTCTTTTGTTTCTTTTTTATTATTTATTTTACTCCTTTTAAATGCTGTGCGTTAAAGACTTACTGTTTGAGTACACCCGATTAGACATTGCACCCTACTATGAATGCATTAAACAACTTAAGATTAGTTGGTTATAATGACGATAAACAAGTAAAACAATTGCCAGAAACATTCACCAAAAATTTTTTAGATACAATTTCGAAAAATTAACAATTGCGGACGGCAGCAATTTTAATATAGCAGTTGGTTTAGGTTCAAAATTATTTAACTTTTAATAAATAACACGACTTGTAAACTTAATGAATAAACTATTAGTGTGTTTTTTTTTGTCAATGTCTAATCTGAACTTATCGGGCTGTATGTTGTATTAATTATTGCATTATGTATTCAGATTTGCTTCAACTTGATGTTTGAGTTTGTACTGCAGCTTGCATGGATCTTAGACTTAAACTTAGCTTAAGCTTATGATAATGTTGCTAAAATGTTTCTGCAATCGCATTTTGCGTTTTTTACGCATAACTTTTTTTGGGCAATCAATAAATCGAAATCTTTGGCTTACTTAGTAAATTCCTAATAGGCAATCTCATTCTACTTTGTGTTTTCCATACCTTCCAAATTAACTGTACAGATTTGGCGTAAGATTTTAAAATTCGGTTCCCTTATAAACTGGATATAATTTATTGTACTTAATAGGTATGCATATATAATATATATGTATGTGTGTGTGTATATTTTATATGTATTTATGGATTACTTGATCAAAATCGAAGGAAACATCAGTTGTAATTAGTACACATGGTATGTACTTATATATGTAGGTATTTTTTTTAGAGCGATTCACAAATTGAATAAGTTCTCTAAACGTTGCTCTGGAGCAATTCTATTCTTGAATAATGATATACATACATAAGTGGATATATATAGCTCAAGTTTATGCGTTTAAATGTAATTAGTAAATACATGCTGAACTCGTAGAATTATAACACAGATACAAAATCAGTAGTAAAATGTTTTTTTTTTTTTTTTGTTTTTTGCGCTCAATTATTGATTATGTTTTAAGCGCTTGTATTAGATAATATAGTTTTAGTTCCAGTTTACAGACAGCACACGAGGAATATATATATATATATATATATGTGAATATATATATTCGTGTCCTATGCTAATTTCAGAGAAACAATGCTTTATTCCAACTGGCCTATCATCACTCTCCGATATACGTTACGATCACGAATTTTCTGCGTACTTTCTTACTTTCTAATTAGAACACAAGTCAATCTAACTTATGAAACACGGCTATTTTTGACTCGTATATATACCTGTTAGTAACATTTTAGTTTTTTTTTTTTTTTTTTAAGCGAGACTTGAACATGAGTTTCTTGTTTATTATTATTTATATGATAATACCTTTTAATTAAATATCTACGTTGAATATGCTCTTAAAGTGCTAGGAATGCATATACTTATTTGATGGTGGGCTGAAACGAAATTAATCTTAGTAAAAATGAGATAAACAAGAATCCCAAATGCATTTGCATAAGGGGTTATCGCTTCTTGTCGCAGATCGCATACTTTTCAGCCCACCTCCCATACATATATTGTATATTGTTCACTATATTCCCATATCTCCATTTGAAATGTGCGTTTTTGCTGTTTGGTTTCTATCCCCAGCTTATTCTCAGTTGATTTTTATGTGATTTAGTCAATATATTTTTAAAATATCAGCATTACATTTAAGACTTTTCCGCGCAATCAACCGACTATTATTACTCTGGATCTATCTTTTATAAACTGTATTCTGTAGTTATCATGTTAAAGCTTCTTCTTCATCATCATTATTCATCATTTATTACTTATCTGCCAACTTGGCATCTGTTATCTTTGCCAAGTTTGCAGGATCTTGGTGCCTGTTTGCTTGCAGCTGTTTTTACTGTGCGTGTCGCTGCCTAAAACCCATTAGCTACATGCTCTACTAAATCCGAATGTGTCCATCTCTGCTTGTTTAGTTGCCCCCGACCAGTTTCCTGTGACCTGTTTCCAAACGCTCTCGCTCGTTGCTTCCCCCTTACGGATATAGTTACATGTAGCTATTGCTTGTTTGTTATCCAATGTCGCGTACGATTTCGATCTTGTCGCACAGTTCCGGATCGTGGATGGTGGTGAAGTGGGTGCGATCGCTCCGGAATGTGTTACGCTCATTGGAGCTCGTCTTAATTGAACGTTCTGACGGTGTCTCCGTGCCGCTCAATTGAATGCGCTTCTGCAGTGCCGATACAAAGTTCTGCAAAATTACAAATGATAAGAGAACATTCAAGGATCTTATGTTCATTGCACTCACCTGCGATATGATGTCACCGCGTGCCGTGCGAACCTGATACAGATAGCGGAATTTGCGCTGGCGTGCCTCCTCGCGTGTCTCCCGGGTGCGCGACTGTGCCCGTCGCATGGGCACATGCGGATTGCCTGGTGCCTGCTGCTGGCCGTGTGCTATATGCGCTCCATGGGGATGTTGCTGATGATGTCGCATATAGATGCGTTTGCGATGATCCACGCGCCAAGCTGTGATGAAACACTGTACCATAATGCTAATAACAATGGTCACCGGCCAGGCGGTGATCAGCAGTCCGCCATAGCAAGGTGGTGGCGATGGATGCGGCTTCATATTGAGTATCCAGTTAATCGTCTCCAAGCTGTGCATGAAGAAATCAATGGACCCAATTATCATGGCTGTGCCCACAATGCTAGATGTCAGAATGGTCACATATTTAACACAGCAAAGCGTCAGCACTGAGCAAATGACGGCGCCGCCCACAACAGCCACATAAATCTCGCGATACTGCGGATGAGAAGAGATACAAGAACAGGTTTGTAAGTGGAGGTGCAAGTGAAGTAGTTTAAGAGGAGCTTTCATAAAGTGCAATTTGACCAATGTATAAATTGTAGTTTATATTGCACAACTTACCCCAAACTCATTGTCCGGCATGGTGGCCACACAGACAGCCATTGCAGCGCCCGAGAGGAGAGCACCGGCAAAGGCACTGATCAGTACAGAGGCCACTGGATATGTGGAGCCGAGAACAGCGCCAAGCAGACCGGCAACTATAGCCAGAGCCGAATCGGCCGGTTTGCCCAGCCACGTTATCTGAAAGTCCTGTAAAATGAATATTGCATTGGCGCCCACCATCAGTCCACTAAGGAAGCCAACTGCCCGCAGGCAGCGATAGCCCAACAGGGCATAAACAATACCAAACACGGCCATAATGGCCCAGAGGAGTGCGGCCAGCGTGTCTGGGCTTGTGGGTGAACATGTCTGGCTGCTCTCCAGGATGCCCTGTATGACAGACAAAAACAAATGGTAAGCAATGGAAATGGAAATGCAAACGGAAATGGTTAATTAAATCATTCAACCATGCAAAGTTGAAACAATGGTTTCGACGAGAGGGCGAGTTTGTGTAAAAGGTTTGCAGGTGGTTAAGAAACAAATATACTCTCAAATAACATATACAATTACTTCTACACTCGAAGAAAAAATTATGTTCTAAATTCAAATACCAACGCCTCTAGAAAGATTTCAATTTTACTTTTTCGTTTACTGCCAGAAAATTAGAAACTCAAGAATTGTCCAGAAATTCGAACCGTAATATTAAAGGTATTAATGTTCATATTATTGGATTAAAGTTTGAATAGAACTATAGAACTTGGGAAAATTAGATTTATTCGCGAATTACATTGATAATGGCTATGATTCGGAAAAAATTGAAGAATTGGTATATATAAATGAAAAAATAGACTCTGTGTAATTATTTATCGTCTATATTGCTATATTATATAGTATTATTATTATTATTATCTGGGAACATTCCAACACATTAGCTGCACAGGGTTGAACAGTGCGAAGACCGCCTCTTCTTCTACTTCTCTTCTTCTTAACTTCCTTGTGCTCAATTGCTATACAAATGTACATATATGTACATACATATATATATATATATAATATACATATACATATATACATATACATATATATATATAAAAATATATATATATATATATGTGTGTGTGTGTGTGTGAGTATGTATGTAGGTTTGTTTGCATATGCTTGGCTCGTAATGCGATCAAGGACGAGTCTTCGTGTGAAGCATGGGTGCATCTGCACTCAGGGCCGCTGACTGACACACTTGGCCAGCCCCACTCATTGATGACTCAGTTAACATGGTTGTTGACACACAAAATAACCACTTATGCACATACACACACACACACACGTATATATATATATATACTGGAGATAAAAAGAGAGCAAAAGTCTTGGAGCGCACTTCTTATTTGCATACAGAGAAATATAACCTCAAAATAATTGTGATACGCACCTTAATTAAAAATGGCCAATCGAGATGAGAGACGCTTTTGGTGTCATCATGCTCCTGGCCATCATAGGCCACATCATAGTTATCCAGCGAATGTAGTGCACTGCTTTCCATGCTTCCAGCACCAACTCCAACTCGAATTCCAATTCCAATTTTTCCGGCTCCGCCACCAACTCCACCTCCCGCTGCAGCTACAATGTCTCTAGCGTCACTGCCATTTCCCGCTCCACTCATTGTGTTCTACACTGCACTGTTTTCGTTTTTAGGTAGTTTTTTTCTTTTTGTCTATTCGATCATGGGATCAGGGCCAAGGAATCAGATTGCGACCCATGGCCACGCAGAGCAGTAACAGCAGCAGCAGCAGTGATTTGTAATTCAAAGTTGCAGCTCAAAATAGGGCGGAGTTGGTCTCAAGCGCAGTTGACAGCAGCACGATGTCCAGCAGACAATCCTTCACTGTCTGTGCGAAGTGGGTTCTTTTAAGTTGGACGTTGACTTCTTGGCAGGGCTTTTCTTTGTTTCAGGTTGTCTTATTTAAAAAAAATTTTTTTTAAGTCATTCACACTCGCATTTTATTGTGTACACTTATTTGTAATATGGAGTTGGAGTTGGACGTTACAATCGGGGCCAAGACAAATTTACTTGTGGTACAACAAAACCGCGTGTGGCAGAAGCGCACAACTCGCGCCCGACAGGGACAACCCCAACACAGCGGTGTGTTGCTCTTTGGCAGCCCAAGTAGTGCGAGCGGGATAGCATTAGCTGGCGTCATTTAGCAACCCTCAAGTGAATGTCTAAAAGCTCTGGAGTCGCTCACTTACTGTCTGTGTTAGTTGGTAAAAGCTTTTCATTCGGGCTTTCGCAGGATAACAGTAGTATAAGCTCAGGTGAATTTACGTATGACAATCTGTGTGTGTGTGCAGGTATGTAAAGGAGAGACGCACAATCGATTATACCCTGTTAGCATCCAACAGAGAGAGAAGGGTAGACGAATCTATTCAAAGAAGCATGAGGTAGAGTTCCCCCATCTGTTGGCATCTACATATGTGGTGTACATTACAATATATATTACGTAGGGAATCTTTTCCCAATGTTAAGTTGCCTTAAGATAAATAATAAATTCAACAAAATCTTTGTTTTTATCATATGGAAGTGTCAATTACATTCAGTGTTTCACAAGGAGAATGAATCGATTCCATTCCAGTTAGCGTTCCCATAATACCCAAACAACAACGAAGAGAATAGGGTATACATTTGTTAATTTGATTATATATGTGTGCTATGTATATTATGTAATTTGTTGCTAAACAGATGCACATGTTACAAGACAAACATGGATTTTTATACTTAATATTAAGCGCTTTTCAAGATAATGAAATTACTGGAATGATAAACCCTGAATTGCATTTATCCTGTCAAGCACTTTACACAAAAATGGTTAAATCTGAAATATGCTTCTAACGATGACATCGATTTAATCGAGCATTTACGTTTTGAAAGAGGGGAGGGAAAAGAAACACATTGTTTAGGCGATATTAATAACGTATATGTGTATATCCTGTGCCCGTTTATAAATATATATTGGGGGAATATATGCGAATATAAATATATATATATGTATATATATATATATATAGGTATGCATGTAATCGTAATAGATAAGTAATAATACACTTCAACTTTGCGCTTAATCTGGAATCTTGAGGTGTCCTTTGTTTTAACAGATTTCTCACGTAACATTCAAATAACTATAATAATATATTATGGATGTATATAATTCCATTTCGGTTTGTAGTTGGCTGTTAGAATATAACGTGTTTGCTCTTCGAATTTGTTATTATTGTTATAGCTGTAGATGCTATTGTTATTGTTGTTCTTGTAGTTTTAGATGTTTCGGATCAACTTAAGGAGAACGTATGATTGCCTCGTAAGCGGTAAATATAATGTTGGCCACCTCCACGGAGCGCGACTTGAGACTGAGTGTGGCATCCGGATTTCCGGGTTGCAGCTTCAGCTCGAGGAGCACCCAAATGTTGTTCGTTAGCTTGAGCGACTGATAGAGCATATCCTGACCCTCAACATTGCGCTTGGCAATTGTGAATATGTTGTTGGTGGTCATTTTGGAGGCGATGCCATCGGTGGTGCCAATGACACCGCTCAGGCTATATTGCAGCTCATTGGCGGCTGGGATCTCCTTCCATGTGTTGAGGAACACACGCTTATCTAGCTGACCATCATCTGCAAACAGGACATTTCCATGCACCAGGCAGGCAAAGTAGAAGATGTCAATGTTATTCTTAACGGCTACCTGCAGATTGTTAAGCGGCTCCATGCGCTGAATGGGTCCGCTGGTGCCCAGTGCCAAGCTAATCTCGGTTGACTGATTTGGTGGCAGTGGCGGTGCCTGCAGCGGCGAACCGGGTACCAGACCAAAACTATTCTTATTCAGCTGTATGGCGAAATTGGTCATCGGCTGCATGGCCTTGTTGGTGAGCGTCATGTCCATGTAGACTTCGCCATTGCGGCGCGAGAATGTGCCCTGTATTTCCAATCCCTTGCCCTTCTCCGCCGGCAGCCAGGTGACTTTGGGTATTTGCACACCACAGGAGAGCGAGGTGCCAGCGAGACCGAAGATGTCGCCCAGCAGACTGGTGGCGCCACCAGGCGCTGTCTCATTGGCAGCTGGTGGTCCACCGAGCAGTATATCGAGACCGCCGCCCAACAGATCCACATTGCTGGTAGTTGCAGCTGGAACAGCGGGCATGGCGGGCGCATTGATGTCCATAGAGAGTAGATCACCGATAAGTGACTCCTGATTGGGTATAACCATGGCCTCAGAGCCGGCACTTGTTTCAGACGGCTCGGCGTTGGCGTTGCCGGTACCAGCAGCACGATTTGGAAGAGATTTGCGAACACCGGCGCCGCGACCCTCCACAAACGCAGTAGGCGGCTTGTGGTAGACGCTGGCCAGCGAGCTAATGTGACAGATCAGCTCGTCCAGCAACGTCGGTTCCAGCAGATCTGTTTCCTCCGAAATGAGCGGTTTGTCGGCCAGCACTACCTCCTTGGCCGCAGCCGGGTCAGTGGAGAGCAGACGCCAGTAGATAAAGCCACGATCACGCAAATCTGGATTATCCGAGTCCTGGGTGGCCAAGGAGAGCACGTGCTGCACCAGCTCCTGAGTGTCCGATGGTCGCTTAAGGAAGAGTTTAACCACAGCGGTCAACAGCTGCAACTGCACCTGTGCATTTTCATCCTGGAATCCCTCCAGGAAGCTGTCGAGCAGTTCATCGGCATTGTCAATGCGCTCCGCATATTCGCCAATGATCCACACCATCGAGGCACGCGCCTCCGGCTCATCGAGTGTGTCCAGATTCTCGCACAGTGTGCTGATGATGCTCTCGTATTTATTTGGATACTTGCGGAAGATGTCCTTAATGACAACAATGGCCTCCTGGACCACGTAGTTGACCTTCGTCTGGATCAGATCCAGTAGCGTGGACACACAACGCTCCGCTGACGGTTCCACTTTAATGGCACATCGCCCAATGGCTCGCACTGCTTTGCGCACAAAATCCACATCCACCTCGGTGGCATATTCCTTTAGCTCACTGAGGACCTGAGCAATATTGCTTTGATTGGCCAGTCGAATCATAATATCCAGTTTCTCAAGCTTCACATAGATGGGATCATTGTATTTGACAAAGAACACTTTCATCTCGTGCTTGAGGATGTCCGGTCGCTTTTGGACAATTAAGTTAATGTTACGTAAGGCGACATACTGCACCTCTGGCTCGGAGGAGAGCAGCGTAACGAGCGGCGGTGCCAGCTTCTTGGTAAGCGTGGCACAGAAATCGCTATCACTGGACAACATTTCCAGCAGCTTCATTAACACCTTAACGGCACTGAGGACAACGGCCGCATTGGCATGGGCCAATCGCGGTGTAATCCGCTCGCAAATGGACTGCGCCTCACGCTCATCCTTCGGACTGTAGTTGGCCAATGAGTCCAGTATGAAGACTTGTCCCCACTCGGTACACTCATTCAGTGCCGTCAGCAGCTTGTTGATCGTCACCGAGTTCATCTCGACCAAAGGCTGGCCCGATTGACTGGCCTCATTGATTTCACTGAGTGCGGCAACGGCATTTGCCACCACCATCGGATTCGAATCGGAGAGCAGATCTTTGAGTTGATCCAGGAAGCCCTGATCCTCGACCATTGTCGCTGATATATCATATAACTTGGCCACACAAACTGCCGCTGTTTTACGTACATACGGATCTTCATCCTTTAAGCATTTACGTAGAGGCTCGCATAGATATTCGGTGATCTTGTCTACGCGTATGCAGCCCATGGTGCGCACGGCCAGCGCCCGTATCAGCGGATTCGAATCTTCGCAATCCTTGACAAACGTATTTACCGCCATAATTGCCATATCCGGCTGTGATTTGGCATAGTTCATCAAATACAAATAGACAAGCTTCTTCAACTCCAAATTGTCCGTTTGCATGCAGTTGACAACGTCTGGGAACAATGCGGACACATCCTTGCCAACGGTCATGCTGGCAATCACCTTCTTAACTGCCTCCTTCTTCTTCTCCTTCTTGTCATTGTTCAACTCGGACTTGAGCTCGAAAATTTCACCCTTTTTTGTGGTCGTAAAATACTTTGAATCGGTCATCTTGCAATTCTTCTTACACCGGAACTCTCACGCTTGAAACTTGCTGCTGCAGATAGCTGAAAAAAACAAATTCCAATTAGTTCTTCTATAAGCTATAGTTCCGAACGTTGACATTGGTTTGACTCGTCACGCATAAAAATCGAATTATAACTTATCATTTAAATAAAGTACCAATAATAATAAGAAATACATATACATATAATGCCACAGACCAACACGATGTAATGCTATTGATTTCAATATTACGGCTACTTCCTCTGAAGGGGCGTAGCAGCCCCATTTGAATCTCATTCGCACACACACACATACACACAAACACGCACACACAGACGGGGTGAGAGTTTACTCATATGACGGCTTGAACACGTCTCACACGCTTATCAATTTCAGTTTTGCATGCAACACACAATGGAGTTTTTAGATAATCTTTGGAGCTCTATGCGTTTACTTAAAGTATCCTTGCAGCTCTTAAGAAATTTTCAAATACTTGTAATTACCTTTAAATGAGCGTTTTCGAAGAATTTGTTTGCTTTTTTCTCCTCTTTTGCAGCTGCTTCTTGCGTGTGGGTGACTATGTGTGAGCTGTGTGTGAATGGTTCTTGGTAGTGTATGTGCCGCATAGTGTTGCTTAACGCAATATCGATAGTATATGCATGTCGATTGTTATTCAAATGGATATTTTGTATATTCATTTACAACACGACGGGTGAAAATGCACTTAACTCAACTGCACATGGGAATGGGAAAATGCATGCCAAATATAAATTATTTTTTAATTACCGTTATTGTTGTAAATTTTATGTTTTCGTGTCATTGCGTAACACACGAATTCAAACGGTCTAGTTGCAGCCAATATAAAATTACAATTATTATGAAAGTTACGTGCACTTAAGATGTATTTAAGTTGTACTTTGTAAATATATCTTAATTTTTTTTATTATGTATGTTGTTATTTTATAAATATATACCTTGCACACATCAACTTATTTCCGTTGACTGAGTTTTGTGCAAGTGCAACCAAGCCAAGAAACAATTTACATTTGTATGGATGTGTCTTCCGTCTCTCTACGAAAACCGAAACAGAAGTTTTCGTGTAACAATCAGAAATCCCACAAAGGAAATCAAAACAATGGGAAAACTAAAACAAAACAAAACTCTGATTCGCTGACGCAGCTGAGATAGTATAGAAAAAAATAAAATAAAAAAACATTGAAAAGGGAGGGGCTTACATTATTTTTATCCTGTCTCTAGATGATATGATACGTTATGCACGGCTCAGGTGTGGTCTAGTGTGCTCGGCACCTATGTTAAGGTTAATATATACAAAAATAAAAAATAAAACAAAAGCCAACAAATATGGGAACAAAAACGAAGCAACTTAAAAACACCCACAATAATCACACACATACAATGACGATAATGTTGTTGCAACTGCAATATCTTCATCGACTATGCGATTTAATTCGAGCAAATCATATATTGCTGTTTGCTGCTTGTTTGGATAGCGGCGCGTGCGCCTCGCACTGCTTTTGACGCTTGTGGCCGGCGCACGGAAGCGAAAATCGAGCGACGCTGGCGCATTCCACGCCAAATTCCAGTTTAGGCCTCATCGTGGTCATGGATTGTGTTATAAAATAATTTGGCCGCAGTGTGCCAGCAATCATTCGTTATCGAGCCACTCGAGCGGTCACATCGTCTGTGTTTCAACGCCTCATAAACTCATAATTAAAATGGAAAATCGTTGTGTGGTAAGCAACATTGTTTGGGACAATCGAATGGATATTTGAAAAAGACTTCTTCACAAGCTGTACAGGACTTGGAATCAAAAATTGTTTTTCTTTTTGTATTTTTTCCGCCAACCCCCCCCAATGCAGTTGCTGAAGTTATCGGTCTTTGCTGTGCTGGTGCTGTGTTTTGTTTGCGTCCAGGAAACAGATGCTGGGTAAACCATGTTTGAAATATGCAGACCAATATACCAAGTGATTTATCTCAATGTTTTGTTGTTGTTGTTGTCGTTTTTTGATTTCTTTAGCAGCAGCCAACAGAAGAAGAAGAAGATTGTCATCCATGTTCCAATTCATAAAAAGATCGAGAAACATGTGCATACTGTGATAAAGCATGTGCATCATCATCACAAGCCGATTGTCCTAAAGGAGGAGAAGAAAATTATACATGAGGAGCATCATCCTATCCAAATTCATCAGACTAAGGAACATATTCATCACCACGAGAAGCATGAGCATGCTTCCCACCACGATCATCACGATCATCACGATCATCACGATCATCATGATCATCACGAGCATCACGAGCATCAGCACCATCAGCACCATCACCCCATTGAGCATGTGCCCATCGTACAGGAGGAAGAGCACATCCATCATCATCATAACTATGAGCACAAGGATGACTTTGTTGGCAGCGATGTGGATGCCAGCAGCAGTGAAGAGCGTTAACTATGTATATAGTTATAGCCTGCATTGAGTGCTGTAACCCACAACGAGGACGTAGACTGAAAAGCAAAAACCAAATAAGCAACCTAAACAAAACGCAACTCGAACAGTTCTGTGGGTAATGGTGATGTTAACTTTGTGATGTAACGCTTAGATTAAAGTTTTTTTTTAATTTTTTTTTTTTACTTTTATAGTATCGTAGCTTAAGAATCGGTGTATTGCAAGAATAAACTGGTAAAAAAAAAAACAATCTATTTGAAATAATCTTTGTATTGTATATATTCAAATGCGCGCCAACCCCTTGATTTCTTAGTAACTTTTTCCAACACTAGTGCGCTCAATAGCGATAAGACCTTTCGATAACTTGGCATAGCGACGGCACAACGAAGACAAGGCAAAATAAAAGAAAAAGCATATGAAACGAGGAAGCATAGGGAGTGAGTGTTACTTTGCAAAAAAAAAAAGAAGAACAAAACCCCAAATAAAGAAAAGTTCAAATTAGTAGATGCAACGATGCAGACGATGTTTTGATAACAACAACAATGACAACTCTCGCATCAAAGAGAAAACGGAAAAACCATCACATACTAATAGTGGCTGCGGTGCAACTGCATCCACGAAGACACCAACAGCAGCAACAGCAGCAGCAGCAACAACAACAACAGCAACTGAATCGAAATCGATGTGAATTTGTATCGTAATCTCAATGTTCGGAGTGCAAGTGCTGACAGCAAGTGCATGAAATCTGCAGAATACGTTTACGAATTTCAGCAGCACCACCTCGATTTTCATATTTATTATTTTCGTTTTGCTTGCGTTGTTTTCGTTTTGCCCAACTCAGTCTCTCGTTGTGCCAATTCACAATTTACACACACTCACACGCCTTCACTTTTTCCCCCCCGCTGAAACGATTTACGATTTGCTCTCAAATTTCAACTCCGCTCCGCTGGCGTTTGTAAGCTTTAAAAGCTCCCGATAACAATAACACTGACTTGTTGTTAATTAAGTGGCGATAAGACGGCGATCCTTACGGTTGTTGGCCCAGCTTGTCCCCGCTGTCACCGCCGAGAGTCGTGTGCGGGGCATAATAGCAGTAATGCAGTATAGGCCACCATGGGTTCACAGACCTTGGAGATACTGCGCCAGGGCGTGTGGGCCTCACTGACCGGCGGCTATTTTTACGATCCGCATCAGGGTGTCTTCTGTAATGTGGTCCATCTGTATCTATGGCTCTACCTGCTCTGTTCGCCCTTTGTCGCCTATTTGGTGAGTGTTCCCTCTGCCTTTCAGTTACCTATGCTGGAGCGCACGGCGGTCTTATCAAATAATCTAACTCTTCGTTCGATTTTCTAGTACTTTCCGAGCACATGGCTGACCTGGTGCCTGTACTGTGTGCTGACCAGCAGCACTATATTGCTGGTCAAGCTAAGCAATTTGGCGCTTCATCGATTGTACGATCGGGCACAGACTATGTCCGAGATAAATCTGAAGAGTCAATTCTTCAAGGTCACCAAGGAAACAGCGTCGCACGGTCGGGACGAGGAGCATGGCATCGAGATGAAAGTAATGCGTGCCGCTGGAGGCGGCTCGCGTCTCTCCGAGGAACATGCCATTAATGAGGCCAGCGAGGAGAACAGTATCATGTCCATTGACAATGTGAACAGCATTATTGGTACGTAAAATAAACATATCAACTGACATTGAGTTGAGCTCCATTAACAAAGTGTATATATATATATATATATATATAAATATATATTTGCCAATATAAACTTACAGTCTCTCCATTTAAAGATCTTAAAGTTGATGTCCATCGGAAGAACAGCTCCGAGTCCATTGAACTTATGTTTTATGCGCCCTCGATGCTCTCCGCCGGCAGCCAACAGGATCAGCAATCTCTGGCTGGTTCTGCCAGCGTCAGCAAATCCATACGCTCCACCATTGCCGCCGGCCAGAACAACATGTCTGCCAATGAGTTGTACAACAAGTACCTAACCGTCTATCCTGAGGTAGTCGAGGTGGTCGGCGGTGCCAGTAGAGCGGATGGCGGCGGCACCATTAGTGGTCTCGATAGCAACAGCAGATGCCAGCAGATGTCAAGCACTTCGGGAGTCGGAACCAGCACCAGCAGTGGCACAACAGCGGGTGCAACGCGTACGGGTCATTTGTCACGCAAGTGTTCGGAGGTGTTCAGTAGGCGGCATCGACGCCGTCTGGAGCGGCAGAGCAGCCTGGATGCGGGCGGTGCTGCGGACTCAACATTTAACGCCAAACTTATGCGCAATCAGTCGGATACCATTGCCACAACGACAACGGCGACGACGGCGGCGCCAAGCTTTCTGCATACGAAGGCTTTGCGGCCGCAGGCCAATGCTCGCCAGCATTTCATAGCCAGCGCTCAGGCGGGCGCTGGCCCGACTGCAGCCAGTGAAACTGCCACCACTTCCTCCTCAGCTGTCATTGTTATGGCCCAGCCAAATACGCGTTCCTCACGCCTGCAACGTCATCGCAGTTCCGAAACGCATGACGAGCGACTGAAACACCAGAGTCGCGCCGGCCTATTTCAGTCCATGCAACAGCAGCACCATCAGCATCATCATCTCCAGCAGCAGCCGCATGGCCAGCAGCAAAATGCCAGCAGCATTGGCAGCGGCGTCAACGATGTGGAGGACATGGAACTGGGGATGGGTCTCACCCGCAGCGCTGCCAATGATGCCTGCAGTCGTGCACTTCAATCCTGGATACTTGGTAAGTAAACCTTCCTAAATTCCACCCGAATCAATTATTTAGTCAATGGTATTGATTATTTAAAATGTATTGATCAAAATGATTGCTTTGCAGATTCATCATCGGATGTGTATCTGGAGGATGACAGTTATACCAAATCGGACTTGGGCATTGAGCAGCAGGCGCCGTTTCGAGCCCAGCATCACCATCACCACCATCATCACCAGTTGCATCACAACCATTTGCATCCTCATTTGGGTGGCGCAATTGTACGCAAGGATCCAAACAGCACAATGTCCGCACTGCAGCTGTGCGCCTCCACCAGCTCCTGTACGGGTCGGGCCGAATCCGGCCCGGCAATCGAGTCGACCAGCGGCTGTCCTGGCAGCAGTCGCAATGGCACCACTGCCGCCATGAAGCGACGACGACATTCCAATGCGACCAGCTATCACAAGCACAGCAACGGCCAAGGCGTCTCAAAGTCAACGCTGCTGTCCAGCGGTCAACATGGTAGTGGTGGTAATGGTGGTAGTGGTGGTGCTGGTGCTGCTGGCGGTGGTGTTCGTCGCATCAAAAGCGCCGCTCTCGAGGTGCTGTGCCCGCAGCCGTCTGTATCCAATCTTAGCCCGCATCCTAACAGCGTGGAGGCCATCAGCGGACAGCAGCAGATGCGCAACCCGCTGCCGCCGCCCAGCAAAAGTCTTGTGCGGAATCAGCATCTGAATCTGTACTCGCCACGAATGGTCGATCAGAACTACACAGAAAGCTCTGCTGGCGGTGGTGGTGGCAGCAGCTGCAGCAGCGTCATTTTTGGCAGCTCAAGCGTCTGTGGCTCCACGACGGCACTAATTGAGCCGCCTGTCTATCCAATTGTGGAGCATCTCGATGAGAAGAACAGCGAACAGGAGTCGGCCAGCGTTCAGCTGGATGACACCGATCAGATCAATGGCAATCAAAACGTGGACGACGATGATGAACTGGATGATGTGCCGTTGCGCAGGCGAACTCGTGCTCTGGGCTGCAGTCAGACACACCACAGCGCCGAATCGGATGTGGGCGGCATTTTGGCCGATGATGATGACGATGTTTTTAAGGATTTCGATGACAACCTGGAGCACATACTCAGCGAATTGCAGCAGACGCATAGCCAATTGGACGATGTACTCAAAAGTCGTGAGATGAACATGAGCACAGCTACTGCACCAGGTACTACTGCTGCTGCTGCAGCCGTCGCAGTAGCTGCCTCCGATGATGAGGAGACGGACAACAATACGGGCTCACGTTCGCCGCTGCTCAGCAATCGACAGCAGCAACAGCAGCAGCAGAGCGCTCGCGAACTGGCTGCGGAGCAGGCGCTGCGCCACGAACTGTCACAGCCAGCGCTGCAGCAACAGTTGCTACTCCAGCATCAAAAGCAGCAGCAGCCGGCGGCTGCGTCGGCGGTGGCAGCTCAGAGTCGTAGTCAGTTGATACGAAGTGAGGCGGATTCGGGTTGTCCATCTAGTGATTGTGAGCAAATAAGTGCCAGCTCCAAGGATCAGCTGCTGGCCGGCATGGAACAGCTGCCGGCCAACCAATTGCAACAGCCGGACGATGAGGAACAGCCGAGCACATCGCGCATGGCAGCCCGCAGTCTCGGCGCCATACCCAAAGTGGTTAAGTATCGCGAGGTGGACGAATTGCGTCGTCGGCGTCTTGCTGCCGACAGCAACAGCAGCAGTCAATTGGACACCAGCAGCAACAATGAACTGGCGCTGGTTAAACGGCAGCCGCAAACCAAACTCGCCATGCTGCCTGCGTCCGCCTCCCGCAACTCATCCTCCTCGAATTCGACGCACAGCATCAGCCTGACCGAGAGCCTGACCGCGGATATACACAAGATGCTCTGGCTGATGCATGGCGGTGCCGTTGATGAGCGCGGTCGACCCATTGCTGGCATACTGCCGGATGGCACACCAGTGCCGGCCAATCCCAGCATTGTGCCGCCAAACATGTCCAGTGCGCATTTCCAGTTCTATCAGGATGCTATACAAGCGCTGCAGGGCAGCTATCCCGCCAGCAGCTCCGTGGAGCACATCGCGCGCATCGAACGCGCCCTCGCCCGCGACAAGCTGCATTTGGACGCCAAGCTGGTCTGTGAGCAGTTGGCCAATGCAGCGGCTGCTGCCGAGGCGGCTGCTACACAATCGCACCAGGGTGTCCCACCACCACCACTACCGCCATCAGCCGCCGCCTCGCTGGGCATGCTCATGAGCAGCTCGGCACGCGGCGGCAACCCAACCGCAACAGCAACGGCGGCAAGTGGAGCCTCAGGCGGTATATCAGGCGTATCGGGAGCGGGCCAACGATCGCTTCATGGCATGTTCAATGTGCTGCGCAGCGAATTGCAGGCGGCCCGCAATGATGTGCTGCAGCAGCAGCTGAATGATGCGGCTGCTGCAACAGCTAGCGGCACAGTTGCCATCAATGCCGATGCAGCGGTTTCGGCGGCCATTGCAGCGGCAGCGGCAAGCCGACAGCAGCAGCAGCAACACCAACTCAGCCAGCCAATGCTTAATGTGGATGGACACTTTGCGCCATATTGCGACTATTGGCGACCCGCATGCCTGCTCGCCGCCGAGAAGCCTGTGGCGCCTAAGAGTTTCTACAAGTATCGATTCAAGTGGTGCGGCCATGAGCATGAGTACAAAATAGCCATGGATCGTTTAGAGCTGTTGGCGCTCTTTGATCGGGATCTGCACTGGTTGCATGTGTTGCTGGCGAGTGTGCTTTGCACACTGGTTGCCATATTGGGCGCAGCGATACTCCAGCATAATCATTACAAGGATCTCTGTGTGCTCCTCTTTTGTGCGGTCATTGCTGGTGCCCAATACTCGCTGGTGAAGAGCGTTCAACCGGATGCCGCCTCGCCGGTGCATGGCTTTAACAAAACTGTGGCATATTCCCGTGCCATCTACTTTTGCTTGTGCGGTGGCCTGCTGCTGCTCCTCAAGCGTCTCGATACTGATTATGTGGAACACCCGCCGGCTGAGTTAATCTTCTTTGGCATGCACTATTCACCGGCGCATGTGGTATCACTGCTGCTGCAGTCGCTGTATGTTTTGCTACTCTGTTTTCCCATCATCTTTTCGGTGGGCCTCTGTCCGCAGATCAACACGTTTCTCATGTACCTGCTCGAGCAGCTCGATATGCATCTGTTTGGCGGCAATGCCGCCAGCAGTCTCTTGGGTAAGTTTTCATTTTGCTTCTCCTCGAGCTGATAACAGCCAAACAGTTCCTGGGCTAATCATTTCCATCTATTTGCAGGCTCATTTCTTTGCCTGGTGCGATCGGTGCTGGCCGTGCTGCTGTTGTATGGTCCGCTGTATGCGGCGCTGGACGAGCATCGGGGCACTCAGTACATACTCTTCTCGATATTCTGCGCAATGCTGATACCACTGGGCTATCATCTGTCACGGTCCGCTAGCGATTTCAGTCACCTGTGGCGCCTAATCAAAACCTGCATTGTGAGCACATATCGCGACGACGAGGACGAACGTAATCATGCGCACAGGTGTCACAAGGGTCACGCACACCGGCACAGCCAAGTGGGACAGGCCCATGGCCAGGGACAGGGTCAGGGACAACAGCAGTTGACCCGCAGCAAGAGGCAATCGTCAGAGCAGACGTCGACAGCGCAACCAACGCCGGTGACAAGCAGGATACGTCAGCAGGATTTGGTGTTGAGTTCAACGGCCAATAGCAATGAACACATCGAACTTAGCTCTTTGGAAAAACTGGCCATAAGCGAGGAGCAAAAGCCGCCACAACAGCAACAGCACCACCACCATCAGGAGGAGGAGCCAGATGACGAGCCGGAGCGGGAGCAGGAAACACAGCTGGAACATCAGCTCGATCATAATAAGCACAGCAAATCGAAGGCATCCTCGCTGGGCAGCAGTCAAACGCTTGGCAAGACCCTAAGCAGCAGCAAACGTGCGATTACCGCCTCCAGTTCCTTTGCCTCCATTGGTGGCGAAGCTGGCGAGGATGAACCGCCCGCCGAGCTCTCCAGCAGTGAGCTGGCCAAGGTGACGACCAGTCAGGTGAATGTGTTCGAGTCAAGTGCAAATGAATCAAAAACTGCGCCCGAGCTGTTAGCCGGCGTCCATGATGTACAGGATGATAAAATCTCCAGTTCGTCAACCACAAATCCTGGCGATGTGTCTACACTGACAGCTGGCGCTGGCACCGCCACAACGGATGTGGATGCCCCGCCTACTGATGCCGAACCGGATGCGGATAATCGAAATGCAACACACTTGGACAATGCAAACGATGAACCGGACAACGAGTTGCCCGATCCGCTGCCGCGCAAACTGCAAGCGACTGTGACGACGAGGCTGAAAAACGATCTCGTTGTGATGACACTACTCGCTGTCAGCGTACTCGTGCTGCACTGCAGCACCGTCTTTACGGTCCTGCAGCCGGATCTGAATGTGGTCCTATATGTGTTCATCGGCACCCTTGGCCTGCTCCTCCACTATGCGGTGCCCCAGATGAGAAAGCATATGCCCTGGCTATGTTTCGCCCGACCGCTGTTGCGCCAAAAGGAATTTGGCCAATTTGAGGTGCTCAATGCTCCTCAAATAATGTGGTTCGAGAAGTTCTACATCTATTTGAGTGTGCTCGAGCGGAATGTGCTCTTCCCGTTGCTGGCCATCTCATCGCTAACCGCTGATTCGCAGCTGATTGCTGATAAGTTTGGAGTGCCTTGGGGCACTCTCATCGTCACCGTCTGTGCGCTTAAATGTGAGTCCCTCGTTGCATATAAATATCTCTCTCTCTCTCTCTCTCTCTCTCTCTCTCTCTCTCTGTATCTCTTTTGCTACTCTATTTGATGAGGTTATATGGAATATGGGAAAGTGTCTTCGTCTTCCTCTGTGCTGGATACTTAAGATCCGCTAAGCTTGTTGATTAGGCCATTTTTTGCCCGTTGTGATACCTTTCTGCATGAATCAGGGGTTAAACCAGCCAGTTGGTCTCATATTCGCTAACTGTATTAGGCTTGATAAGAAGTAACTTCGTAGTTTGGCGCATCTTTTCCTCGCCAATGCAGGACAGAAGCATAGAAATTGTTACGGAGATTCTACATATTCTTCGTCTCTATAGGTTCTGCTAACATCATTGTTGGATGCTTTGAGCCTATTGGCATGAATACCCATCAACCAGTGTCCGGTTATTACACGAATTACTACAGATCAGTTTGTATACAGCTCAGCTTACTGCGTATACTATTTAAACTATTGGGGCAGGTTTGGCGACCATTTGTCATTTTGACCTGAGTCTATTCTTCTCTCTCATTTTGAGCTTGCTGGTAGCCAGTGGCATCCATATACCTTCCTTATCTGAGAGGAGAGGTAAAAGAGTGCCTTTTTTCGACTAGCCCATCAGCTTTGCAGTTGCCATATATATTCTGGTGGCCAGGCACCCATCACGTGTAGAGATTTGCGATTTGCGCTTGTTACGCAAGTTAACTTTGACAACATCGCGCTGGTAGATTTGATTGCTGCTTGGCTATCAATGTATATATTTACGTTACATGAACTAATTGTGGACCTCTTTGGGTAATTAAGCGTTTTGATTATGACTATTACTTCTGCTTGGTTACACAGTGTTTCTTCAGGTTTTGAGACATCTGTGTAGAAGGCCACGGTTGATTGCTGGTTGAACGGGCGTCCATTCCTCCCTCCATATTGCGAATTCTCTCAGTTTGATCGCCGAGAGTGTTGCCTGTTCAACGCTTACTTTCAACGAATTTGTAAACTTAAGTCTACTTTGTTGCTTACACGAATAATGATCATATTTCTTTCTCACTTTATTTTGTAGTTGTGCGGAATGCCTATTCGGATCCAACGAATCAATATCTGATCATTATATTTACCGTCCTTCTGTTTCGCGTTGACTTTGCAATGGCAACGGAGAGTTTCATCATTGACTATTTCTTCGTATCGCTCGCATTTCGCAAATGCTGCGACTTTCTACTTAAGGTAAGCATATTCCAAAAATTGATGCGCAACTAATCATTGCTAATTAGTGTAGTATTACTCCGCAAAAATTCCAGTTGCAGTTTATTGTGACGTACATTGCACCGTGGCAGATAACTTGGGGATCTGCGTTCCATGCATTTGCCCAGCCCTTCAGTGTGCCGCACTCGGCGATGCTGTTCCTGCAGGCGGGCATTTCGGCTGTGCTATCGACGCCACTCAATCCATTCCTGGGTAGCGCCATCTTTCTCACCTCGTACGTGCGACCGGTGAAGTTTTGGGAACGGGATTACAATACCCGTCGCATTGATCACTCCAATACGCGTCTCAGCTCACAGCTGGAACGGGACCTGGGCGCCGACGACAATAATCTTAATAGCATATTCTATGAGCATCTCACGCGCTCCCTGCAGCATTCGCTGTGCGGCGATTTACTCATGGGTCGTTGGGGCAATGTCAACCAGGGCGATTGTTTCGGTAAGTTTGCAACTATATTATAAAGACACCTTCCATACAAATCCTTAATTAATGTTCGGTTTTGGTTTCGCTTTAGTGCTCGCCTCGGATGATCTGAATTGCCTGGTGCACATCATCGAGTTGGGCAACGGGCTGTGCACGTTTCAGATGCGAGGCTTAGAGTTTCGTGGCACCTACTGCCAGCAACGTGAGGTGGAGGCCATTACCGAGGATGTGGAGGACAATGATGGCTGCTGCTGCTGTGATCCCGGCCATTTGCCGCGACTGCTCAGCGCCAATGCAATGTTCTCGACACGCTGGCTGGCATGGCAGGTGGTTGCCGCCCAGTACGTCATCGAGGGCTATTCCATATCCGATAATCTGGCCAGCGCCACCCTGCAGGTTTTCGAGTACCGCAAAGTCCTAATCACATACTATATAAAGGTGAGAGCATTTCGTCGTCGATCATTTTAATGCAGACATTTTTGCATTTAACTGTTTCTCGCTCATTTCACCCATAGAGCATCATATATTATGTGATCAAGAATCCAAAGCTGGAGCAGTGGCTAGCCTCGGAACCTATACAGGAGGCACTGCAGCATACGCTGAACCGTCAATTTGTTGATCTCGATCCCATATTTAATTTCAATTTGGATGAGGATTTTGATTTTCGTGCCGTTGGCATAACAAGATCCAGCTTCTGCTTCGTGTACCTTAAGTGGATCAACTACTGTGTGGACAAGCGCAACAATGGGCAAAGCGCTAAGGAGCCGCCGCCACCAGCGACAACAGCAGCAGCAGCCGCAGCAGCAACAACAGCCACAACAGCAGCAACAGCGACACCCGCCACATCCAATTTGGGTGCAGCTCCAACTGCCATCAACTCAGCCACAACGGGAGCGGCATGCAATGGCCATAGTATTGCGGCTGCAACATCGGCCAACGGCGGCAGCAGCAGCACAACCACGACCACCCCAGCTGCAGCACAGACCAGCAGCACGAACACAACCACTGCGAATAATACCCCAGCACACAATGACTCGAAGAGCACACCAAATTTGTCGTCGCATGGCGGCAGTAGCGCCCCGCAATCCAAGTCGCAATCGCAGCAACAGCTGCGCAGCGTGCGGCCGCAGAAGAGCGCCACGATGAGCGGCAGTGGCTGTGTCGGCACGGCACCAGGTGTCGGTGGCGTTCAGGACGGTGGCAGCAGTGTGCTGAACGGCGGCGGCGTCGATCAGCTGAGCAGCTCGCACAGCTTTGCCAACATATCGCGTCAGACGTCGGAGAGTGCACCCGGCCTGGGCAACTATGTGACCTACATGGATCAGAATGTCTTTGTCAAACTGTCCAAACCGGCGCCGGGCAAAGCCCTGCGCAAAGAGGACTCACCACGGAACACCCAGCCCACAGTTAGTCAGCAAGATGGCAATCCGGGCAACAACATGATGCCGCCAACGCTGCCGATGCCGCTGCAAAATGCACAGCGACCGGCGCTCAAACTGAACGTGGCAAGCGTTGTCAAGGAAGCGCCGCTGGTGTCCCTGTGCCTGGCGTTGGGTTTGCTTGCGCGTCGCTCGCTGGCCACCGCCTCGCATAGTTCGCTGACGGGCGTCGAGTACTTCCTGCATGGTCTGCATGCGCTGTTTAAGGGCGATTTTCGGATAACATCGCCGCGCGATGAGTGGGTGTTTGCGGACATGGAACTGTTGCATTCGGTGGTGGCGCCCGCTGTTAAAATGGCACTCAAATTGCAACAGGATCACATTACGAATCCGGATGAGTTTATCGATCCGCACGCTCTCTACGAAGCGATCGATAGCTGCTCCAAGGAGTTGGTCATCTCCCATGAGGCGGATCCGGTTTGGCGCAGCGCCGTCTTACGCGGTGCACCCAATTTGCTTGCGCTGCGCCACGTCATGGAGGATGGCTCCGATGAGTATCGCATCATACGGCTGACGAAGCGTTTCCTGAGCTTTCGCGTCATCAAACTGAATCGAGAATGTGTACGCGGCCTATGGGCCGGACAGCAACAAGAGCTCATCTATCTGCGCAATCGCAATCCGGAGCGGGGCAGCATACAGAATGCCAAGCAGGCGCTGCGCAACATCATCAATTCCAGCTGCGATCAGCCGATTGGTTATCCAATTTATGTGTCACCGTTGACCACATCGTATGCGGACACCAATTCCCAGTTGTGTCAGGTGATTGGCGGCGCCATTACCTTGGATACGATCAGGCAAACAGTGTTCGATTGGTGGCATCGCATACGAGAGCGTTGCCGCCAGGGCTGCAGTTCCGGCTCCGGCATGGAGGCATCCATGCAGCTGGGCACCTGTAATTTTGGCAGCGGCGGCAGCGTCATTGGCACCGCCACTGGATCCACAGCTGGTACGGCACCTTGTGCTGGCACAGTTGCCTCTGCTGGCATTACTGGCGCCGGTGCAGGCAGTGCGCCAGGCACCGCCAGTAGCACTGGCGGCGAATCAACGGATCTGGCGCCAGTGTTCATCTCGGCACCGCTCTATAACACGCTCACCGTCAACAGCTACTACGGCGTTCGGTCCGCCAATGTGCCGGGTATGAGCGGCATGGCGGGCAGCCTTGGTGGCAGCTATGTCAGCGATACGCTGGCGGTGGTGCGCGGTGGTTTGGCCGTAATGCCCGTTAAGCCAACCTCAACAACGCTCATCGCTGGCCTCTTGAATCGCGAACGGGATCAGGAGGCCGCTTCGGTCTCCACGTTGCGCGCCAGCAGCAGTGGTCAGCGTGCCAGAAGCGGTGGCCAGTTACAAGCCAGCGCCAGACGTGCCACATTGCCCAGTGCCAGCGGTGGCGTCGAATCGATGCCCTCCAAGGATCCAATTAATGCACGCACCGAACTGGCCGAGAACGAACCGAGTCCACGCTCCAACAAGCTGTCCTCCTCATCGGGCAGTCTGGGTGTCGGAATGGGCGTTGGCACCATTATAACCACGCCAGGTGACTATCCGCGCAAGACGAAAGGACCCATTTGCCTTATGGCCAACGAAACGGTGCCAGGCAGCACATCTGGTGCGCTACTAACAACAGTCGGCTCGGCGTCAACAATAGTAGCTGTTGGAACGCCACGCAAACCACGCATTGACATCTACAGGAAGGTAATCATTGTGGATGATTCTGGGGTACGTTCGTTGAATCTTTAAATCTCTTTTTCAATTTGATGCCGATTTATGATCTATACAAATCGCTATACAGATATATGATTGCCTGGACATCATCGATGCTGTCATGTGGCCAACGGAACATATGCGCGCCAATGGCGGACGGTTAAGCTGGAAGGATTGGGAGCCAACTGCCGGCATGGTTGGTCATGTGATGCACGTATGGATACCAAATCACAAGGATTTGCTCTTTCGCTCCCACGTTAATCACTGCGTTTATCTCATCGAGATTGGCGAGCATTATGTGCCCGTCGAGGAGCCCGGTTTGCGTGAGTATAATCAAATAATGACCAGCAGCAACGAGGAGCTGGCAAATTCGCGACGCAGCTCCATGCAGCGCGACTACGAGTACAGCATGCAGTTAAAATTGGCCAGAGTCACGCCCATCATTGGCGGACCCAGTGGCACCAAACCGCACAAACCAAAAATGCGAGCGGTCAGTAGCAGCAGCTCCGAGGATGACGATATGGCATCGAATATGGCTGCAAAATCCATGGCCGCTGTGGAAGCTGCAGTGAAACGGCATACGGGTGCTGTACCACCCGGCATCGATCTGATGAGCTTTAATACGCTGCTCAGCATGTGGAAACTGATCGCGGACAAGAAGAAGCAGGTGAATAATATTGACACAGCAGAATCGTTCACCGCGTTCGATTATAAGGGCGATATGCCGCCAGAGCTATTGCTGCAGTTGCAGGACAATCGCATTGTGCAGCTGGCGCTGCTCGAGGAGCAGCACGGAGATGAGCTGCGTACGCAACTGCACAAAATGGGGCTGATGACGCCAGTCCGCGAACTCATCACAGCAGGAAAGCTATTTCCAGTGGCAAGTGGCTCTACCACTCCGATACCCACACCCAGAGACAAGCTACAATCAGCAAGGGCAACGTCTCAGCTGTCCACCGACGAGGGGGAGCTGCAGACGAAGACGCAACAAGTGCCGCTAGCAGAGAAGGATGACGACTCGAAGGAGCAACCACAGAATACAGAAACAACGAAACCGCCTGAAATCGAAAAGGAAGAGGACAAAGACAAAAAAGAGCAGGAACAGGACAAACGTTCACATGATGACAATGAAACCGATGAGAATGGGACAACAGTTTAAAGCTGTTTATATCATATATATATATATATATATATATATATATAACCATGATCTATTATAGCCCAGCGTTAAAACCCAACTAAAACGAATTCGGATCTAAGAAAACCGCAACAAAAACAACAAAATACTTCCAAGTAATCAATGTAGTGTTTTTAAAACGACTGCGTCTAGTATGTACAGCAAATGGATTAATGTAAATACTAAACAGATAACTAAACATGCATACTATATGCACTACATATGTAATACATATTATGCCTAGCTATAGATTTGTTATATTGTCGCGTGTGTATATAGAAACAGAGAAATCAGTAAAGAAAATTAACTAAAAGGAAGTTCATGAAACGGTTGGATTAGCTTTTTCACTAAAATAGTAGTATATAGTTTAAAATCTATAACAAAATATATATACACATATATATTTACATATATGTAGTATAGTTACTAACTTAGCTATGCTTGCTATATACATAATATACATTCATATAAATATCTGCGACAAAAATTTACAACAAGTTATAACTTTTCGTTAGTATTACAAATTAATAGATGTATGTCATTATATATATGGCATATGCATATGTAAAACTTGTAAAAGATATGTAATGTTAAATCTAAAATAGAAAACTCAAAACCAAAATGCTTTTCATTAATTTTACGTACATATTATATACCTGGACCTAGACCTGGAATAGGACCTTGCCCTTGTCTTGGGTCTTATTATTTTAATCCCTATTCTTCTATAGCTACCTTTTAATGCTTTCCTAGCCAATATACAAACAACAAAACAACAATTGATAAGAACTAACAAAGAATTTATATAAATTAATTAAAAACTACAACAAAAACAAAGCGAAACACAAAACATACCAAAATTTTATTGTTAATATTAATATATAAAGCAACAACCACAAAAAAAGAAAACCTATCACTAAATAAATATATACACATTGCTATATACATTGATGTTCAAGTATTTAACTAAAAACTAAGTTGGCAAATTAAAAAAAAATTAAATACAAAAAATAAACAATTTGTAAATTTAAGTAAATGTAAATTTAAATCAATTACAAAAATGATTAAGTGAAAGTCAAAAAAAATTGCTGACTACAATGTTAATGTTGATGAATGTGTATATAATATATATATATAGACTTATATATTCATATATATATATATATATATATATATATATATATTGAGATACTGACATTTTAAGGATGAGATAATGTTGATGAAATTGTAAAGCTCTCACGTTGCCTTAATACATTAGACTGATTTTTTCTACACACTCGCACACACAAAACACACACATTCATACTTAAATATACAAAAACACAAACACACACACACACACACAAATATTATATAGATATATGGATGTGTACTTGTATATATATTATTATATGAACATATATGAGTACACACACACATATATCGCTTTACATATGCATGAAGTATATCTGTATATCTATAGAGAGATAGATACAACTATATTAAACACGAAATCCAGAAAAACTGAAGGAAAGAAAAAGAAAAATACACGTAAAAACACCTAAAAAACAATTCTGATTATGTATAATAATTATGGTTGCGAGTATTTACATAGCTAATGGAATATATCATAGAAAAGAAAATTAAAAAAAAAAAGATCAATAAATGAATACCCTGTAATATATGTATGAACAAGGTGCAATGTGCATGCGCTATAAATTAAAAGAAAACAAACAAAACAAAACAAAAAACACTAGAAAAATGCCCAAATGACTTTTCCAAATACACAAACTAAGCATATTGTACAAATAAACAAAAATACAGTTTAAAAAAAAATAGAAGCAAAACAAACAAAATAAATATATCACAATGACAAAAAAGAAAAGAAAAAAAAGAACAGCACCCGAACAAACAAAATGTTGCCAGCAATTGAATGTTTCTCCCTTCCTACCCAATGCATGTATAGTTAATTCCATATTCATTTTGCACAGTTTGCCTGCAGCAGCTGTATCTGGAACTCGTTGATCTATATCGATAAAGTAACGCAACTGAAAACCAATTATCTTTGAATGGTACAATACAGGCAAACAAATTGATTGTTAATGATATGATATGACGATGACGTAGATGTCTGTGTATGTAAAAGGCACGCAATGCATAATCAGTTACAGACATACATACATACATACGTACATCCATACATATACACATGCATACAAACATATAACGAAGAAAAAACAAAAAAAAAATCAAAATCATATATATTGTATTGGAACAACTATCGAAACTTAGCTGTTAACAACATTTTAATTCCTCCCACTCGATTAATGTTTTTCTTTCTTCTAAAATTCTGTTTAGTTCCATTTAAACAAATTGAATACTTATAATAAATATATATATAGTATATATGTATATACTACAAATAACATTTAAAATATAAATAAAAAATGAAACTTGTTATACAAATGCCAAGAATTGTACATTTATTGATTAGTCTCTTTTTATAAATGTGTCGAGATCCTTATGAATCCTTTTTACATAAATAGTGAAACCAATTTGATAGCTGTCTGTTCGGTCAAACTAATTTGAATATAACTGATGTGAATGATCAGCTGTTAATTTGTAAACCTATCACTACTTTACATAATTCTGTTAAGCCTTATTCACTGATGTAAACACTATATTGTCATTTTTGTAAATATCGATAGTTATCACTATCGAAGAGTCCGAGTTTGTGATACGAGCAAGACAGACGCGCGCTTCTGTTCGAATATAAAATAAACTTCCTAATTATTAAATAGTTTAAACACCGCCCAGATCTGAAGTTTCATGTGTGCATAAAAAACGCTTTATGCATCAAACATTTTGGCGCCCAACGTGGGGCAGTGTTTAAACAAATTATTAATAAACAATTGGACAATTTCGTATCTCGTTACGCTAACAAATTCGACTTGCGCGTATACACAAACTAAATTATTTTCGACTTGGATTCCAATTGCTTGCAATACTTAGTTGCAACAATTAAACCATCAAACTCGTCAGAAAAAAGTTAAAATCGGTTAACTAAACGCATCACAAAGTTCGTCACAGCACCAATCATCCACATGCACATAACCTAAAGTAACGGTTATTGCATTGTGTCTACATATTCGTTTTGCTGACCTTCAACGCCGTTTTCGTTCGTCTTCTTTCACAACGTCGCTGCTCTTATCGCATTTTTCGCTTCTGCTAAAACGGCCAGTGCGCTGCTCGCAATCGTCGCTTCAGTCGCTGCCTTTAGTAGTTTGTCTCAAATTCGTTCTTCGTTCGCTTGTGGTCTTTGTGTAAGAGGTGCAACTGTGATCGAAACCGTTGTAGTTCATATACATAAACACAACTCGCTCTTTTTTTTCGTCGTTTTTGGTGCGTCAAGCAGAGGTCAAGCTCCGCGCCACATTCTCTTCGATTTCGTTACACATCATTAAATATGTCGCATTCCTTGGATGACTACCGACGCTAGCGTGCAAATATCAAAAGGAACATTTCGCGCATTAAAACCTTGGTCGATGGACAATCTGGAGAACCTTCTAAAAGGTCACCTGCTGATCTTCAATGTCGTTTAGGCATTTTGGAATCGTACTTTAAGCAATCGTTGGCTGTTCAATCGGAAATAGAAACTCTGGATCCAATTGATAATGGGCGCGCTGAACTGGAAGACAACTATGTATACATCAAGTTGGCAATTAAGAAATTGCTTGGTGAAGATTTAAATAGTGCAGTCATTGATGACGCTGCATCACACGTCGCTTACCATTCTCAACCAATACGTCTGCCTAGTTTATCCTTGCCCACATTCGATGGCAATCATTTGGAATATAACAACTTCATTTGCTCGTTTAATCAAATCGTGAACAGAGCGCAAGTAACAAACATTGAGAAGTTTAACTATCTGCTCAACTGCTTAAAGGGTGCTGCTCTGGAGTGCGTGAAGGCATTTCCAGTCACTAATGAAAACTATGCTAAGGCCTTAGAAAAATTAAAGTCTCGGTATGACAAGCCAGCATTGATATTTACAGAAACAATATCGTCTATTTTTCAATTGCCTTCAGTTAATTCATCAAATGCTACTCAACTACGTTCGTTAATCGATAATGCATCGGCATTATTTAGTTCGCTTTCGTCCTTGGGCTCCGACATTGACATAGCTCAAGCCATGTTAATCTATGTGGTTCTAGATAAATGCGACCAGGAAACTAGAAACAAATGGAATTTATCGCTAGATTATACAACAATCCCGACTTGGTCTCAGTGCATCCAAGTAATGGAGCGTCATTGTCAATTCCTGTTATCCAAGGGCTCAACAACTAACCAAATGCATTTAAAGCAGATTCGTAATCCTAGCAAAGAACATAACTCGTCTTTCGCACTTGCTACCGCTGCTTGTGCATTGTGCTTAAGCTCAACTCACAAATTGATGGCTTGCGAACAATTTTAAGCATTGGATGCGCTGCAACGTTTTGATGTCGTCAAACGTCACCGACTGTGTCTTAATTGTTTGTCTAAGGGTCATCAAATGGCCGATTGCCCTTCAACAAATCGCTGTCGCCATTGTCAGAGATCGCACCACACCTTGTTACATAACAACAAGTTACATAACAACAAGTTACATTCAACCAACACAACAAAGCTCTTCGCCAGCCACCGCCGCAGTAGCACACAATCATTCGCAATTCAAAAACCATAATCTACCTCAGGTTCTATTAGCAACGGCTATGGTCATGGTCAGAGATTCAACTGGCACCTACAGACTAGGCCGTGCTCTACTGGACTCGTGTTCGCAGGTGAATTTCGTCACCGACTCGTTCGTTCAGAAGCTTCGTCTAAAAAGAGAGAAGCACGATGTGCAAATCAGCAGTATTGGCAATGCACATACAGACATCAGTTCTCTTACAACTACTTCAATAAAATCTCGTTTGTCATCCTTTGAACTTTCGTTAAACTTTTGCATCACCTCGCATATAGCTTATCAGCCGGACATCAATATCGACATTTCAACATGGAAAATTCCAGAAAATATTGCTCTGGCAGATGAATCTCGACACATCGACATGCTTTTAGGAACAGAAGCATTCTTCGACATTCTGTCAGTGGGCCAAGTTAAACTCGGTACAAATGGTCCCATGTTTCAAAAGACGCTGTTTGGATGGGGGTAGTGACAGGCAAGTGTCACCCGCAACATTCTCGAGAGCTTGCTGCTAGCTTTAAGCTTGGCGCCACTTCAATTGACGATCACCTTAAACGTTTATGGGAAATAGATTCAATTGAAACATCAAATGTGTTGTTGAAACCAGAACATCGAGCTTGTGAGGAACACTATAATAAAACGACTGTTATAAATGACAGTGGTCGCATTGTTGTAAAGCTGCCGTTTAAAAACAATCCCAGTCAGCTTGGTCATTCATTCGACATAGCACGCCGCAGATTTCTCAGCTTGGAACGCCGTTTGGCACAATCTTCGGAACTTCGTTTACAGTATTGTCAATTCATGGAGGAGTATGACCGTTTGGAACACATGTCGCTGGTCACAGAACCAAACTTATCGGAACCTCACTACTACATACCCCACCATTGCGTTTTAAAACCCGGCAGCGAATCCACAAAGCTTCGAGTGGTCTTCGACGCCTCGTGTCGGACATCCAATCAAACTTCGCTCAATGATCATTTACTCGTCGGCCCTACCTATCCAAGATGATTTATATTTGCTGTTGTTGCGTTTCAGACTACATCGTTATGCCATAACAGCTGATGTAACCAAGATGTACAGGCAAGTAAATGTTGACTTAAATGATCGCAAATACCAGTACATACTTTGGCGAGCTCTTCCAGATGAACCACTTCGCACTTATCAACTCAACACGGTTACATATGGAACTGCCTCGGCTCCATACTTAGCCATACGCAGCCTGCATTATTTGGCAGATCTGTATCGAACTGAGTATCCAATCGGTGCTGCAGTCATCAAATCATCGTTCTATGTAGATGACCTTTTATCTGGAGGTGATGACATACAAACTGTTCGCACAATCAAGGATCAAGTCACGGAAATTCTGCATCGTGGTCACTTTCCGTTATCCAAGTGGCATTCAAATCATGACCAATTCATCGAAAACTTCGCTAACAAGGATTTCAACACTTGTGACAACGGATTGACCAGCGCACTTGGTGTCAGCTGGAATCAACACACCGACATGCTGCTTTTCCACTTCAAACCCAAAAATCATTTCGTCGACCGTCACCAAGAGGACCATCCTGTCTATTGCATCAGCTTTGTTCGACCCTCTCGGCCTGGTGGCACCACTCATAATCGTCGCAAAGATCATCCTACAAGAGCTCTGGCTTGCAGGGCTTACTTGGGACGAATCAGTACCACAGCATCTTGAACTGGCCTGGAAGAAGTGCCTGGAATCATTCCAAACCATTTCGTCACTTGCTGTACCCCGATACTGCAAACAGGTCAACCAAAGCTCATTTCAATTGCATGGATTCTGCGACGCATCGATTCGAGCATACGGCTGTGCCATCTATGTGCGATCGGAATCTGCTTGCGGAAAAATTGTTGCTCGTCTTCTCACTGCTAAGTCCAGAGTGGCCCCGGTAAAGAAGAAATCGCTCCCCAAACTGGAATTATGTGGAGCACATTTGTTGGCACAAGTTTACAACAAAATTAAGTGTATTTTCGCCGAAGAACCACATGCAGTATACTTCTGGACGGATTCGCAAATTGTTTTACATTGGCTGGAACAACATTCAGTTACGTTATCAGCATTCGTCGGAAATCGAGTTTCTGAAATTCAGGACTTGACTTCAAACGGACATTGGAGATTCGTACCAACGGCATCAAATCCTGCTGACATTGTTTCTCGAGGTGCCACCACCTCTGATCTACAATCATCTATTTGGTTCTCAGGACCAGCATTTTTAACCCAACATCAGGAACTTTGGCCAATATCAGGCACCATCAGCAACATTGATATGCAAGTAGTCAATGCCGAACAACGCAAAGCCACATACGTCGCCACAATGGCTCATAACCATATCCTGGAGAAACTGACCAACATCAGTTCTTACAATCATTGTGTTCGCACTGTCGCCTACATGCTTCGCTTTGTTCAAATCACACGTATGAAACGTAAATTTGAAACAATTTTGTCACCCGAGGAACTACGGAATGCATCTAATTGCATAATTTGGAACATCCAGCATTTATCATTCGTCGAAGACATTCGCCAATTGCAAAAAGATCAACCACTTAAGAGTCATCTAAAGTTTCTCAATCCTTTTCTAGATCGCTCCACAGGATTTTCACTTATCAGAGTCGGCGGCCGGCTAGAGAACGTTGACGTTGAAGACTTCGAAAAACATCCGATATTGTTGCCCAGTAAATCGCATTTCGTCTGGATCTATGTGCGGCATCTACATCTTCGCAACTGCCATGCTGGACCTAAAGCTCTAATGGCACTCATTCGCTTGGAATGTTGGATCGTAAATGCCAGGGACTTGGCACGTCGCATCGTGCGCACCTGCACGGCGTGTGTTCGGTACAAGCCAAAATTGGAAAGGCAGCTTATGGGATCTCTGCCAGTGGAGCGCCTTCGACCAGAACACAAATTAGCCATTTTACCGATGGAGGCTTGATGTGTTGAAAGCAGATCCTTTCAAGGTGGCCGGGATGTTCGGTCAAACTAATTTGAATATAACTGATGTGAATGATCAGCTGTTAATTTGTAAACCTATCACTACTTTACATAATTCTGTTAAGCCTTATTCACTGATGTAAACACTATATTGTCATTTTTGTAAATATCGATAGTTATCACTATCGAAGAGTCCGAGTTTGTGATACGAGCAAGACAGACGCGCGCTTCTGTTCGAATATAAAATAAACTTCCTAATTATTAAATAGTTTAAACACCGCCCAGATCTGAAGTTTCATGTGTGCATAAAAAACGCTTTATGCATCAAACACTGTCCTTATTGAGGAGTAGATCTGCATTCAAGAATTATGGGGTCATCTCTGCGCTCAAGCACTTAAATAAATATCACTTGCAGAGCAGAGCCATCGGAAGAGGGTCGCAACAACAACAAATAGTTTTCAAACAATCCAAAGTTTTAAGGCTTTATTCCGTTTGAGGAATTTCCAAGTCACGTCACAGGGATATTTGTATACTAGGCTAAGGCAGCACTGGGCAGGTCTGGTTTATTAGGTGGCCAAATGGGCGTCAGTTCGCTAAGTGCCACATCGTACAGCAGGTTCTGATACTCCTCGAGCAGAACTAAAATATATAGAATATACGGATTAATAATTAATGTATATAAATAAATCTATATCTGCTTACAATTGGGGTCCGTCTTCCACTGATCGAATAGGGATTGACGCGAGTGAATCTGTTTAGTGGTCAGCGCCCACTTAAAGCGCTGCACCTTGTCATTGAGACTAGACCAGCTCTTGATCAGTGAGGCTGGCGTCGACTTCAGTTTGGGCTTGAAGGTAGCCAGTGGCGGGCAAACGATCCCATCGAGCAGGAACATGCCAAAGTAGCTGCAAATGGACGCCAAAAAGATTAATGGATGGGAGTTGTGTACATGTTGTGTAAATGAACTTACCAGCAGGCCTTATCATTGAGCGGCATCTCTACTTCGCCAAGGGGCAGCTGCCAGCCGGCTTTGCCGAATGTGGCATCTACATGACAATAAATTTGGCCCTTTGTCGCATCGTAACGTGGCGCTGGATCGTCAAGCACCTGCCGTATGTTGCACAGCATCGGCACATAGAGCAGCAGCCACTCTGGCTCGATAGCGGTGATGCCGCGTATAAACATCTTGTTGCTGTCGCCATGCAGCAGCTCGTAGGCCTCCTGATAGACGATCCAATCGGGCGATGTTTGCCTCAGCACCGAGGTGGCATGGAGAAACGCCGGCTGTTCCATGTCTGCACAATTGTAGGCGTACTTCAGACGTCGCCGCTCCTCCTTATCGCTAATCTCATCGAGCGGCACCTTGCGCGCCACTCGATCACCCATACCAGCTAACAGTATCTGCCGGAGGAAACGGGCCTGTGCATTGCTGGGCGGCTTAAGTTGCGGATCAACGCATAGCTCTACATCGCTGACATTCAGATTGATTTCGTTGGTAAGCTGGACGCGCAACTTGCGCACCTCATTGATGGCCTTGGGACGCAGCCCATACGCCTCACAGAATTCAGCCAGCTTGCCCCGGGAGCCCGCATATTCAGCTGCACCAACGGCACGTAGCAGCACCATGGGATCGCCCAGCAGCCTGTAATTGCCACCGGCCGCCCAGCTCATGTTCCTCTGATTAAATTTGTTGGAGGCGGATGGCACATTGTCTTCCCCCTGCACTCCCTTATCGATGAGCAGCTCCTGCACAGAGAGCGCCGCCACCAGACACACCGTGTACGGCAGCAACTGTTGCTGATTGGACAGCGCCAGCATTTTGCCGAAACGCGGCGAGACGGGAAATCGTGAGATGACCTGACCCAGCTGAGTGACAGCTGGCGGCAGATCCGTTGTGACGCCGCCACTTATCGATTTCAGGGCGCCCAGGATAGTCAACCTATGCTCGGCGGCGTGCAGCTGCAGCCGATCGGGTGGCGATGGAAATGGAAAGTGCACCACACGATCAATGCCCATGCAGCGCATCTGAAGCATCAAATCATCGACGGGCTTCTGCTGTATATCCGGCTGACTAAAGTCGGCAAAGAGGTCATTGTAAACGGCGCTGGAATATAGGCGATAACAATGCCCCGCACTGATGCGTCCGGCACGACCAGTACGCTGATCGGCTGACGCTTTGGATGTGTAGGTGACGACAAAGGCACTGACACCGGTCAGCTTGTCATAGAGACGAGTCTTCTGTCTGCCGCTGTCGACAACGTACTTAATATGCGGTATGGTTAACGATGTTTCCGCCACATTGGTGGCCACAACGCAGAGGCGACACCCCTCGGGCACTGGCTGAAAGATGCGCTGCTGCTTTTCCGACGAGAGTAGCGAGTAGAGCGGCAGCACCCACAACGGTTGTTTGGTTGACGCCGCATCAGTCAGTTCATTTAACTGATCATCCTCAAGCTGATCATGGTCCTCCGGATCGGAGTCATTATCGGCAACATCGTGCATATCCGCCTCTGTATCATCGCCGGGCAATTTGTAGTCATCCAAATTGATTTTCGGCAATGAGATTTGATTGAGAAACTTTTTCTTGGACTTGCGCATATTGCGTATGGTACGTTTTAGATCAAACTCCTTTTCCTTTTCCGGCTCCAGCTCCTGCTCCTTCTGTTGATCGTGCTCCTGCTGCTGTCCTTTGTAGGGAAATGCGCGTCGAAGCTTGCGTACCAGTTGATTAACCTCTTGCTGTCCGGTCACAAAGATCAAAATGCCGCCCTCGGGCAGCTTGGCATGAATCTTGAGCGTCTTGCGATACGCCTCAGCCACATAGTCATCCGGTGTGCGCTTCTGAAAGTGTATGGTCACTGGATATTGTCGCGCTTCCACTTTGATCAACGGCGGCGGCACCTTAAATAGTCGTGTATTCTCTGTAAAATCACTGACACGCAGCGTGGCGGACATGATGATCAGCTTCAGCGGATTGGAGCGCTTATGGCGCAGTGGGACAATGCGCGACAACAGACCGACCAGTATATCCGTGTACACGCTGCGCTCGTGCGCCTCATCCAGCACAATAACCGAATACTTGCTGAGCAGAAAATCGGTTTCGATCTCCTTGAGAAGGACGCCGTCGGTCATGAATTTAATGCGTGTTGCTGGCGTCACATTGCCCTCGAAGCGTATCAAATAGGACACCTCGCTGCTAGGCAGATTCATCTCATGCGCCACACGCTTCGACATTGCTATGGCGGCAACGCGACGCGGCTCTGTGATGCCAATCATCTTGTGCTGGGCATAGCCAGCCTCGTATAGAAACTGTGGCAGCTGTGTGGTTTTGCCGGAGCCCGTCTCACCGGCAACAATCACAATCGGATGCTCATTGATCAGCTCCATAACCTGCTGCTCTTCGGCGAGGATGGGTAGACGTAAACGCGCAGCCTGCACCTCGTCCGTGCGATGCACTGGCACATAGACTGTCTGATGTGGTATAACTGCCGGTGCCGTTGCAGCTGGAGATGTCTTTGGCTTTGGCTGAGGCATCGGCTTGGCTGGTTGCTGCTGCTGCTGTTCAACGGCCACCGCCTCGGGTTCAGGTTTAGCTTGCGCCTCTGATGCAGATGGGCTGCTGTCGCTATCACTTTGACTGTCGCTCTCATCCGTGGAGTCGTCAGCATTTATTATATTTGGATTTTTCCGTTTGGCATCCAGTGCCTCCTGCTCTTCGATGAGGAGTTTGCGCTTGCCAGCACCCTTGATACCATTGATGCGCCTACCCAGGTTTTGCTGCTGTTCGACCAGCTGCTGCGATTGTCGCGACTGTTTTTTCGCCAAAACTTCGTCGATATTCTGCAAACGCTTTAATCCCACTGTTTGCGCCTGGCTAATCGATGTGTATTGCTGCAATTCGGCTACGGGTATTTGCACAGCAGCCAAATCTATCAACAGTTGTGCGCGCTGCAAGCGAAACAGACATTTGCGGTTACGATGTGTGACGACAAAGGGGTTATCTCACAAGCATTACTTACGCCCTCCTTCTTCTTCTTCTTGTCGACAATGGACTGCAAATGTTTACGCTGCTTCTTGGTGAGAATTTTGACATTCTGTCGTTTCTCGATTTGGATTTTGGTGGAGCGCTTCTGTGAAGGTAGGACGAGAGCGTTGGCCTCATCGTAACCAGTGGGAATGCCACTCCAACTGTCTCCGACAATATCCTCAGTTTCGATTTTGATCTGTTGGACGACATTGATATATTGGTATAGTGGTTTTGTACAGGCGATAATACGCTTAAACAATATTAACTCACATTCTTTACAGCCGAATTGTCGACAATAGTTTGCGGCGTTTGCCGCGCCTTGGCATTATATACTTTTTTGCCCATGATTATTTTGAGGTAAACATTTGTTGCTGCTGTCTCTAGTTTAACGCACGTGCAGCCTGATCGGGCGTGCTATCGATTGTGCTATCGATTTATTAATTGAAATAGTGGGATAACAAAACATCGCAGCTTTCGTTATCGTTTGCAGTCCCAATATCGATAGATTGGCATTGTCATCGCTAACTAAGCAGAAGCGCCGACAAAATAACACAACTAATGGATATTTTCGTAATCATTATCAATACATAATTATAGATTAAAAGATAATCGTTGTGGATATGGCGCACACGCAATCCTCAGGTAATTATGATGTGTCTAAATATTTAGAAACAACTATATTCTTATGCATCACCAAATAGCAGCAAAGCGCGCCAAGATGGAAACGAAACACAAGCACCTATTGGAAGATGATGGTGAGAATAGCGATTAAACCTATATGTGTAGTTGTACATATATATATAGAAGATACTATTGTTTATATATATATATATATATATATGTATGTATGCAGAGACACCGTCCGTGTTCAATCCGAAGTATCGCGTCTGCCCGTATCTGGACACGATCAATCGCAATTTGCTCGACTTTGATTTTGAGAAATTGTGCTCGATTTCATTGACGCGGATAAACGTTTACGCCTGCCTCGTGTGCGGTAAATATTTCCAGGGGCGTGGCAACAATACGCACGCCTACACACACTCGGTGGGTGAGGCGCATCATGTGTTCCTCAATTTGCATACGTTGCGCTTCTACTGCCTCCCGGACAATTATGAGATCATCGATTCGTCGCTGGACGACATCAAGTATGTCCTCAATCCGACATTTTTGCGCAACGAGATCAGCAAACTGGACCAGGTGCAGCCGAAGCATTCACGCACCGTTGACGGCATCCTCTATCTGCCCGGGGTCGTCGGTCTAAACAACATTAAGGCAAACGACTATTGCAATGTGGTCCTCCATGCCTTGTCGCATGTCAGCCCGCTGCGCGATTACTTTCTACGGGAGCAGAGCTATGCGACTATCAAGCGACCGCCGGGTGATTCAATGTTTACCCTGGTGCAGCGTTTCGGCGAACTGATGCGCAAAATGTGGAATCCGCGCAATTTTAAGGCACATGTTTCACCGCATGAGATGCTGCAGGCGGTTGTGCTGTGGTCAAGTAAACGTTTTCAAATCACCGAACAGGGCGATCCTATTGATTTTCTATCCTGGTTTCTCAACACACTGCATCGCGCCCTCAAGGGCAATAAGCAGCCAAATTCATCGATACTGTATAAAATATTCTTGGGTGAAATGAAGATCTACACGCGTAAAATTCCGCCCGTTGAGCTGGACGATACAGCCAAGCAGCAGCTGCTCGGTACGGATGAATATAAAGATCAGGTGGAGCAGACGAATTTTATTTATTTAACCTGTGATTTGCCGCCACCACCGCTGTTTACCGATGAGTTTCGAGAGAATATAATACCGCAGGTGAATCTGTATCAGCTGTTGGGCAAATTCAATGGCAGCTCCGAAAAGGAATACAAAACGTATAAGGATAATTTTATGAAACGCTTCGAGATCACACGACTGCCACAATTTATAATCTTGTATATCAAGCGCTTCACCAAGAACACATTTTTTCTCGAAAAGAATCCAACAATTGTCAACTTTCCCATCAAGTAAGTGGATGTAATTTAAAACTTAATACATATTTTCTTTAACATTTTCCAATCTGTTGGCAATGTGTGTGTCCATTTGCAGAAATGTGGACTTTGGCGACATTTTGGGCATGAAGCAGCGGGATAAGGGGATCAAGGATACCAAATATAATCTGGTTGCGAACATTGTGCACGATGGTGATCCAAAGAAGGGCACTTATCGCGTTCACATACTCCACAAGGCCAACGGGCAGTGGTATGAGATGCAGGATCTGCATGTCACCGAAATACTGCCACAGATGATCACACTCACCGAATCCTACATTCAAATCTATGAGCGCTGTCCCGAGCCTTAGCATTAATTACATATTACATATATCTTCTATATACATATATATATATGTATATCCAATTTGTATACAAATTGTAAAATTAAATCAACTATCAGCTATGTGTGCTTGTGTGTGTGTGAAATTAGCTATATTTGTTTTTTTTTTTTTTTTGTGGAGGCACCTTCACCCTTCCCATTCCCAGTTTCCACGAAGCGCATGCGTTGTGGCCCAGTTGTTGTCTCAGCCATTGTGGCTTAAAAATCGATGTGAAAGTGTTTCTTTGTTTGTTTGCTGATTAGTCAGAGTCGAGGCACAGCCACTAATCGCACGTCATGGCGGAGCACAACATGAGCTATGAACAGGAATGCCAGAGAGCCGAATTGCTCGGACAAGAGCCACCGGATCAGGCGGAATTCGAGCGACAACGTTCCGCACGCATCGAACAGCAAATGGCCGAAATGGAGGTCGCCGAGGCAACCGTAAGTCGATTTTCATCTTCACCATGTACTGCCTGCCAAAGTTGATGCTGCATGAAAAGTTTTCATCAAGGATTTGGCAAAGTGTAAAAGGGGCGATTCTCTGATGAGTCACAAACATATTTGTTGTTTTCATTGTTTTTTGTAAATAATTGAACCGAGTCCCTTTGCCAAGAGAGCTGTTGCCAAGTAGTTACTAGATAGTTATGTGATGATTACAGATGCTCGAGGAGCAGGAGGAATCACTGCGTGGCGCCGGCGGCAAACTGGACGAGCTAAATAGCATTTTGAGTAGTACGCAGCAACGCTTAAATCGCTTCAAGCAGACCGCATGCGGCAGCCTCTCCAATCTATTTGCACGTGGCGGCAGCCTCAGTGGCGCCAGTGATGTACCCAACAATGAAAGCGGCGGTGCCGTCAGCGGAGACGGCGAAGAACCAACTAGGCAGCAACCCGTGGAACGGCAACCAAAGCCACTGCCGCTGGGACCGCCAACTGCCGCAGAAGTGGCGGCCGCCAAGGAAGCCAAGAGTCTGAAAATGGATGGGCAGCTGGACAAGCTGGATATGCTGATTAACAAGGCGGATAATGCGCAGCTGGCGATGAGCGAGCAGACAAAGCAGATGCGTCGCATGGCCAAGTAAAAATCATACTTAATGAATGGATTGGATATCATCTTTATTCGTTCTGCTCCAAGAAACATAAATGTGAACACATGCGTTGCCCTGAATCACATAAAAAAAACGTTAAACATAAGTCGAGATTTTCAATCACTAATGTTGCAAAGTTCGTCTTTGCATTAAGTTAATAATATATATATAATAAATATATCTGTTTATGTAAATATGTATGTCTTATACTTAATACTTGTTGCTAAATATTAATCAAATTAAAATCATCAGATCAAATAAACTAATTAACATATTCCATACAAAAACAAAAATAAACATTTCTCGAATCATCAGAAAAAAAACAACATATATTTAGATTGGGATGGATCTGGCCGATCTGGTTGGCTCCAGCGATTGCCTGCTGGGCTGGTGTTATTTCTGTTGTGGCCAGCGTTTGGCCAGATTTTTTTCATAGACCATAATCGGTGCGGATTTGTGCAGCAACATTGATTTCAGCTCGCTATCCGAGTGCTCATCATCGCTTTCATTATCCGCATCCTCTTCATCCAAGCTGACAACCAGACCCGCATCAGTCTCTTTCTCTCCAAGCTTTGATTTTGGTTTTGGCTTTGGCTTTGAAGACAAAGCAAACAAAAACAACAAATCAATGGAATTCAGACAAATGTAAATAAATAAATGGCGTACCTTCTTTGCACACCTCTTGTGCTGCAGCTGGCGATGGAGCAGCTCCTGTTCGTCACTCTCGTAGAAGAAGTAGGTGAGGCGCAGCTTCTCCTCGGAGTTATTGTACCTCCAGTCGTTTGGTATTAGGGATGCATTGCGATCGAATCGCTGCAGTAGCTCCGCAAATAGATACGGCGATATGGACAGTTTGGGTACGGTTTGGTGCTGTTGCTCCTGGTGGTGCACCCACTGCTGCAGCCACTGTCGATCAAAGTGACAGCTGCCGTAGTCGCGAAAGTATAGCTTGCAAGCGCGATGGAAGCAGACTTCATCTAAATCTTCATCATTTGGAATGCGGCGCAGTACGGCCAATTGTGTTTCGCGCACTTGGATGAGCATATAGTGATCATGGCCATCTGGCATTGTGGTGGTTAGCAGAGCGCGTCTGCCTTGTGGACTGAATTGTGTCTCTGCAAGTGGCCACAGGCTGCTCAACAGGCGGATCATCAAGTGTGTTACGGTCGCATGCTTGAACAGCTGGCGTGTCAACCCACTGCTACTCCCATTCCCACTCTCATTATCATTCTCATTGTGGGATCGCAACGGGAGCCAACGCAGTGCATCTGCCCACAGCTTGGCAGCGGCGCCCGATTCAATACTCGAACCGAGCATCCACATACATCGCTTGCAGTACAGATTATCTGAGCAGTTGCTGATGCGACTCTGCAGCACACACATGTTGAGCACAATGTGATTGAGGCCATAGAATATGTGGGTGGCACTGGGCACCAGCACACTGGACGCCAACTGTTGCTGACCAGATGTGCCGTGATTGTGGCAGAAGAATTCACTGGGATCGAACAGGCCGCTGGGTAATTCGCGCAGTCGATTGTAACAGCAGCCGGGCACCAGTTCGTACAGACACTTGCTGCAGTGCAGCGACAAGTGATCCTGCCGCTCCACAAAGCCGAGTTGCAACGGCATCAATTGTGACACCTTCGGCCCGCTGCCCGTTCTATAGAGTTCGACTAGATCGATTTTGGTGTAATTGAAACGGAAGCTGATATGACAGCCGCTGGCATTGAAAAGTGACAAATGATTAATGTCCATGCCCCAGCTTTTGTGTCGCACGACGAATTCGCTTTTGCCGTTCTCCACAACAAACATGTCGTCCTTATTGATGATGAGGCGCGTATTTTCGCAATTGCTTATGGCCTCATTGAATTGCAGGCATATTTGGCCGCAGCACAGATTTGGACGGAATTCAATGACCACTGCCTTTAAAGGCATTTTTGGCGGTGATTCGGGTGTCCCTTAGCAAATTATTAAGTAAAAGTGACGCCGAAATTGTTTGATGCCGCGCGAGTCTGCATCCAACTATCGATGTCCATGAAATATCGATGTTCAATGCTAGTTCAATTCAGCGATAGGCAGGGCACTGCATTACCATGTCAACGGCGGTATTGCAAAAATCGATAAATTTTTTGCACGCCTGTAATCGCCAGTTGCCAGCGATAGTTGAACAATCACTAGTGCTAACGACAGGTGGCATCGCTTGAGCTGCAGCTGTTTGAGCAACAGGAAAATATTGAATATGTACATACATATGTACATAGGTATTTTTGGCGCTCAAGCAATTAAAATTTTGTTAAAGTATAAATGGTAATGTAGATGCCTAAGCTTTAATTAATTAACTAATGCTAGGCACAAAGAAATTTGGTTTATTTTCTTATTTTTCCTCCAATCAAATTACTTTTGGAGTACAATTAGCGGCATCTGTGAATATATATTAATAAACGCATCTTACATCATTAAGTGTCTGCTTGTACAGATTATTTTCAGAAATATTTGTGTACCAAATGTTTAGAAATTACAAGTGCCAGCATCATATTATATATATACTGCGTTTCTTAAATTGAATTTTATGACATTCATGCTTGTAATATAACGATGTTTTGTAAAGTAAATTTTTCGTTAACATTGCTCATTATGCATTTCAACTTAATATTTTATTAGAAATAGTTCCTAACTAAGGCTATAAACAAATAGTCATTTTATTATTTGGATTCAAATAATAGTGCTACATGCTTTCTTTATATCTAAATTTACTTGATATATTTAATCGCCCTGCTACCGTGAGTGCTAGATCTGGAAACACATCGATGGTAGCATCGATGAATTTATGGTTTTTTTTTCATGTTGATTTCAAGCATCGACGTTTTTTTTGAAACATCGAGCGTGTTTGCAACCCTACCAAGTGTTGGCGCCAATAAGAAAGAGCGTCGCTGAAGCATTGGAAATTAATGAAATGTGATTTGCAGGAAATATACTTTAATGTATTCGTATTTTGTATTGTAGAATCGTCACAGAACAACGATATGGCAAACGTCGACCATACAGACAGAAAAAGAACGGAAAACAACACACTCCGCGCCCATCGCTTAATATTTAAAATCGATAAGACTCGATACAAATCGGTTAAAACAGTTAGTCGATATCTCGATGTTTTTTACATCACTAGTACGAACGCAAACGCGATTTTTGTGATGGATAAAAACAAAGTCCCGTAGAGATTCATGAAAACTGTGTAAAAATGCAGCAAACGCATACTGAAATTATACTAAATTCAGCATTGGTTAATAACTAGCAAATTCGAGTTCATAAGCTGTGTGACAAAGCAAAAATATTTCGATACGGGGAACAAAAGGTTTTTTCAACGTTTTCTTTAACGCATTTCGTGCACACACATACACATTTGACCACACATACAGAAATTGATATATGTATATCAATATATTGATGTTGTGCTGTTGTCGTTTCTGTGTATGAGTGTATGTGTGTGTGTGTGCGGGAGCGGTGCATTAGTGTATTTATGTATGTATCTATGTGTGTGTGTGCGTGCGTGCGTTCAGTATTTCCCGTCTGCCAGAACAGGCTAGTGCGACAAGGAAAGAAATAGTGCGAGCTCGCGCGCAGGTTTCGCGACAGGGTATAAAGAAGGATGAAAGGAGCTGGCAGAGATGAGCAAAAAGCGTAAAAGTGAAAAATAATTAAAGGTTGCTAAAGGGACGCGCGCACGGCACGACAACGGCTGCGACGACGTTAGCGGCAGCAGCAGTGGAAACTACAAAGCAGCTGGTCCTGCTGCAACAGCAACAAAGCCACAAACACATACACATTGCTACTTATGTATGTATGTATGTGTGTGTGTGTGTATGTGTACGTGTATATACATAAAACTGTGAGACCAACAACAATTGGCCATTTTGGCGTTCTCTATTTTGGCAGTCACACACACACGCATACACACACTCATGCATTCACAAATGCAAATTCAAATACACAACGCAGACAAATATACAACACAGACAACTACACAACACTAACATACACACAACACTAACATACACACAACACTAACATACACACAACACTAACATACACACAACACTAACATACACACAAACACATACATACAACACACATACACACAACACTAAATACACACAACACACATGCACACACCACATACACACACATATATATATACACACACACACACATACATCCATACACAATCGCAGGCACTGCTCCCCCAGTGTCTCTCTCTCGCACAGTCTCTCGCTGGTGCTGCTGCTGTGGGAGGTACAAATTCACATAGCCGTGAAAAATAGCATGAAACACAACAACGACAGTAAACAATAGGCAGCATCAACGCAACGCAACGCGTTCAGTGTTCGCTTGTCTGTGTGTGCATATTCTTCTTCTTGCTAGTCCTCTTCGTGTCTTCGACTTTTGTTTCTTTTTTTTTTTTAATATGTATTTTGTATTTTTGGGCATTCCAACGCACCCCACCGTAGCCTACCTCAGCTCAGCTTCGTCCCGCCTCGATAACAGTGGCGCTCAGTCATCGGTCAGTTAAAAAGCTCGTGCGTATTGCAAGTGAATTACAATTACAGATGTGTCTTCGGCGTGACACGTTCTGAGCGCTCACAAAAACACACAAATAATGAATTAGAAAGAATAAAGCAGAAAGAAGGCGATAGTCGTGTTCATCAAACAAATTGTATCAAAATTCAATTTGTTAATAAAAAAATAAATAAAAAATTGCTCTTGGCATAATTATTAAACGGTGTTTTGATAGAGTGTGTAAAACTCGTGCTGTGTTGTGAGTCGAATTTTTAATTGCACGCACCCAAAACAGAGTTCAACAACAGACAAAATAAGGAATCAGAGCATTTGTCGTCTATATATATATATATATATGTATTTGTAAATAAATAGTTTTGAAATCAATTTAAGCAGCACTTGACAACTGAAAAGAAAACAGTAACAAAAATAACAACAACAAAAAAAAAAGAACACAAAGAACACGCTCATTATTTCGCCTTTTACACGAAAACTTGAGCGTCCCAAGAAGTAGAAGTAAATTGCACTTTATCAACAACTGAGAGAGAAAATAACAAACACAGAAAGTCAAAAAATAAAAATAAATAAACGAAAACCAAACCATATAAAATATCCATCCAAAAAGGAACAGCCAGAAAATAATCCGTGAAATCAACATTGACAAAAAGCTCACGAGACTTTTAAGAGCTCGGCTTCAACCTGGCGAATCGCAACGGCAGCAATAACAACAACAATAGAGCCGATGCCGCTGCTGGCGGCGCAGCCTCTGCAGCTGTAGCCGCTGCCGCTGGCCGCAACAACAACAACAATAATAATAATGCAGCTGCCGCCGGTGGTGGAGCAGGAGCTGCTGCAGGCGCTGGCGCCGATGCAAATGCTGCTGCCGCCGGTGGCGCTAGTGGCGGCAACGAGTGGATTCCCGAAGAAATGGATCGCTTCAGTTTCGACGACTCCATACGATTCGAGGAGGATTCACTCTGCAGCTGGAGCTCCGAGGCGGAATCGTTGTGCAACAATTGGCGGGGCTGGAAGAAGCCATCGAATTGCTCCATAACAATGGGCCCAGGCAACAATGGCATCGGCCTCAATCAAGGTACTGGGGGTCCCGTTGCCCACGCAACCGGCAACAGTGGAGGAGGCGCCACATTCGGCAGTGCATCATCGGGTTATGCCGGTGCACCCGGCGGAACAGGCAGCAGCAATGGCGTTGCCAACAACTCCTCGGCCACAGTTGCAGCCGGCGTTCATTGCGGTCGATATTTCGGTGAGTATATTTTCAAAGACGCCTATTAATTTTTGGGATGATTTAGTAAAATGGGTCATAAACCAATCCGATCCTATCCCATCTAAGTCCAAATCGAATCAAAGCTAATCATTAATTTCTGAAGAAGCTAGACCTAAAAGGTATAAGTAAATATATAAACTCAAATCGATCTTTGATAGTGTATAATCAGTATGATATAATAAAATTAGCTACCAAATGTCAAAGAGCGTTATGGGAACTCTGCTTGCCTCATATAAATTCAATATATACCGGGATGAATTGGCGATAATCCACAATAGTGTCCTACTCTGATCTGATTGTTTTTGTCTATAAAAGTGAAGACTTAAGTGTTCTATGCTTATTGCAACCTAATCAATTAGATGCATTAATTCTTTGATGCATGTCCCAAATTCATTCCTATGTGTGTGTGTTTGTACTATATTGTATGTATTAAGATTTATATGTACATGCGAAATTGGCTTAAAGTGGCTGCTACAACAAAAACAACTACAACTATTTCTGCCTGTGTCTCTTCTGTTTATCGCTAAAGTCAAAATCACGACTTTTGCGGCTGCATTTTGCTGCTGCCTTTGTCCATTTGGGTCCGTTACCTTCCTCCTCGCCTTTACCTTCTCATTCTGTCTGTGTCCCTCTGAGTTGTTTTTGAATACCCTCGTTTTATATATATATATATATGGATGTGTGTGTATGGGTGTGAGCCTCGTTCCTCACATTGTTTTTTGTGTTCTACGTTCGCGTCATGTGCTGTGCGCCGCCGCACCATTATCAACATATAATCTCAGCAGCGCTGCGACTGCGCTGCATTTGCTTTTCATTGCTCTTTGTTTTGCTGCTGTTGTTCCTGACCGTAAGTGTGTGTGTGTGTGCATTGGTACGCTAGTTTTTTGTTGTTGATATTTTTTTTTATTGGGGGCCATCTTACTAGGTGAGCGAGCACTGCCAGCTGCATTTTGTGCATTGAATGTGTGCGTGTAACTCAAAATACACACACACACACATTTATATGCATACGTACATCATGTGGTTATAAACCTGTGTTGTTTGTGGACTGTGTCTGAGTTAAAAAAAAAAAAAACAAAACAGCGCAAAAAAAGAAGAAAAAACACGTTAATGTGATGTCGCTCCTGCAATTTGCTTCTGCTGTCGTTTGTGTGAAGGAACCTTTCAAGGATAATTCCCAAATAAGTGTGTGTAATTGTTTACATTCATACACACATACATACATACATACTTATGTACATCGATTGCAGCACCTGCCTTGCCCCAGGAGGGACGACTTGAAATACCCTTAGGGTAATGTAAACAACTATTATTGACAATGTTTTGTGTGTGTGTGTGTTTGGCGTTGCCACATGCTAAATTAAATGAATAGCACAATACGGCTTTTAATTGATGGCTGACAAGTGACCGCAGCGAATTACACATCACACATACGCATAACGTTTGAGCTAACGTATTTGTCCATTATATATATATGCAATTTGTGGGCATATCGGTTTCCATGCACATCCGGAAATACGAGCAAGCCACGAGCAATACACTTGTTCCAAACCGCGGAATTTTGACCTCATATTTACTATTGTTTGTTTTGATAACCTGAATTGTTCTCGAAGCAATTACATTTAAAGTGGCAACGCTAGCAAGAACAACAACAATAACAATGCGACTTTTGATTTGCAACAAAAAGAAGTGAAATGCGTTCAGTGCTTTTTTGCAATTGCTCCTGCCTGCAACTACAATGTAACAATGGTAACAGAGTCAGCAAATGTTAAACGAATTCAAAGTGAAATAGGCATGAATAATAACTCTTGACGCTTGCGAAAAATGACTTTGGATGAAATGGTGCCAGAGTGTCTGAAATTAAGCGACAGCGAACAACCGAACGAAGGAAAAAAAAGCGTATCAACGAAAACAAACAAGCGATGCTCTAGCCGTATTGTATGTGTGTGTGTATTGACAACCGACAAAAACTTATAAATCGATATCGAAAGAAGTACCATATTAGCAATCAGTCTTATTGATAGTGAAAGACGGCGAAACAGGTTTAATTAAAAACTTAAATTCAGCTGTTTATATATGTATATCTATATGTATATGTGTATATATGCACATATGCACTGTGTAGGCGAACTTGAACTTTGTTTTCTTGTCGGCTGTGCGCCTGACCAACTTTGTTGTTGTCAATGCTGCGTCAGTTGGTCGTTGGTCGTGTTAAAGGCAAAAAGAAACAAAAATAAACTGAATAAACTCATCATTGTTTCTGCCTCTTTGTTTTACGCTCTAAAGCGGATGGACACGACCTTTATATTTTTATATGTATGTATGTATGTTTTCAAGCATGCATGGATGTATGTATGTAATTGAAATGTTGTTATTGCATATGTTCTTGATGTTGATGTGTTGGCTGTTTAACCATTTGTTTATTTGCATGTCACTTTTTTTTGGGTTTTGTTGTTTTGTTTATTTACAAGTCAATTGCGGTGTACGTTGATCCATAAATATGCATGTATTTGTTGTATCCAACAAACATTGAAATGAGCTCTTCAAACATCTTCTCGAACAACTGAACTCGACTCGCGTTGACCTCTGCAGCGTCTGCTGCTATCCGCTGATTTGGTCATTGTTCCCTACGATATGGAACTGAATACATTTATTCAAGGGAGTATATCTATCTGAAAGGTTGCCATATCAATTAAATAATCAGTTTACCTATCGACTAGAATGTTCTTCCTTTTGACATTTTTGAGTTGTCATCAGTTGCCAGTGCTAGGAATTATTTGTATAGTTTTTTGTAAAAAGATTTCTTACCATTTTTTCATATATTCAACAAAAAATGTCTCGATTTGCAGAGGTATCATCGCTTGCCGAGCTCGCCGCGCGATGTGTCGCCTCGTATATACCATTCGAGCTGGTTGAACACGTTTATCCGCCCGTTCCGGAGCAGCTGCAGTTGCGCATCGCATTCTGGAGTTTCCCGGACAATGAGGATGACATACGGTTGTATTCGTGCTTGGCCAACAGTTCGGCGGACGAGTTCAATCGCGGCGACCAATTATTTCGCATGCGCGCCGTAAAGGATCCATTGCAGATTGGTAAGTCCAATATGATTACATATCTATCCAATATATTTAATTAAATTTTTTGTATCCTTCTAGGTTTTCATCTGTCTGCAAGCGTTGTTAGCCAAACGCCGCGCACATTTTTTAATGTTGCCGTCACATTCGATCGCCGCCGGATTTCGTCCTGCAACTGCACCTGTACCTCATCCGCATACTGGTGCTCCCATGTGGTTGCCGTCTGCCTGCATCGCATTCATTGTGTACGTCCTCCTTCAATTTTCAATGCAAAATGCATTAATCAATCCATAACATTTCTATCTTACAATAACAATCCTCCCACCATTTATTTCTTTGCCAATCTTTCTGATGTTTTAGCCGCTGGAGGTCTGCCTTCGCGCACCCGTCTCTGAGTCGCTAACGCGCCTGCAGCGCGATCAGCTACAAAAGTTTGCGCAATATCTGATCAGTGAGCTACCGCAGCAGATATTGCCAACAGCTCAGCGACTGCTGGATGAACTGCTCAGTGCCCAGCCGACGGCAATAAATACCGTCTGTGGGGCACCCGATCCGACGGCGGGAGCGTCGATAAATGACCAGACCAGCTGGTATCTGGACGAGAAAACGCTTCACAATAACATCAAGCGCATACTAATCAAATTTATTCTGCCGGCGCCGATTGTTTTTAGGTAAGAATCCAACAATTATTAGTTACATCATATCCACGAGAATCACTTGCATGAATAATACCTGACATCTGTGCTGTGTTAGCCATAGTAGTACCACTACCACATATGTCACAAATGAAATTTATAAATATCGTTTTTAATAAATATATAAAATATCTCTCGCATTTCACAGCGATGTTAACTATTTGACTAATTCGGCGCCACCTGCGGCAGCTGAATGGACATCGTTGCTGCGTCCACTGCGAGGTCGCGAACCAGAAGGCATGTGGAATCTGTTGTCCATTGTGCGTGAGATGTATCGACGATGCGATCGGAATGCGGTCCGGCTGCTCGAGATCATAACGGAGGAGTGCATGGCCTGCGATCAAATGCTGATCTGGTGGTTTCAAACCAAGCTGGCACTCATGATGGGCTCACATGGCCACAGCGGTGGCAAGCACTCCAATACACACTCAAACTCAACAGCACTGCAGCATGCGTGCAGTTCGTTGTGCGACGAGATCGTGGCACTCTGGCGTCTGGCCGCACTAAATCCGGGCTTGGCCCCCGATGAGCGTGACATGCTGCACGCTCAGTTTACCGCTTGGCATCTAAAGATTCTGGATCGTGTGGTAAAGAGCCGCATGATGCCATCATCGTATACAAACAAGCATCAGCAGAATTCACGATCCGAAACAGAGCTGTTTATTGGCTTCAAGCCGGCAATTGAAGCATGCTATTTGGACTGGGAGGATTACCCAATACCGGGCGTAACTTACACACACGACACAAATCCCATTTACTATTCGCCCTTCACATGTTTCAAGCATACGGACCCCAAGGGCGAATCGTGCAGTGTGACCGGTGCCACCAGCCAGCTAAACGCCACCCAGGCACTGATGAGCAACAAGCACTACAACTACTTTAGCACATCCAACGATCATGGCCTGCATGCGAGTGTCTTCAAGCAGCGTCCGGAACGAAGTGGGTATCGCGACCGTTTCGATGCTGGTGGTGCCGAGTTCTTTGGCTCACCCAACGAGTCATCGTCCTTAAATGCTGTACTGCTCCTGGCCGGCGTGAATGCCGGCTGTGGCATGGGAGTTGATCGTGACGCTGCAATTGCATTGGCAGCCAATCCAACACAACAGCAGCAGCAACAGCCCCAGCAGCAACAGATGCTGCCCCGAGCTGTTGTTACACCTAAAGTAAATGCAGGAACAACAGCATCAGGAAAAGTCGCATCTGTTGCTGCATCCGGTGTCGGTGGCGATGGCAATCGGTCTAGCGCCAGCAGCGAGGGATTCTGCGAGAACGAAGACTTTGGCGGCGACAACAGCAGCAGTCACAACTATTGCACCGAACGCGGTGCGGTGGCTGGCCAGAATCAGAAATCGCTAACTGAATCCGATTCGCAAAGCAGTCTGGATGCTGTCTCAGCTGTTTCGCAACAGAGCAAGGATATGCCGATAGCAGCATTAGGATCAGCAGGAGCAGCAGCTGTTGCTGTTGTTGTGCCTGGCACACCCGACTATAGGCAACAGGCGTGCTCCACATCAGACACCTCATCCGCATCGTCGGCTTCGTCGTCTGCGTCCACAGCCTCCGGCAGCAGCAATAGTTCCAGCTCATCAATGCTGAAAACAGCTGCCAATGCACAGCAGCAACAGCAACTTCAGCAGCAGCAGCAGGTGTCACGTCGCCTATCCAAGGATGAGTCTTTTAGCAGCAGCAGCGATGAGTTTGCCCAGGTCGCAGCAACTGTTGCAGCAACTTTTGCAGCAACAACAGCTGCAGCAGCAGCAGCAACAGGAGCAACTGGCAGCGACTCGACGCCTGGGCCCAGCACTTCAGCAGCAGCCCGGGCCGCACTGGCAGCAACAGTAGCCAACAGTAACAGCAGCAGCACTTCAGTCATGGACCAGGCACAAACATCTGCAGCACCACCAACTGTGCCAGCAACTGCAGCAGCAGTGGCAGCAGCAACAGCAACATCCACTTCAACAGCAGCAACAGTTGTCGGTGCCGCGAACAGCGGCCAAAACAGCACGGGTGGACAACGTGCCGCATTAACTGGCGATAAGCCGCATATATTTTCAAATGTGCGGCCCTCGGAGGATGCCTGGGACATACTGTTGGCTCGCGCGGAGGGTCTGCACGCCCATGGACATGGCCGGGAGGCATGCATCCTGGCTGTGCGTCTGGCCGAACAGATGCTCGCCAATCCGCCCAATTTGCTAATGGAATTGCCGCCGGCGCCAAAGCGTAAAGGTAAAAAGCAGAACGTGAATCCCATCTCGCATCAGTTGACAGTGGTTGCCTCATCGACACTCTCCAAGTGCGCATTCCTCTGCACTGTGCTCTACGAGAGTTGGGAACACTATCATCTTGGGTTTCGCATCTGTCTGTTTGCGCTAGAGATGCCGCGTCCGCCGGCGAGCACCAAGCCACTGGAGGTGAAACTGGCCAATCAGGAGGCGGACATACTGGCGCTGTTGAAACGTCTGCCAGTGTGCTCCGCCGAGTTGCAGGTGATACGCGAGCGTGCCGAACAGCTGCGCAATGGCACAATCAAGACGCGCGGCGAGGCTCTGCTCCCGATCAATTTGGCCTCTTTCATATTCGATGCACTGGTGACGCCAGCCACAAAGATGGCAACGACCAACGCTATGCCAGATCTAGCGGGTGCTGGTATGGTGCGTCGTCAAAATACGGCGACAATCTATAAGCAGCACAACGAGGAGAATATGGGCTTTGAGGCAGCTGTCGCAGCATTGGGTCTGAAGGCGAACGTCTCGGAAGCAGAGCATCCGCTGTTGTGCGAAGGCACACGTCGGCAACGTGGCGACTTGGCATTGGCGCTACTCTCACACTACAAGGATGAGCCGCGTAAGATAGCCAAGATAATGGAGAAGCTGCTAGATCGGGATATACACACGCTGCTCAAATCGCCACTGTTGCCCGCTTACTACTCCAGCCATCCGCCAGTGCGTACACCCAGCAGCCAACAGGCGATGCGACGCGATGAGCATGATTATGTAGCAAATAGCGGTGCTGGTAATGGTGGTGGTGTTGGGCCTGCTGGAATCATCAATCAATGCGAACAACTGATGCCCAATGATTATGGCAGCGTTGGTGGCAACAGTCGGCCGCATAGCTCGACCAGTGCCGAGCTGGAGCTAAGCATGTGTGCCCTGAGCATGGCCAGCAGCAGCAATCAATCGTGCAGCAGCAGCAATAACAATGGACAGGCCCAAAATCTTGTGGCGTCACAGCCGGGCGGCAGTTCCAGCAGCAGCAGCAGCAACAACAATGCCAATAATTCAGTTGCAGTAACAGCTGGCAGCGGTGCAGCATCAACGGCCAGCAATAACAATAACAATGGCAGCAGTAATAGCAACACTACCGGCGGCAACAATAACAATAATAGTAATAACAACAACAGCAACAATAATAATGGCAGCAGCAGCAGCAGCAGTCGCAGCAAGGAGAGCCGCTATAAAGGTAAACGCGCCTATCCATCGATACCGAATCAGCCATCGGAGGCAAGCGCCCATTTCATGTTCGAGCTGGCCAAAAATGTGCTGACCAAAGCGGGTGGCAACAGCTCCACATCGCTGTTTACGCAGGCCAGCACCAGCCAGAATCATCATGGTTCGCATCGGGCTCTGCATATGTGCGCCTTTCAGCTGGGTCTTTATGCGCTCGGACTGCACAATTGTGTCAGTCCCAATTGGTTGTCGCGCACCTATTCTTCGCACGTCTCCTGGATACTCGGTCAGGCGATGGAGATTGGGGCGCCAGCGATTAGTTTTCTAATCGATACATGGGAGGCGCATTTGACGCCGCCTGAAGCTGCTGGCATGGCGGATCGTGCTTCCCGTGGCTGGGACAGCAATATGATCTATCCGGCTGCAGAGTTGGCCCTATCCGTGCTGCCACATGCAGCGGCCCTAAATCCCAATGAGATACAGCGCGCCATACTCCAGTGCAAGGAACAGAGCGATCTAATGCTGGAGCGTGCCTGTCTCACGGTTGAAACGGCCGCCAAGGGTGGTGGCGTCTATCCGGAGGTGCTCTTTCAGGTGGCACGCTACTGGTACGAGCTCTACACGCGCAACTCGCCGAACTGCAGCGGTGCAGATCATGAGCAGCATGACGACCAGATGGAGCATTCGGCAGTTAGTTTAAGTGCGCTCATCGAGTCTCAGCAGCAGCATGAATTGCAACAGCAGCAGCAGCAACAACAGCAGCAGCAACAGCAACAACAACAGCAACAACAACAGCAACAACAACAACAGCAGCAACAACAACAACAACAACAGCAGCAACAACAGCAGCAGCAACAACAACAGCAGCAACATCAGCAACAACAGCAGCAGCAGCAACTTATGAACGCTGCTGCTGGTGGTGGGGGTCCGTTGGCGGGTCCGCCTGTGGTCAGTTCGGCGCCGCAGCAATTCCAGCCGGGTGTCGCCACATTGGCACCCATTGGTCTGGCGCCTTATGGGCCGTATACCTTCTGCCAGGGCATTTATGCACATCATCATAATCTCAGCTATCCGCCTGGCCAGATGCAGATGTATATATCAGCTGGTCCGCCGCCGCCGCCGCAGCCGCTTTACGCTGGCTATTCGCAACAGCAACCGCCACCGCCGTCCACACAACAGCAACATGTGCAGCAACAGCAACAACAACAACAACAGCAACAACAACAGTCGCTGGCACCGCCCACAGCTGTGGTGCATGCAGCATCGGTGGGTCATCAGCCGCCGCCAGCGTTTCAGCCACCGCCTCCTGGCGCCTTCCAGCCGCTGCCACCGCAGGCATATCAAACACTGCAGCCGGGCCCGCCTGGTCCGCCCATGGGCCCAATGGCATCAGCCTATTATGGACCACCGCCGCCACCGCCACCGAATGGCGGTGTGGGCGTATCGCTGCGTCAACATCCCGCCCAGCATCCAGCACAACATCCAGCCCAGCATGCTGTGTATCCGTTTATGCAGCAACAACCACCCCCACCGCCGCCACAGCATCAGCAACCGCCATCGCAGCCGCCGGTGCGCCAGCGGCAGCCGCATCAGTTCACGTAAGTTCCACGATTTCAATGCATCCAATACTGTTTGTCCTCATTAACTGATGATGTCGATCGATTAATAGCGTTTCGAATCGTCCAAATAATTGATTTTATTACATCTATTTTCATCCTCTCCCTTTCTTTTTCTCTCTCTTTCTCTCTCTATATAAATATATATATATATATATATATAGATCGACTCAGCTGCGTTATTTGTTGGCTGCGTACAATGTTGGGATGCTGGCCATGGAGACGTTGGCGCGACGCGTTCACGACGATCGACCGCAGGCAAAGTACGCCAGGAATCCGCCGTATGGCGAGGATGTGAAATGGCTGTTGCGGATTAGCAAGAAACTGGGCACACAGTATCTGCATCAGTTCTGCATTTGTGCGGTCAACTCGATTGTGAGTCCGTTTGTCCTGCACGATGTGGCCATCGAATCGGCCCATTATCTGGGCAGGAATAATCATCAGCTGGTCATGCAACATCTTCGGTCGGCCCTAACGCCCTTAGTGCAGAAGTGCCAGCAAATGTGAGTTGTGATGATGATATATCATCCTTCTTGTGTTTGCCAATGATTTTAATTGATGATTGGTTCTCTGTTTTGCAGGTACATTCAGTGCATACACCAGAAGCTATATCATTTGACTCAGAGCGATTATGAGGAATTTGCGAGCATTGTGGTTGCGGCACGAGCTGCTTTTCAAATCACACCGGAGGGCAGTGCACAATTCAAGGATTGGCTGCAGTCCATCAAGCGGTCAGTTTGCCGACAGATTATTTAATTCATTTCATGATATGCTTCCAAGTAAAAGATGAGCAGGATTACTGCGAAGATCAAGTCAAGACAAAGACCAAAGTGGTTGACATGTGCCATGTAATATAACAAACAACAGCTAGCAACTAATGATTGCTCATTTACTGCATACAAATATGAATGATATACCTGTATGAATAATTAATATTCATATTATTTATTAACAATATAATATATGGATTTGTCAACAATAGTTTTTATATTAATAGCATTTTGTTGCTGTTATTAATGCAGTTTTGCAATCGAAGCAATATGTTTTAATTATTTGTTTATATTTTATAATTGCTTGCAGCTCGAAGTCATGCAAAAAGGAGCTGTGGACACAGATTAATGCGGCGCTGCAAAGCAATTCCAAATGACAAAGACTTGACTCCTGCAATATGATGACGGCGACGACAACGGCGGCAACAATTGCAGGCGTCGCCACAGTTGGCGCCAGCAGCGAAAAATCTTCGCCGCCGCCGCCAGCAGCAGCAGCGCTGGTGAAATCAAGGACACTGGGCACAACGTCAACGATGCCTGGCAATGTGAATAACAACATCATCAGCAGCGTCACAATCAGCAATAATTCCAGCCACAACAGCAACGGCAATCGCGGCCTCAGCAACATCAGCAGCAGCAACCACAGCATCAAGAGCATCAATAGCAACATTGTTAGCAATGTTAACATCAACAATGATCCGACAGCTGCACAGGCCCATCATCATCATCACCATCATCATCATCGACATCATCATTTGCTGGAGACGCCCTCGAGCAATGCAACAGTTGTCGCTGTCGTCGCTGCAGCAACAGCTGCCGCAGCAGCAGCAGCAGCAACAACAACAACAACAGCAGCAGCAGCAGCAGCAGCTGCTGCAGCTGCAGCAACAACTATAACAATGCCACTACCACCCAGTGGCCAAGATTGCGGTCGCCCATTTCGTCCCAGTCACCTGGTGACGCACGCTGTGGAACAGCAGCGACCATCGCTGTCGACTGCACAACAGCGTTCAGTGGTTGCAGCGCCGCCGATGGCAACGTCAGCGATTCATCAGCCATTGCCGGCACATGGTTATCAGACGCTGCCGCCCACTGCTGGATATTATCAGGCTGCAGCGCGACAGTTGCCACATTCTGCGCATGCGCAGTCTCATTCACATCAGCATCAACATTCACATCCGCATACGCATCAGCATCAGCATTCGCACGTGCATCCGCATGCGGCATACCATCAGCTGCAACCGCTGAGCCACTATCATCAGCAGCTTTAACAACGTATCGCTGATGCTGCCCGTGGCTGCTTTGCGCCTGGCGCGTTTAATGTTCAGTCTGGAAGAGCAACAACAACAAGAACAGCGCCAGCAACAGCAGCACCAGCAGCAGCAGCAGCAGCAACAACAACAACAACAACAACAACAACTACAACTACATCAACATCAACAACATCAAGCAGATTATGCTGTAGCTTTGCCGATGCTGCCATTAGGGGCTGTTGCCTTATTGGCTGTGCAACTGCATCAACACAGACGACGACGTCTTTGCAGCTTTGAGGTGGCGCATCAATTGCTTTTGCTGCTGTTCGTATTGGTCCTGGGCATTAGTATGGCATTGTGGCTGCTGTTGCAGTCTACGCCTCAGTCGCTGTCACCATCGTTGGCCATGCAGCAGAACGTTGCAAATGCAGTGCGATCTCAGTGCTACGCCACGCATTCTTTTGACACCCATACACACCACCGCACTTAGTTCATGTTATAGTTTATCTGTTGCACTATATACATGCATATACATATATATATATACACACACACACACACACATATATATATATATATATATATATATATATGTATATATATTAATAAATATATATATATATATATATAAATATATATATATATAATTTCTTTTATTAACTAATTATTATATTTGATTTAAATCTATAGCGAAAAAGAGCCAACAACAACAGCAATGACTACTTCATTTGATGTGTGTGCATTTTTAGACTGAGATTTCTGCCAGCACCACAAGTAAACACTCAACACACACAGACACACACAATAAACAGCAAAACTCACTTCAAAATGTGTTCAGTTAAACTAACGTTATTTTAGACACCTACTTATCAAATAGTTATACAAATATACATATATATTATATAGCTATATACATATGTATATATACATATATAAATAATATATATATATTTTTTTTCATATTTCTATTTTTTGTATTTAACTACTTATAAAAATTCACGCGTTTTATATTTTTCTTATAATTTAAGGCAGATATTTATATATATATATATATATATATATTTATATATTTATATATATATATAAATAAATTCAAATGTAGCTAAGCAATTTTTAGGATTTTCAAATTTTGTCAATAAGTTAGACACTCACCGATCAATTTAAATCGTAACAAAACAAAAAACAAAAACAGCAAAGAGCAAGCGCAGAACCCGAAAAACAAGATATTGTAGTATATATGAACATATGTACATACATGTATATATATATATATATATATATATATATATATGTATATTCATCACAATTATGATTTTTGTATGTGCTAAATATTTGTCTGAGATTTTTGAGTTGCAAATTTAACGATTTGATTTCAAGTGCAAAAGATTCTAATATGGCCGAGCTTTGAGCATCATTCGGCAAACAGGAGGACTCAAAGTTGTGCCTCTTTGTTCATGAATGAACTCTTGTACGAAGGCGCCCTTTCTTTATTGATTAACTTGAAATTGTATGTCTACCATGACCTTTTAAAAAATTCTGTTTTGTTTATCTTATAAAATCCCATAGGCAACAACATGCACAAACATTTTGCAGTAGACAAAGAGAAATCATATTTCGATAACGATGCAGCAAGAACACAGACATTAAAGCAATTAAAAATGCATACATAAGTTTACATCAATTGTAATTATTTTGCTATTTTAATTAGACACACACACACACACAAGAGAACCAATCCAGATAAAGATGGGCCCGCTAAGAGCAATCTTGGGCTTTAAAGAGAATTCTGTTTTTGTTTGTTAGAAAAAGTGTTTACACAAATACACACACACACACAAACACTTACATCCTTGTATTTTATATATAAATATATAAACATATATTTATATATATATTTACACACAGTTGTATTTGTAAAAAGAACGAAGTGCGACAAAAATTAGCAATTGTATTTCTTTGATTGAGTTTTGTTTAGTATGCTTTATATTACACATAAATCATTTTACCTTAATGCAAAAATTATTTTTTAATTTATATATATATTTTCTTGCAAAAGAAAAAAAAAATGCAAAAAAAAAACAAAAAATAATTTTTTTATATTTCATACAAAACAAATCAAATGCAGTTTTGAATAAATATGGTTTTTTGGATTTATTTCAAAACGCAGCTAAAAAAAAAAAAAAAAAAAAAACGAAAGAAACCGAGAAAAAACGCAAGACAAAAACTTACAAGTTTGTTTTATTTAGTTTGCCAATTTATTTATTTCGTATTTTTTAGTTTTAAGGTTTGAAGCTTACAGTTTTCTTTGCTTACAGCGTGGCTGTCCTAGCGTTCTCGTGTTGACAGCCCTAATTATAATTTGATAGTTTTATTATTATTTTATGTTTACGTTTTACCTGGTTGAAGAGCTTGCTGAGATCGCAGACTGCAGCGGGAGAGTAACAGTGAGTGACATGATCTCTGGCATAAATAGATATGTACATATTAATCTGGTGATTGATGGCTGTAGATGGGCCAAAGCAGATACAGATACAGAAATATATAGATACATACATACAAAAACATACTTATATGTGCGTCATAATATACATAATGTGAAACTGCCACTTTCTGTTAGTAGCTATTAAAACAAGCATACATATGTTATACATACAAAACATACATACATGCATATGTATATGTATGTATTTGTAAATGTACTTATGTACATTGGGTACATTGGTACATGTGTAAATGTGTACATATTTAGATCCAGGCCATGCGAACTGGTTACTCCAGGATCGGGAGCCCAGATGTGAGATGTGGAGCAGCTGCCTCTCACTGTGCTTCTGTGTGGGTGCTCCACAAATCGCATTTATGCAATGTTGACACGATACACTGTAAATATGAAATATGAATTAATCAAGTCGCTCGGCGCATTTTACGTTTTTCTTATATAAATATTGTAACTATTTCCGTGTTTTTATATACATACATAAGTGCATGTGTATCACTTATTTATAATGTATGGATTTTATATATGTATGTAGAAACACAAGAAATCGAAATCGAAAATTCTGCAAGCAATCGCGTAAGTTGTACATTTTTAGTGGACAGTTTTATACAATCGAAAACCGAAGCAAATCGAAAATAGAACTTTACATGCAGCTCGAAAACACTGTAAAAAAAGAAAAACCAAAAAAAGAAAAAGTTAGCAAAACCCGTTTTTAAATTAGAATGCAATGAACCATTTGTATCTATATACAAACATACAATACAATACAATACATAAATATTATGAAATAGATATGTTATATATATAAACATACATATATATACATGAATAAATATATATAGAGCTACATATATATACACACATACATAAATATATATATTATGCATATTTATACATTTATATATATATATATATATATTTGTATATATATATGTATATATCTGTAAATATATATATGTAGATATATATATATATATATATATATATATATATATATATATACATATGTGTGTATATATGCATATAGTTGACTTTTTTCCATGAAAAAAAAAACCAAAAGCAAAGTTGGATGAGAAATATAAAAAACTGTAACAGCGCTTGTTCAGCATTACACATACGTATATATACATATACTTAAATTAAGACTAAATATTTGTACATTACTTACATACATATATGCATACATACCTACATACATACATACCTACATACATACATACCTACATACATACATACCTACATACATACCTACATACATACATACATACATACATACCTACATACATTCAGTGCACAGGCCAGAGCATACTTACATAGGCATTTGTATTATTTTTTACTTTTACGTGCAAAACATACATAGACATTCAATCAAACGTGTTTTGAAATACAAACAAAATCAATCTCTGACTATTACGATCTTACAATCGCATGTCTTTCAATATCTCCAGCAAATTCTTCCAAAAGCCAAGGGAACAAATTTCTCTCAAAATATTACTTTAACTAAAACCACTATCGATTCGATCAGAGCTTATTTTTTGTATTGAATTTCCATAGTATACTTTTAAGCGCCAACATGTTTCGCACATGTTCCATTTAAATGCCCATTTTTGTCTAGGAAAGATTTTTTAAATGCATTTAAAAAAAAAAACCGTAAAGAACACAACTTTAAAATAAAAAAAAAATGCTGCCATATAACCCGCCTGCCGATCGGCGTCTAAAACCACCAACGAAAGGTTGAAAAGCAATCATCTTTGTTTATTGACAAATTATATTTTACATGAAATCGTTTTAAAATGGTTTACTTTTAGTTAAATATTCTTCCTGTTTTGTCTTCTAACTGTTTTTCATCTCAATATGTATATTCGGAAAGCGACGTTTTTTATTAAACATTACAAATTTCATGTCCAAATCTTCAAATATTACATAAATAGAGCAAAAGCTTTTTTGGTGACAATCTCATATATAACTTGACTTGACTTGTGTTCTAACAATATCCAGTTATGAAATTGTATATAACACTATACTATATACGTTCTATATTCATGGTTTGTTGCGGAGAAATCCAGAGAACATGTCAATGTAAGCATAACCATTGAGCTTAAGTTCATTTTGTTCATACATACATATATGCATATGCATGTTCAGTAGACATCGATTATATACAACCACTACAGTTGAAGAAAATTATCAAATAGAATCAAACTCACTTCCAGACAGACTAAAAGGGCGCGCACACTCTTGAACTTCCTTATTAAATAACAAATACATATATATATAATTTAAAATCATTTTTTTTTACAGGAGTGAGCATTTGTATTTCCAAAAACCTAAGGTACATATACTATAGGCTAAATTCAAATTTTAAGGGATTTATTTTTTGCATAATTAATATTTGTATCTTTGAAATTTTTGTTGATTTTAATGTTTTTTTTGTTTGTTAATTTAATTTTTTGCGGATCTTAATTTCTCTTAAATGTTCTGTAAATTCAGGAAAGGGCCTCACATCAATACACACACACACACACACATACAGCAATATTGTTAAGTTACATGGGCAGCCACGTCAACCTTAATTAACTAAATGCAAATTTGAATAGAAGCAAATTGAATAAGCATAAACTTAAAAAACATAAAAGCTATACAATATATAAATACGTGCATACATCAATATATGTGTGGCTACATACTTGCGTCTGTATATTTATATATATATATATATATATATATATATATATATATTAGACACACATACATACATAAAACATATTTAGCTCCTTACAGGTGTATGTGGACAGACTCCAGGCAGTTGCTTCCAAAGAGCGATTGCTTTTGAATTAGACCCAGGCGCATATACAATTATGTACTTACATACATACGCGTATGTATGCCTTATATATGAATATATAAATATATATGTATAAATATATATAAATATATATATATATATTACTTGGGGCGCTTGCACACAGATCGAACGATATGCCAACATAACAATATACATATATAAAGATATATATCCATTCATACATACACATGTAAATTTGATATGGCAAATGTGTTCATTTCCGTTTCGCTCTGTCTGCTTAGCGGCCCCATAGTTATAGTTAAGTCGAAATAAAACATTACCTCATACTTTAAATACTTATGATAACAGTTAAACGTAGAACTTCAAACGTATAGTGCGAGTATAGGCATCATATATATATATATATATACATACATACAGACATATATATACATACATATATATATATAAATATACATATATAAATAAATATATATATATTTATTTTTTTTTGTAGCAATCGTCAACGTAATAAACGGTTTTAATTAAGTTAAACATTTTAAACGAATTCTTTGTTGTGAAGCGAAAAATGAAACTACAGTATCAAGTTGAGCAAATCATTTGCCATTCCATGCAAAAAATTAAGCATTAAAATAACAAAAAAATAAAAAGAAAAGGATAAAGAAAAAAGGAAAATTGAAAAAGAAGAACGTCTGTCCAACTATCGGCATATATCTCAAGTATCTCAACATCTGGAGGCAATCTCTCGGCAACTTGTGTGCAGAGCCACTGGCAACTTTATATATATTATATATATACAAAAATAAGAATCTATATATAAATATATACAAATAAATATTATTTAGATTTTGTGTTTAAGTTACTCATTGCTATTTGTACATTTGCGAACTGTAAAAACAAAAACAAATTAAGAACAAAAAATACAAATAATAACAGCTTGCTAAATGAAGTTATGAAATCCGCGCAAAAATAAAAAGAAATTATATATATATACTTAAATGCATATATGTATATATATTTATATTTATATATATATATATATATATATGTATATATATATTTAAATATATATGTATATATATATATATATGTATATATATATATCCTTATGTATATATTTAGAAAGAAGCGACGTTATTTATACATATAAATGGAAATATGCGAAGAAGAAACTATTATATACAAAATATGTACATATGCATGTGCATATATAAATAAACATATGTATATACATATATGTATATGTTTATGTATATGCATATATAGTATATGCATATTATATACAATACTTATTTACATTGCATAATTAAGCGTTTTATTCGAAAGAAAAGAGGAAAACGAAATGGAAATTTAACGAAAACCGAATAAAACCCAACGTAGAAGTGAGGTAAACGCTAAGGAAAGTGTTCTTTTTAACTAAACAACAACCAAAAAAAATAAAATTTCAATAAGAAAAAAAAAAAAACAATAAAAAAAACAATATTTATACACAGAACAAGTATATGCATTGGGCATGTTGAAAGTTAATACAAATATATTATTAACAATAAATATGCGCATTAAGCATTTTTTTTACACCGCTGTAAATGTCAAGCAAAACGTAGAAGAATACCCACAATTTTAAACTAATTCATTTCATTTCATTCTATCTCGTTGTGTTAATATTTGTTTCTTTATTTTCGGTATGCCTTTTTCCATTATTCCTGCCCTGCACTTTCTTTCCACAAAACGAACAAAGCTTTAAGATTTCAATCCATATAACACACACCTACTCCCACTCATACACGCACATACACAAACTTTCTACTTTCTACTTTTTTTTTACACAGCTACAACAATTTTTTACAGCTTTTTGTAAAACATAAGAAACACAAAAACTCTGCCAAAAAAAAAAATGCTAAAACTATATAAAAAAATATATATATACTAAAAACTTAACACACAATTCTTTTTTGAAAATAACAACAAATTGTAAACCAAACTTTAACGAAACCCATATTAAATATGACTAACTAAATATACATACAAAATTTAAAAAGAAAGAATTGATAACGCAAAGGAAAAAATACATCACAGAAATGCTTATTTTATATATTTAAACATACAACAATAAACAAAATGACCATTAAAAGTTAATAAATAATATACATAATATAAAAACCAATTATCAGATATAAACATTATATATATGATTTTTAATCGTGTTAAAATAAAAATAAAAACAAAAGACACAAAATTGAGCAGACGAGACAATTTTTCAAATTTTAATAATTTTCAATGGAAGCGGCTGAGAGAGCTAGAAATGCGCATTATTATTAACTAATTTAACATACAATATGTATATATATATATATATATATATATATATATATATATATTTGGATATATATATATATATCAACTATATTACAGAAACAAATGAAACGGAAACTTAATACACACAATAAAAAGAAAACCAACAAAAAAGAACAAGCGAAATACATTTTAAAACAATGAAATGAAAAAAAAAACAACAACAAAAAAACTCAAATAAAAAGAAAGAAAAACCAAAAAAAAAAACAAACATATATTTAACAGTTGTTTTAATGATATTTATGCTTATGGTGGTACTCAGAATAGAGAATGTATATATATATAAATCCATTACATGTTGGGATTTTTTTTCAACATTTTTACAGCGATAATTTTAGCAAAACTGATGCCATGATTCTGAGGGACATCGCTTGCAAATCCATTTCCGGTTTCACAATCCTACAAGACATAGTTCATTTTCGGATATGGCAACCTGAGATTCTTTTGGAATATGGTTTTCAATTTGACAGCACGATTTTCGCTTGAAATCACTTACAAAAATTCGGTCACAAATCTTTGTCGAAGTTGAACAACCGATTTTCTAATGCAATGTATTTTTGATCGGGATTTGGCTTACTGACTAATACTGCCTTCACATTAGAAAACGCAAAATATTTGAACAGCATCCTCGTTTAGTTTCCATTGGAGCAATTGGTCAGATAAACTCCAAGCTGAAAGGATATTCCTACAATACAATAAGATATACAAGAGTATATGGAAATATCTGGATTTTTATTGGTAAACTCAAAACACAAAGCACTTAAATTAGTTATCTAAATATTTATATGTGTGAACATTATTTTGGATCACTGCTATATTGATGGAAACACTTTTGTATATTATATATAGTTGGTTATATCTAGGACAGGCAATAACAATTTGATTGTTTTCTCTTGGTTTTTATTAATTATATTATTGTACTTATTGTTCAAGGTAAAGTGTACTTTGTACTTGGTGTGGTGAAACTGAAAGTGAATTTAAAAAAAATTACGCATCAACACATTAAAAACAATTCACTGAAACGCAGAAAAATATAAAATAAAACCTTTTCTTTTGTATACAGTAAAAAATAGTTGTAAATGTATTTATTTATGTATTTGTATATGTATTTGTATATATTTGATGTTTCTGTAAATAAAAAAAAACACACACAAATATAACAAAATTATAATATTTGGTATGTATAATTTCTACAATTCTAGATACTAGAAGTAGAGCTAACAAAAGATATATTGTCTAAAAGCTGGCTACAAACTAAAGCACAGCTGGTCAAAAAAAAAAGGAAAAAAAAATATATTAATTAACTTATGTAAACATAAATATTTTTATGCGTTTGTGTGTGGATTTGTTAACTAAAAACTAGGACATGCCCAGCTTGAGGGATGCCGCGGGATGCCGCACTCAGACAGACTTGATGAGGCGATCCTGCCGCTCGAACATTTTCGTCTTGTTCGCCAACGTTTCGGCTGCTGTGGCTCCGTTTGTGGTGGCAAGGGTCGATGATGTCGCCACCGTTGCTGCTGCCTGCAATTGATCCTGCATGAGACTGGTGAGGCACTCGCGAAACGCTAACAAAAACTCATCGGCATTCTCATTGTTAAAGCACATGGGTGGCTTTAGCTTGATGACATTGTCATTGGGTCCATCGCTGGAGACAAGCACCTTGTGTATTTGCTTCATTCGATTGACCACCCATCGGGCTGACTTGGTATCGGGGGTACGCGACTCGCGATCGACAACGAGCTCAATGCCAACAAAAAGGCCCATGCCGCGTACATCGCCAACGGATTCGAACTCCTGCTTTAGCTGGCTGCACTCATGCACCAGATAGTCGCCCAGCTGCTGGGCATTCTGCTGCAGTCCCTCCTCATCGATGACGCGCATCACCGCATTGGCAATGGCACAGGACACCGGATTGCCGCCATACGTATTGAAATAGGCAACGCCCGTGTCACAGAACGCTTGTGCGATTTCCGGTGTGGTAACCACAGCGCCCACCGGATGACCATTGCCCATGGGCTTGGCCACGGCCACAATGTCCGGTATGACGTCCTGCGTTTCGAATGCCCAATAGTGGCTGCCAACACGTCCAAATCCCACCTGCACCTCATCAGCAATGCAGAGGCCGCCAGTGCTGTGGACTGCATCGTAGGCAGCCTGAAAGTAGCCAGCGGGTGGCAAGATCTGACCTCCGCAGCTCTGCAGGCTCTCCGCAATGAAGGCAGCAATGCCGCGGCCCTTTGCCAGCTGACGCTGGCAGATGTCCGCAATGGGCTGGGCGTAGAGGGCGCCAAGATTGGCATTCGGATACAGCTTATCGGTAAACTGGCCACCATAGATGTCCGGGCATGGGGCGACATGGACATAGTCGGGCTTCTGCTCGGCACCGGGCTGATTGAACTTGTACGGCGAGATCTCCATCACGGACTGCAGATGACCATGATAAGCGCTGCAAATTGAAGATGAAAGAAATATGAGGTCAACCTCCAACACCCAACTGATCGCACTGAGTGTGACTTACTGGTCGAGTGTGATCACATCCTGGCGCTTGGTGTAGTTGCGAGCGAGGCGCAGGGCCAAATCGTTCGCCTCCGATCCAGAATTGACAAAGAAGCAAACAGAGAGAGGTGCCGGCATCTTACTGGTCAAAGTACGGGCGCACTGCACCAGCTCATCGTGCAGGAATCGATTGTTCGTCGAGATTGTTGCCATCTGCAGAGCACCAGCTCGCACCACCTCCGGATGGCAGTGACCAACTGTAAGTTAAAGAATATCATCTCATTTAATCATGGTTCGAATCCTTAAACAACAATTGAAACTAAAACGCAATAAATAGAATTTTTTTTTATTTTATTTTTTATAATATTATAATTAAATTAATTATTTTTCCCACTTCCGCCAAACATTGCAATTGTCATTTCCGCCTAAGATAACATCAAGTTTATTTTGCTCTGTGCTCATTATTCTATTTATTTATTTTTTTTTTATAAATTTATTGCTTTGTTTTTTGTTTGTTATATATAAATATATATTTTTTTGTTGGAAATGGGATTATCAAGTAGTGGTTCGACTATATATAGAAACATATATATTTATTGCTGTTTCGTCCTACATTAACATTAATCACTTAAGTCAGTAACAAATGTGTATTATGTCCCTCTGTCTGTATGTCTTAAATTAAGGCCATTGCTACTGGTCATTCACTTGCTGTTACCCAACTTGACTTCAGTTTGTCTGCGCACAGGTTTTATCAGCGCGCATGGAAATCCCCGGCAGCACACACACACACACACACACACATATATATATATATATATATATATCCACATAGATGCAGGGGCTCAGAGCTTATTTGGACCAGTGTCTAGCAACATTTTTAATTGCCTGCCATGAACTAATTATACATTATTTTAAAAAAAATTCCAAAGACCGATGGCAGGTACATATATTAATCAAAATTATTATATGACTCCAATAAACTGGGGTTTCCCCACATGCTAGGTCGGCTTATGTAAAAATGTACCTCAATTTATGGTCAAAGCTTATTTGGGACAGTTACATTATAGACGCCTGGGTACCATAAAACCCGGATTTTTTACGTCAGGTGGAATTTTTTTTGGTATAAATAGACCAATCCTTCGTACTCAGTTTATTTATATCCTGCATCACGGGTGCAACCAGCCAACAAGGACAATGGGCAAACGGACTACTATGAAACAACGGAAACTCATCCTGGATCACTTCAAAATCGGATATTCACATCGCCAAATAGCTGAAATGGTCAATCTTAGCAAGTCAACTGTATGCAACATCACTCGGAGCTTCGTCGACGAAAATCGGACAGAGGACAAGGGCAGAATTGCACCGATCAGGTAGAGCGGAGGATCATCAGGAAAATAAGGGCAAATCCTTAGCTATCGCCTTCAAAACTGACTCAACAGGTGAAGAATGAAATGGGGAAAAGTGCAGTGTGCAAAAAAAACTAAAGTTTATTTTTCAAACGTGATATAACATGAAACAAATTGGCATTTAAACATTTTGCGTTTGTTTGTTTGTTTAAACTTTATAGCACTTTAAATTTTTTGCTAGACACTGGCCCAAATAAGCTCTGAGCCACTGTATATGTCTAGCAACGTGCACTCCAAGACGGATTGAATGGGACAACGGGGGACGCGGGATATCGCGTGTGCTTCACGTGATTTCGACGGCGGCAAATTAAAACTAAACAACTTCAGTTGACTAGAGTCGAGGCCATCGCAGCTGAGTGCTAACCAAACACGATTAACTTGGGCAGAGCAGCGGGGGCCAGTGCGAGAACATAATCAGTCGACGTCATCGTCGATCCGCAATCCGGCCCGGGGCCTTATTATATTTGACCAGGGCCTGTTCGTCAATCTCGAATTTAAGCATGATGATGCGCAAAATATTTGATACGCCAAACAAAAAAATGTTTGAATAACATTTCGTCTTTGATTTAATTAATTTTGAAACACACAACAATATCGCAAATTAAATTTTTTAAACGAAATTAGTAAATACAAAAGGTTAAATATTTGGCTGTAGTAGATGATAAGTGCTTGAATTTACTTGCAAAACCAATTAGCTAATTATTCAACATATTTAGCGCCTACTTGTATTTAATGCCCAAGAAAGCGACACCTATTCTTTAAGTATAAATGTGAATTCGCAAAATATCAACAATTTATTTATAAATATATATATATATATATTTTTATCAACAAAAACTGTTCAGTATTATAGTGTAAAATAGAGATTAAAAAATGCTGTGGTTTTGTAATAATTTGCCAAGTGCTGTTTTAATTTTACGCAACATAATATTAAGAATTATCTATGATTTTCTTTAGCCGCTTTTGACCGCATTTTCTTGTGTGCCAAGACACACACATACACTTACACACACATACATACAGTTGTTTATATCTGTGTGTATGTTTAAAGTGTTTTTCATATTATCTTGCACAGAATTTTCCACTCGCAACGGACGCCACAGCTGATTGCTCAGCTCAGTTTGTTAGGCTCGAACAAATATTGATTGTAGACAGTTGGGCACACATAGCCAGACGGACAGAGAGACAGGCGGACGGACAGATGGATTGACTGCCAGCTGGCCGGACAATCAGACATAGTGCGTTATAGTTGCAGTTGCAGTTGCAGTTGCATTCACTGTTGCTGTTATTGTTGTTATCTCAAGTAGATTTCCACTCGGCACGAGATGTTCACATGTTGCCTCAACAGCCCAGTTTTAGGGCAGCGGTCCGCCCCTCAGTTCTATATACATACACACACATATATATATATATATATATATATATGTATATACATGTGTGTATGTGTGTGTGTGTGTGTTAGTACATGTGCACCAGTTGATAAGCGTAACCAGTACGAGCAGTTAGAGTCATTATAAAAAGTAGCACGAGATCACACAACGACGAATCGATTGAAGTTTCCTAATCAACAATAACAAGATGATGTCAGTTATTGTTGTCAGCACGTTTTTGTAAAAAAAAATAGTTTTGTTATTGTTATTGTTTTTCTTTTTTCATTGAAACTTTGTTATTAGTGATACGATAACAATAGTAGCAAAGACGCATTGGAATCGAAATCACGTTTACGACTTGTGCACAGAAATAGCATTCGAATAATGATTGTATTAGCCCAAGCACTTTGTTGATAACAATAATGCCAAAGAAATTTTTAGTGTTGCTATTTGATCATTATTATTTAACTAACGCAATTAAAATTGAGAATATAATGCGAATTAACAAGTCAAACAAGTTGATTATGGCACAAGTTTAGTTTCGATTTAACTGATGCTCAATAATAATAATAATAGTAATAATACGCATTTACAGTATGCTATTTAAAAACATATTGTTTTTGTCATATTTGCAGTAGACCTTATTGCACTATATTGGGAAGAACGAATTACGTATGTGAATTAAATTGTATTTTTGTTTTGTTTAAGTCGCAGCAGCTGTGACGCTTTTCGGCATAGCAACGATACTCGTTTTTATTTGCAAGCATATGCAGCATCAATTAATGAAATTGATAATAACAAAAGTTGCGCACAGCAGTTAAGCTTTAACAGTGCGGATGTGTCGCTTACGTAACAGTAACAGTAACTGTAAATGTAACAGCTACGTTGCGATCGCTGCAAATTGAGATAAAATGTTCCCCTTTTCAAATATGAATGAACAAATCTGGGATAAGATTGCACCAATTTCGACAATTTCAGTTATTTAATTTGAAAATTGAGCACACGTCAGTCATAGTTGATTTTGTTGTTATTATTATTGTTATTTATTTATTTATTTTTTGAGTGTAAAACACCATCTGAATATTCGTTGACCGGCCCCGTTCCGGACCCAAACGACGTATCGCTGCTTGTGGCGATAAGGTTGACTTAATATTTTTGCGTCATCCGTACGGCATCAGATCCAGCCAGACAAGGCCCCTCAATCGGGGCCTGAACATGTCGCCCGCTAATGTTCGATCGTCTCTCTACCAGAAATAAACTTGAACTTGCCAGCAGCAGCTGCTGCTAATTAGGGAATGGGAATCATCCCGTTTTCAATTAACGTGCACTTTTTGCACTTTGCCACCACGAACCATCCACTACTGTGGTTGCTGCTGCTGTTGTTGTTGTTGTTGTTAGATTCACAGTTCAGTTATAAATCTCAATTTGGCGATTGTCGTATTGACCTGATGTCTGCCACACACTTATTTCTTATATATATATATAATAATTTGCGATTTATAATTATGATTTCCATTTATGATATACTGGTAACAGTCTTAATATATATTTAGTTCACTTACCATGCGCCACATTGTTAATGCAGTCCAGATATCGTGTGCCCTCCTCATCGAACATATATTGACCCTTTCCGCGAACGATCTTCAACGGATCGGAGCGATAGAAGAGTTGACAGGCTTGACTGACCAAATTTGACGATATTTGATAATTTTGGTGGAGGTTTGTTGGTTGTTTGAAGTGCATTGCAGAGATAAGTGAAAATAAAAAGAAAATTAGTGTTATTGTTGTGTTTGTACAAAACTCAATTATAAATATTTGGCTAACAGTGCTGATTAGAGGTGAAGTCATCTACTTATAATCATGTAAATATTAATCAATAGCCACTCGACTTGTTTGACTTGTTTGTACGTAAAATCATCATCTATTGTTCGCCCACTGATACTAATAGGTGTTAACTAAGGCCATCTAGCTAATTTTAGATAATTAATATTTTATTTGATCTTTGTTTATACTTATTGTTTTTGTTGAACATATTTGATACCTACCAAATTGCCGGTCCTATGTCAATCTAAATATATAGATATATATATCTATCTATATATATATATATACATATGTATATATATGTCAAATACGTGTGCTGTTTAGAAAATCGATAAAGACCAAAATAAATGCGGCTACTTTCGGCCAATTGAGTGGCGGGCAAGTGTTTAGCAACAGCCAAATAAATGTTTTGTTAGCATTTTGTCAAATGGTGACAACATTAAGAATTGTAGTTCCTTGTATAAAAACCCAATGTTGCCCACCATAAGAGTTGGCACGCGGCACAGAAATACACACACACACACACACACACACAAACACAGAAAGACTGCGGCAACGAATACGACAAGAATATTACGTTGATGACTGTGTCGTGATGGGGATGCCGCTTGTTGACCTTGACAGCGAATGCGCCTGACGGAAGGTCATTTAACATGCACATAAAATAAGTGCGAAGAGGGCATATAACATAACGTAAACGCAAGGCTACATGTGTGTGTATGTTTATGTGTATGTAAATTGTTTAAATTTAATGTTAAAATTGGACTTAGTTAACACCTACTTACTCAAATAGTTAAGTAATTTATTAATTATTGATTTGTACTAACCCGATATGTTTGTTACGCAGCTTGATAGTGTCCGATTTGGACAGCTGCTGGCTGGCCGCGGATTGTATTTGTTCACTTGCGAAAGGCATTTTTAAGAAAGGTTCTTATTTAATTATTAATATTTGTTTTTTTTTTTGTTTTTGTCTTAAGCGCGCACACTTTTTAAGTTGAACTGTTGCGGCAAGGAATGCAAGTCAACTAACGTTGAAGGCTCTGAATTTGTGACTGTGACTGTTAAGCTGACACGGTAGGCACGGGACGCCTTAAATGTCTTTGAGTGCTTAGAAATTGTCGCCGAATGACAAATTCAATGTGAGAGTAGAGCTATTTTATAATAGAGGCCGTCGCGACGGCGGCCGCCACCAGCCCTATAGCTAGCCAGCCACACATATGTAAATATACAAATATGTGTGTGTTGCTATTGTTGTTGTTGTTGCCTATTGGCTTTTGGTACTGCTGATTTTGCTGTTGCTGTCAGATGCTACAGCTACAGACGATGTTAGTGGTCGACGCGCGCTCGTTACTGTTACTGTCACTGTTAAGCGACGCGTCGCATGTCTGTGTGTGTGTGTATGTGTGTATGTGTAATGTATCGGACAGTGAATATTATACACGTGACTATAGCACACTGTTGATGTCGCTCTCTCTTTCTACGCTGCTAATCGACTTGTGTGTGAGTGTGTGTGTGTGCTGTTGTCTGTTTGTGCGATAACAGCCAGTGGTGAGCATAGCGCGACGGATGCAATACAACAGAAACAATTTCAATTGAAGCAACAACAGCTAAGTTGCGCATTAGCCAACAGACAACGTCGCTGCCATTTGAGATGGAATCGTGAGAGCAAGTCGCTGACACGCACGATCTACGAGTATTATGGATTTAATTTTCGTGATTGTGACATTTTTGTCAATTGTTTCAAATTTGTGTTAGCAACAACAGTAATAAGTCTTGTGTAATAAATATAAGTAATATATAATATTACGTTTTCTCTTTATTTCATTTTTATACGGCATGCAGACATCTACGACACCAAGTATATATATTATTAATCATAAAATTTCGAATTAGATGGAAAAGCCGAAAACAACCAGGGAAATGGGGCAGTGCAAGGTAGCAATGCGATGGTGCATATCAATCAGTCGAAACTATTTTTTATTGTGTTGAATGCTAAGTTCATTTGGAGCTTAAGCCGGTGTTTAAAGGTGCTTAAGTATTTCTCACAAGTCAAAACAATTTTTAATTGCGGCACCTTGCATATATAATATTAATAATATAAAGCATACTTTTAGGAAGTGATATAAAATTGAGATAGCTTCTATAATTGTATAGCATATTTTTAGGACGCATAATAAAATCATTGGTTCAAACCATTTTCAGAAAATCAAATGGAAAGAATTGGGATTTTTTTCTTTTCAAATTAATTATCATATATTACTGTATATATATCGACGCTGCCACACTATGAAGAATAAAAGACAGTTGTTGGAATAGTGCTTCTATACTGATTATTGATTATTATTACGATTACAATTGCTTTGACGCTGCCCCTAAATTACATATTAAATAAATACACAAAGCAAAAATATAATTAATACAAAATACAAAGATTAACTACAACGTTAAATAGGTGCACATATATTACAATTAGATTGATCACTTATGGTACAAGTCGTGCATGCACATCATCACTTGGGTAATCTCCCCCGTAGCGTCCGGTTGCGGCGGCATCATCGCCAGCCCCTGATACCAGGATGATCGGCGATCCATTATTTCTCCGTTCGCCGACCAGCGACTGTATTTCGCTCGGCTGTTGAGAGAAAACGATAAACGTTAATAATTTAATAAAAGTAAAAATTAAAAAGGCTTTAAACAGTCTGAAATAATACTCGAGGTCGGGTTGAAAGTTATCGACCATTTAAAATTAACTTAATCTGTCCAGCGTATGTATTAAAAATGTATGTTATCTAACAGATATATATATATTCTTGAGGGATCAAGTTAATTTTATCTCGCACTGGTTTTCAAGTTGATTTCTGATTGTCTATTTCAGGGTATAATGCGAGCTGATCTTACTTACTCTTCTGTTTTCGAGCGGAACCTCTGCAATAAAGTCGCTGCCACTTTTCGCTTGCCTGCGACGCAGTAATGTTTGCAGGATATTGGATAACGCAAATTGATTCGTTCCCCCTTCGTCGGGTGAGAAGTATCCGGCTGTACTGGCCGTACTGATCCCCGGGCTGTTGTTGTCTTCGCTGTGGTGGGTGTCCAGCTGTCGGCTGTCGATCTCCGCGATCGATTTGCCGCCGAGCGTTGCCAGCGGATTCTGGAAATGCATAGTAACGTTGAGATCGCGATGACCGCGCTGCCGATGCTGATAGTACATGTACCCAAAGACGACGGCAACCACGCCAATCACACAGAGCATGGCCAGCAGCCAAATGGTGCCAGCACCGCTGCTGTTATCCACCGATCGTTGATCGCTACCTCCTGGGTGTAGTGTGCTCAGGTCGAGCACATTGCTGGTGCCGGGCGGACAGGGTTGCGATTCGAGGACGACAGTATCGCCGCACATGCACTCGTACCCATAATCGGCCAGGACGCACATGCCCGAGCAGTGGGCATGCTGGCAGGGATTGGTTGCAGCGATCGGCTGCCGCGAATAACCGGCAACAACAATATCCTGCGCATTCAGCACATTCAAGTTGATGGCCTTACAGCTCCGCTGGCCATACAGCTGGCAGCGCACCGTCTCCTTAGCGCCCAAATTCACAATGTACGCATGATTCTCATAGATGCTTAGTCCGGTTGGACGAAGCAGCGCATTGCTCTTCTGGATGAGGACAATCGGGTTGCGTTGCTTGACAGCGCCATGTGCCTTGTAGCTAATCATCTCCAGCGTGCGACTGTGCAGATCCACAAAGTAGAGCTGCTGCTGGTGGGGATCCGTTGCGATGGCCGTCACATAGCTGCGCTGTTTGCGCAATAGCAACTGCCACCGGTTGCCATCGAGTCGCCCCATATGGATCTGAGTGGTCGGCTGGCCGAAGCTCTCGCTGCGTATGGCCGCATAGAAGAGCCGACCCAGATGCGCATCCACAGCCAATGCTTTCAGGCTAAAGCGTGACGTTATCTGCAAAATGATGCCGCACATCTTGGCTCCAAAACTACAGACACTGATCTGTTGCGGTGCTGCACTCCCGCTAATCACATACACATTGCCTGTTGCCCACTCGACAGCCATTTTGTTGGGCGAGCGCAGAGCGAGGGCCATGACGCGACTGTGATCACCTATGTCCTTGCGATAGATGGCATTCTGCTCCTCGCTGCTAAAGTAGCCCAGCTGCCGTTGCATGTCCACATCGAAGCCAGTGATGCGTGAATCGTTCACTGACCAGGCCACAGAAAGCATCACTGGCTGTTCGCTCAGATTTCGTACCTGGTTGTAGCTGCTAAAGAGCAGTGTGGCGCCACCATGGATGCTCTTGCAGCTGCTGCGATCCTGACGCAGCATAAAATCGGCATGACACTGGCACTGGTAGCTACCCGGCATATTCTCGCAAAGTTGTGCACATGGCTGTGCAGCACCACCGCTCGCCGCACACTCATCGATGTCCACACAGCTTCGATGATCGCCATCCAGGTGATAGCCCTCATTGCAGGTGCACACGGCGCCGACGGGCGTCGCCTGGCATTTGTGCTGGCAGAGCTGTTTCCGACACGCGCTCGCACATTGCGGTCCCTCATCGTTGCCATTGGTGCAGTCGGCGAAGCCGTTGCACACCCGTGACATGTCCACGCACTCGCCATCGTGACAGTCGAAGAGATGCGGCTTGCACGCACGCCTGCCACTTGCTGGGCTAGCAGCCACTGAGCCGCTGTAGCCGAGCAGCGTCTCATTGTGTTTGTCACAGTGTTCCTCGTCGCTGCCGTCAGCACAGTCGCGATCCTTGTCGCAGCGGAACTCGAGGCGTATGCATTGCTTGTCGCTGCACTGGAACTCATAGATGCTGCACATCTCGCCACAGTCGGCCTCGTCCTCGCCGCGCGGACACTCAGCACTGCCATTGCAGCGCACCACAAAATCCAAGCACATCTGCAGATTGCTGGCGCACTGATATCGCGGCAAGTCAACAGTGCCGCAGCTAATGTTGACTGCGGCAGTGGGGCTGTTGCCACAGTTAAGCTCGTCGGAGAGATCGCCGCAATCGTTGTGACCGTCGCAGACGAAACGCTCGTCGAGGCACTGGCCGAGCAGGCAGCGATGCATCTTCTCGGGACACTGTCGTTGGTTGCACTTGTCGTGCTCATCGGAGGCATCGCTGCAATCGATTCGGCCATCGCATTCCCAGCTGCTGGCAATGCACGATCCGCTGCTGCACTGGAACATGCCACGTTCGCAGGCGGCCGCAGACTTGCAGCGCAACTCATCCGAATTGTCGCCACAATCGTTGGTGCCGTCGCAGACCAGACTGTAATCCACACACTTGCCATTGTCGCAGGCGTGCTGATGGGTGTGGCACAGTTTTGTCTTATCTGGTTAATGAAATAAATTTAGATCAGTTCAATTCAGTTCAACTTCAAGGTGGACCTACCGAAATGGGCGCAGTGCAGCTCATCGGAGCTATCCTGGCAGTCTTTGTGTCCGTCGCAGCGCTTGCTATGCTCCAGGCATTGCTGGCCGTCGTGGCATGTGAACTCGGCCAGGCCGCACTTGATTTTGGTGTTGGGCTTGTGCGGATCGCCGCAGTCCGACTCGTCGGAGCTGTCCGCACAGTCCTGATGCCCATTGCAGCGATGCGCTATGGTCAGGCACTCACCCGAAGATCGGCAACGGAACTCACAGTCCAAGGCTTCGGTGCAGCTGCGATTGCTGGCATCCCGATAGACATAGCCGGCTGGGCAGAGGCAGGCGCTGCTGAACTGACCAGCACTCACGCACACATGCGAGCAGCCGCCATTGGCATGCTGGCAGGGATGCGACGAAGTCGAAGTCGCAGGCGACAATTGCACAGTGCCTGCCAGCGGTATGCGAACGGGCAGCGTGCTGTGGATCGAAAATGCTGCAGCAGCCGAAACGACAGCCTCCCGACTTAAATGGGGATTGGTTTCTATCTCAATGCGCTTGTTGGCACCCATGTTGCTCTTGTGCGTCCAGTAGATGGCCGCTGTGCCCAGTTCGCTCCAGAAGACATCTTGATTGACCAGGGCCAGGGCATAGGGTCGTCGAAACTTGCCGCGAAACAATTGCGCGTGTGTCTGTCGATAGTTGCTGAAGCTAATCCGGCTCGCATCGCTGTCCGACCAGTACAACGTTTGCGTCTCGTGGTCGACAACAAACCGGATATCATCATCGCCCAAATCATCCTCGAAGACGTGCGTCTGGCTGCCGGTTCCGCTCAATGCGAGCCGATCGATGTGCGTGTGCCGGCGTGCCCTGAGTGCGACAAACATGAAACCGTCCGATGGCATCACACTCAGTCCAATGGGCATCTCATCGCCGGCAAAGAAGTGCACGAGCGCTCGATGGCCGGTGCGCAGCGAGAGCAGCTCGATGACGCGCCGATCCATGTCTGCCCAATAGAGATTGTGGGCCAGATGATCGAAGGCCAACCCACTTACATTGCCCAGATTGCGATAGATCAAGGCGGTCAGGCGCGGCTCGCTCTCCCTCGGCGCATACTCAAACAGTGCCCGCTGCAGATTGTCGGCAATGAACAGTGTGCCGTTGATGCTGTTGTAGACCAGGTCACTAATGTGGCAGCTCAGGTGGTGCGTCGCGCTCACCACATGCCGGCCGAAGGACGTGTGCTCAATCTCGAGCAGCACTTGGCGCAGACCGATGTACAACCGTTGCTTCTTCTCCGTTTGGCGGCAGCGACGTCCGTCCGGCGACAGTTGCATACCATCAGGACAGGCGCAAGTATGCCCGCCTGACTCCGGTTCGGCGAGCAGGCAGAGATGCGAACAGTGCGCCGAGTCGCAGGAATGCGCCACTTGCGGATGCTTGGCCGGATGATAGACGTGGACGGCGTAAATGGTGCGATCTCGCGCCAGGATGCGATGCTGTTTGCCGGAGTACTTGTGGCAGGCGTGCACACTCTTCGTGCCCCAATCCGACCAGTACAGCTGATCCTCGAACACGGCCAGGCCATACGGATGCTTCAATATGCCATCGAGGACAGTACGCCGGGAGCTGCCATCTGGTCGTACGCTCTGCACACTGCCCAGCTTGGCGTCCACCCAGTAGATGCGCTCCCCGTGCATGTCGAGCGCAATACCATTGGGCCAGTGAATGTTGTCGCTGACCAGCGGCCGGGATCGACTGCCGTCCATCGAAGCACGTGCTATCATCGGCTTATCGCCCCAATCTGTCCAGAACATTTGGCCACGCTGTGGCCACAGTGCCAGACCGCGCGGCAGATGCACATCGTGGGTCACGAGCACCACACAGCTCATGCCATCGTTCGAGCAAACTGCAATATGTCGCATTATATTATCGGAAAAGTAAATGTTATGCGTAAGCCAATCGACGGCCAAATCCTCGGGTGCATCTAGTCCCGAGGTGAGTAAGATTTCCGCCATCGAACCATTGGAACGGGCTCGGACAATGCTTTCCGCCTCGTTCTGTATGTTCGTCCAGTAGATGTACTCGTCATCGTACGCAACGCCAATGACCTTGGTCAGATTGGTCGCCACACTAAAGATGTGATTGCGCTCCAGCGACTGCTGCTTCAGATGCATTCCCATCACCGCCATCTGGGTGGTGTAGAGCAGCAGTGCTTCCTGCCTCTCGATGGTTGCACTGTTGCTGGCGAGGCAGGTGCGATTGTTGCTGGTATCCAGCACGTAACCGGCGTCGCAGGTGCAGCGATGGCCGCCGGACGTGTTCTCGCATCGCTGACTGCACAAATCATCACGCTCCTCGCACTCATTGATATCCTCGCACTTCTCCTTCAACTCAAGCAGGCGAAATCCCTCGCGGCACAAGCATTCCGCACCACTCGTCGGCATCATGTGGCAGGTGGCGCCAGGCGGGCATTTTTTCGAGCCGCAATCGGGCTTCGATTTGCAGGCTTCGCTCTCATCGCTGCCATCCGAGCAGTGGGCCTCACCATCGCAGACCTGGGCCAGTGGTAGGCACCTGCCACGATTGTGGCACATAAACTTTCCCATCGACGGCAGGCAGAAGTTCTCTGCGAAGTCAAAGTCGATATCGATGTATTTATTTACTTATTATTTCAATAAATTAATTATTTATTTTTGAACTCACCGCAGTTGCGCTCATCGCTGGCATCGCCGCAGTCATCGACGCCGTCGCAGACCCACTGCCTGCGTTGTAAACAGCGTCCGTTGCCGCAAAGGTAGCCGGTGGTGGTGGCACAAGTGGTGGCTGACTGCTTGCAGCCGGCTGTCTCGTCGGAGCCGTCGGCACAGTCTGTCTTGCCGTCGCACATAAAGTCGAGGGGTATGCAGCTGTGATCCTGGCACATGTACTCGTACTGGCTACAATTTCGCCTGCCCAAACTGAACTGGCGGCGCGGACAGTGGAGCTCATCGTCGCCGCCGAGGCAATTGTCGACGCCGTTGCATATTAGTTCCGCTGCCAGGCAGGCTCCGTGTGGCTGAGCACACGGGAACCAATGCGGCTGCCGACACAGCTTGTAGTCTGACAAAGAGAAGAGAGTAATTTGAGGTTAGATACGGATTAAGTGAGGTTAGGTTTAGCTTGGTTTAGGTTAAGTTTTTTTCCTTTTAAAAATTTTTTTGTTTTTTGGCACTTGCCGCATTCCAATTCATCCGAGTGGTCTGTGCAATCCCTATGTCCGTCGCACATCTTCGCCTGTAAGATGCATACTCCGTTCCTGCACTGGAATTGATCTGCATGGCACCGTGTGTCCGCTGATCCCGTCGTGGCGGCAGCAGTCGCACCGCAAACGAGCAGCAGCATTGCAATCGAGCACAGAGGCCAGCAGTAAGATTGCCGTTGGGCGATGCTGTTCGCCCTCCTCCACTGCCTCCGTCCGCATGGCACATGGCACTCTTCTGTTCCTCGCACATGATTCCCCAGAAGAGTTGTGGCCCTGCAAACGATAGACAAAATACAAAAAAGAAATCCATCACCACGTGTAAATTTGAGGTTATGGTGCACATATTAAAGTGGAGTGCAACTCACATTTGATTTGTGCTTGAAGATCGGCGACTTATGGTATTTCAATCAGTGTGCACTTTTTCATACATTAAATATTAAACAAAACAGAATTAACGAAACGTTCCACACTAATAAACGATACGGAAATACATAAATCCAACTCGAGCGTTGAGTAGCAAAAAGCGAACTGAACGAAGTCTAATTGCATCGCAATTCAATTGGTCATTCGCCATTTCGAAATTCGATCAGAAGCCGTTATACTAAGTGTGACCGATTTTCGTCATCGATAAAATATCCTAAATGCATGCGAATATTAGCACCAAGCATACAACAGCGGCTGTTCGAATAAACAATTTCGCATGTCGAGACAATAATACCCCTTTTAAAATTTCTAGTAGACAATGTCGTTAGAAATCAGACATAAAAATTACAATTTAAGCTTAACAAACTTGAAAGTAGATTCTTGCGCATGAATTCTTAAAATATACAAATATAAATAAAGGTATCATTGACTCGACATGCGAAATTGTTTGTTCGAACAGCCGTCTGTGCACTGTGATCCCGTTGAAACCTATCTTTGTAATAATGCGTATGTACATTTATGTGCGCCCGTCGAGAAAATGTATGTCCAGACAATTTTACCCTGTTTTAGATTTACACTATATAATGTCGTTAGAAAATAGATTGTAGTCGATTTTTATTTATTATAGTGTTGCTGTAAGTGGAATTATTTTCCTTAGTTGATCAATTGTTATAATTATTTATATGTTAACCTGTTGCAGCATATTGTCGATATATTTCTGAAATATGATAGTGCCTTCCTCTCTGGGCACACCCATAATGCTGTCCAGCAGCTGCCAGGTTATTAGTGGCTGAATCAAATTCTGCTTGCATACCTTGCCGCTCACTTTCAGATCGAAGCTGGTGCACTGCCAGTGACGCCTCAAGGGAGGAATGTTGATGCGATAGACGACCTCCTCATTGTCATCGAGAGTGTTCACATCCGCATATTCCTCATCAACGTCAGGCGCTGCATTTGCAGTAGGGGTAGTGTCTGTAGTGCCAGGCTTAATGGCTTTAGCAATGGCCGTGGATCGATGTTGACATGCTAGATTCGACTTTGGCATATGCTTTTTGGCCTTGTAGTTTTGCAGCCATTTCTTATTAAGTTTGGATAGCATTACTTGCTCCTGTTTAGTGAGACTGTTTTCTTGAAGATTCGACAAAGTATCGCTGATTACATGCGTAAAGAAAGCGCGCGATTCACGAATCCAGCTTTTTTCAATTGTTTTAACAGTTTTGCGGCCTGACATCTTGCGTAAAATATTTCTTTGCGTTTGAAAATTTTTCAATGTGTCTGAACATGTGCATGGGCAGGATTAGTGTGCCCATCTAAGAGATCTGGGCAGGCCAACAGGTTAACTGGCAACTCTAAAACTTTAAAGTTGCCATATGGATGGTTAACATTTGAAATGTTTCGCCAACGCATTAAGCAAAAGAGCAAAACAGTATATGTATATTCAACACAACACATGAGTCGCAGTGTGCTCAAATCACAATTAATTACGGTTAGATTTATGAGTGGCGACTCATATAAGACCAAAGCCTTAAAGCGGCGACCGCCAAATGTCATAAAACAACAACAACAACAAGGGCACTTAACACAAAACAATAACCCGAGCTAGATTCAAGAAATATAAATTGCATAATTAAAGCGACGATGTTACCCTCCAAAAAATTACTTTGCGACGCTTCACATGTGTCATCAAAAGGAAACAGTGAATTAGAGAGAGAGAAAGAGAGATAGAGAGTGCGAGAGAGACGGAGAAAGAGTGGGAGGGAGAGGTTGAGGGCGTGACTGGGTCATAAAGTAAAATACAACAAGTAAGAGTGCTGTAGTCGAGTGAACTCGACTACGATATACCCTGAACCCAGTTATTAAATATATTCTATTATTATTGGCAAACTCCCCTTTCAAAATATTTACACTAACACGTGAAATACGCAATCGTAGGTAGTGGGGCTCATGCTATCCCTTTCTCACACATGCGCTCGCATATTTATGCATACAGGAAATGCTGGCGGCTGCTGAAAGAAATGAGATCAATATGAGAATACATTTTTGACTATAACTTGGGTGTTTCTTATCCGATCTTGACGAAATTTGGGCAGTTGATCAACAGTATGCATATGCATGATATCTAATAAGTAGATTCTGCCTTTAAAATTGTGGCATTTATTGCTATCGGAAATTTAATTTATCGATAATTGATAAACGAAGGCAGTTATCGAAAAAATAACTGCGCCTGGTATACGAGAACCTGTATTCCAAATTTGAAGTCTCTAGCTCTTATAGTTTCTGAGATCTGCGTGTTCATACAGACGGACGGACGGATGGATGGACGGACGGACGGTCGGACGGACGGACAGACGGACATGGCTATATCGACTCGACTATTGATCCTGATCAAGAATATATATACTTTGTGGAGTCGGAGATGCTTCCTTCTGCCTGTTACATACATTTGCACAAAACCATTATACCATTTTTACCCATTTTTAATGTGTTCAGGGTATAAAAATAAACACAACAGCAACCACAAAACAGAAACTACCAAAATGCATTTGGTGTTCGTCACAATTGGTGAGTCGTGGAATCGTGGGATCCGCAAAAAAAAACAAAAATCTAAAAAAAAAAATTCAACATACAAACATGTCGTTCAACATCTTCTAAGCGGTTCAGGTTCAGTTTCAGTTTTTGTTGGCTTGAGTAATGAGCATTGTCCATTGACATGTTCGTCGCAGCGCGAGCTTGAGGCGTTAAAATTAGTTGTAAAATGTGTCCGCATAATATTTGTATGTATTCTATTTAAAAACAGTTAAAAAATGTTGTTTAGAAAAGTATAAAATGCCCCGGCGTTGCCGAAATGATCAACAGTCATTCGACAGCATCGACCCAGTGAATAACTCATCTTTCACACTCAGGACTAAGACCCTACAATCCTTAATATGGCAAGTACTTCAGATTTAAAGCAATAAAATATTGTTAGTAAGTTGCATTGAGTGCTTGATACTTAGAGAGTGTTAAAAAATATTTGAATTTTCTTTTTTTTATTTGCCTTTTGACACTTGAACAATTTAAATAGCTTTAAAGAGATGATCCGACGGACATAAAATAAGAAATAATAATAAAATATATTATCGGAATCGAAATTTTTCATCATAATTAAAAGTATAACTCGAAAGCAGTTCAGTTAAGGTTAAAATGTTTTCAAAGATTTCAATATGCATATACGTCAAGTCTTACCACATCTTATCTATATATTTCCTTCTTTAATATAGCACTTTATTACACTCTATATCGCATTGATCGCCTCACTGGCATTTTGTGCTGCGGATGTCTCTCATTTGTCGCTCTCCGGTAGTTATTTACCACCGCAGAGCGGTGCGGGCGGCTACTCAACGTACTCGTCGTATCCATACACGTATACGGGTAGCGGGGACTACTCCAACGGGGGCTACTCCAACGGGGGCTATTCCAATAGGGGCTACTCCAGCGGGGGCTACTATTCAGGCTCTGGCCTTGGTTCCGGCTACGTCGCCCCATTGGTTGGCTCCGGCTACAGCAGCTATGCCTCCGTGCCGCAGTACAAGAACTATGCAACGCCGTCTAGCACCTATCTGCCAGCGCTGAGGAGCTACGCCAGCACTGGCTACACTGGTGGTCTGGACACCAAATATGCTGCCAATGGCGGTTATATTTATTAGGATGACTACATCGCCTACAATGCCTGGACCATAATCAATTAAATTAACATATGCAAATTAACACACACACTATTTTTTTTGTATATACATATTTAGAATTGCCATTTTATTGTAACTTATATTAATAAACAGCTTCAATCATATATTTTTTGGATATTCACAATAATTCATCGTGAGGCTGAGAAGTTTCACGCAGAACAAAGAACGACCTGATTTAGTATTTGTTTTTAAAATTATTTCTAAATATGAAAGAGCATTTACTCTACAAATTTGAAAGGCTTACCCTCAATCGACAATCTAAATAATACATATATATTTTTTTTTCTTTTAGAAAGAAATCCATTTCTAAAAATTATAAATGATTATCGTGACTCTTGGATGATATCCCCTCTGAAATAAAAAAAAAATAGTTATGAAATTAGCTAACTGGGCTGATACTTTAGTGCTTAGCTCTTTAGGCCGCTTAGTGGGAAGCCACTCTATTTGCGAACCCAAAGGTTTATTTTTTTAGTTAGGGTTATTTAAATTTATTTACAAACTGTGTAAATGTTTGCATATGTTTACTAATAACAAAAGTTACAAGAAAGCTAATATTTATATAATTATATGGTTCACACCGTGGAAATTAAACTTTTTTTTTTAAATTTATTAAATTCACTTTGAAATTAAGAAATGCAAGCACTGGCTTTTTCTGAGTGTATAGACAATATTAAGTATAATCCTCAACATTGCCAAATAACATTTGCAAAGTACGATTTGGCAGTGAGAAACGAGAAAAAAAAAACTAGGCAGAGTCAATAGGTCTAAGACAAGCGAACTGTCTTTTAGTCACCCGTAATTAGTTTTTATGACAAAGAGGAGAAGAGCACATCATATCGGATTGTGCCGCCTAAGCCAGCGGAAGATGTAATATCTGAGGCAGAAGTATCTTAAGCGCGAATGACATAAAAATATTCAAAACGACGAATCTTCTGGAATTCGTTAAAAAATCAGTGTTGATCGAGGAAGGGGACACAATAGATCAAACTAGGTTACAGTACATTAAGCCCCATGTTCAAAATAATTCAAATTTATCATCAAAAAAAGTGCAAAATGCACCCACTTCGGTTGTTACTGGTTGGGGTCCTTCTGATAGGATCTGCACTGGTGCTCGCTCTACACTTGCTCCACGTTCTTATATAAGTTCTTATCTGAACTGATTTAAATACGGTTATGATAATATAATAATACTGACATGTTATCATTATCAAGTGCACATTAAAAACTTTATTTTTATCATACAATAAGGTGAAAACTATTAAAAAAAATATATGTGTAAAATATTAAACCTTTAGCCCATGTTGATTGCGTAGAGTAGAGATCAGTTTAATGCTTATGACGGTAAGCATATCCACCATTGGAGGCATACTGAGTGTTACCCTTTGAGCTACTGTAGCCCGAAGAAACACCCCCGAAAACCTGCTGTGATCCTCCAAAGCTGTGGCCAACACTACGACCCGAAGAGCCACCAAATCCATGTCCATGTGAGGAGGCATAACGAGCTGGGGATGAATAACCACTGTGGGAGATAGCAGGAGCGGAATAACTTCTGTGTGAGACGGCTGGAGCAGAGTAGCTGCTATGTGAAACTGCTGGAGCGGAATAACTGGAGTGTGAAACTGCTGGAGCTGAGTAACTGCTGTGGGAGGCAGCTGGAGCAAAGACGCTGCTGTGGGAGACGGTTGGAGCAGAGTAGCTGCTGTGGGAGACGGCTGGGGCCAGGTACTGCCGGGAAGGAGCTGCCACAGATGAGTAAGATGAAGGCGAGGATGAGTAGCTTCCATGGGATCTCGCTGGAGCGGAGTAGCTGCTGTGTGAGCCGGCTGGAGCAGAGTAGCTGCTGTGTGAGACTGCTGGAGCGGAGAAGCTGCTGTGGGAGACGGCAGGAGCGGAGAAGCTGCTGTGGGAGGCGGCTGGCGCCAGGTACTGCCGGGAAGGAGCTGCCACAGATGAGTAAGAAGAAGCCGAGGGTGAATAGCTGCCATGGGATCTCGCTGGAGCGGAGTAGCTGCTGTGTGAGCCGACTGGAGCAGAGTAGCTGCTCTGGAAGGCACCACCGGTCGAGTGGCTGCTGAGGGATCTGGATGGGGCCAGATACTGGCTTGATGGGCCTGAGTAACTAGCTGCCGGGGCAAAGGAGCTGTGACTTCCGCTGGAGCCAGCAGCGGAACTGTAGCTGCTGTATGCATTGGATTTGGGCGGTAAGTAGGTGTTGCTCAAAGGACTGGCCACGCCTAGGGCGGCAAGGGCCAGCAGAGCGGAACAAATGGCGAATGGACGCTGAAATATAGATTTAATATAAGCGATTAATGATTAACTATTTAAAGCTAGGTAGTTTAACAGTGGTCGAATGCGACTTACCATTTCGAGTTGGAGTTGCTTAGATGATTACCAAGCGGTTACTGATGCCACTGGAGTCGCGAGGCAACCCTTTTATAGCGGCCACAAACAAAAGAACAGCGAGTACAAATCTTTTTTCATATGGAATCCAAACAGTTCAAGAACGTAACTCAGTCCAATATCTAAACTAGTCAACCGAAACTTAAGTCCAACACAATTGAAGATTTTGCACAACATGGCTCTTTTAATGCATATTAAATAATAATATTTTTGTGTGAGAATTTCAGTGTACCATTTAGGCAAGGTGCTGTGAAGAGGCGCCAAAATGTTTCATCAAGTGCGGAGGTTTGTTTTTTAGACAATTGCTTTTTAATTTCACGCTTGTTGAGTTGATATATTCTATGATTGGCGCAAACTCGTGTTGTTAGTTTTATCCATTTACCGTATATTTTGTATCATATTTTGAACAATAAACTAAAAATTTAATTACACTCATACACGTAATTTTGTTGTACAGTGTGGACGTAGAATTATTCGATTGTAGAGGATGCCGTGGAATCTAATAGATTGTTTATTTTTAGCTATGTCCATTTCGGAAGTCAACGAGTCAAACAAACACAAATATAAACGCAAATACCTCGAAAATTTAATTAATGATCCGTTTTTTATTCTTTTTATTTTATTCTTCATTAGTTTAGTTGTTTTTTTTATTTGTTATTGACAGCCTGAAGTGAACGCAAGTTCAGTAAGCCAAAAGCAAGTCGGATCCGATGGGATGGGTTTGGACAGAGTAGTATAGACTAGTGTAGATGCGGGCCCATGGAACCTGACACATTACTTGGGCTATAATATTTGTGGCGTGGTAATAGCTACGATTACTCATATTGAACATTAATTATAATGAGTACACCAAATGGTTTGGCAGAGTTTTTTCTTGTTCTTGCCTCGCGTACAAAACAAACTAAGAAAGAATAGAAACAGGAACGCAAGAAACAACAAAGCTTAGTTTATGGACGCAACCTTAAATTATGCTTACAGCTTTGCAGATCGTTATCTCAATTCAGACGTATCAGTTGGTTTTCAAACGCCCATGTGAACTGAAGTAACGACTCGAAATGGCGGCTGCTTGAGGAAAAGTCAAATTTTGCAATAATTACAAAGAATATAGTTAACTTAACAAACCAAATTAATTTTTTCTTTAATTGGCTTCTCTTGTTCAAGTTTTATTTTTTTTTAAAACATCGAAATCCCAAATTTACAATAAGGAGCCAAAGAGGTTGAAACTTGAAAGTTGTGCAAAAATTATTTGGAAAGCTAATGAAAATAGTAACCGTAACAAAAATGTTTTTTAATTGAATGCAAATTTATAAGTCTAAATAAGTGTGTATTCTCGGTTCCCCTTTCTCTGCTCATTAATTAGTACTATGGATTTAATAAAACTTAAGTGCTAATTATTTTTGATGTTTTTTTTTCCTGTTAACTTAATTATTTAAACCTATTAATTCATAAACTCGATCTCGAACAAGATATAACAGGTTAGTTAATTGCAATCGTGAAAGATTAAATAAATAAAAAATTCTAAATCAAATCAACTTTTTTTTAATTAGATATTAGTCGGGAATAACTGTAGGTTAAGTCATTATAAGCTACTTTCACTATCTTAGCTAAAAAAAAAAACAACTTTTAAATGCTGGTTTTGATGATAGAATAATAATAGTATAATTTAAGCATATATTCAAAGTTTTGAAAACAGCCCGAATTTCAAGACATTTTGAAAACCTAATTCATCTTCACATTCATGACAGCTAATTAGCAAATTTTAACGATCATAATAGATTATTTTTCAAACATTTTCAGTCAATTTGTTGTCATTATCTATATTAATTGTAGGCAAGTAAGAATACGGTAGTCAAAAGCACTCGACTAGGAAATAAATAGCTTTGAGATCTATGAACAACGATTCACGTTTCTTCATCATTGCTCCACACTTGTAATTGAGTTATTCAAAAGGTGATTACTTAATATTTGTAGTACTAAATTAAAAATTATTGATTTGGATTGTCGTCGATTCGTGCACAGAGTATGAAATCAATCAATTTGATACATTAAATTAGTGGCACAACTGACACATATGAGCGAAAAGCTGATTATATGTATGTTATATATATATATATGTATATGTATATATATATATTTCGCTACTAGTATGAAAATACATGCACCATCTGAGATATATTTATACATATACATTTGCACATATAATGTATAAAACCTGAAACGACAAATTAAATTGGCAAAAATTGTTTAGTTATGTGTTGCGTAACTTTTTTGTTGTATTTTGGTTTTCTTTGTATTCCTTTGGTGTTGCTGGACTGAGAGCAGTCCGTAAGCAATAATCCTACATTTGTGTATATGTGTATGTTAATCGTGTATACTATTAAATATGTGTATAATATATATACATATTTTTCTTTCTTTTTGTATTAGTGCGAAATTGAAATCGGGTTAATGGTAATGGGACTTGAAAACTTGTTATGCCCGAATAACGGGCGACTTGCTCTGATCACTGCATGAAGAGGAAGAGGCAGTGAGAAGCGCATAGAAGGGCCTGCATTGAGAGAACGGTACTGCAGTCAGTGTGTGCGGTGCATTGCCCTGCTGCATCAGGATATAAGTTAGTATAAGAATGCTGCTGTCTGTCAGAACCAGACTCAGTGCATTGCCTGCATTCCACTGGGTGCGTCGTACCGTCAACAGCCTCGTTTCGCATCTCGCATTTTGTATCTCGTATCTCGTATCTTGTTCTTGTATCTTGAATCTCTTGCATCTGGTATAAAAGTTATGCAGCTTGTTTCATGGTACTTGTTTCCGTTGATCGGCAGTTTGCTGCTGGCTCACATATTGGCAATGCCACAAATGGTGAGCACAACGAAGCCAAAGCTGATTATGGGCAACGTTCAGACGGAGCCACACCCATCGATGGTGTATCACTTCATCACGGATAATCGGCCCTTATCGATGGGACACAACTACTACATCAAGCCCGGCCAATTGGTGGGCTCATTCAGTTTGGAATCGGGTTCACTGCATGTGAAGCACGAAGATGCCATGCGACCCATCAGCAGCAAGTTGAACATTCTGTTTGTGGCGACTCCCAACGAGGTGGAGGATACATCGTCCATTCAAAATGAGCTTAATGAGTAGCGGATTTAGATTCACTCAAATACGATTTTTGTATACAGTTTTAAGTATATTTCGTTTCATAATAAACTACTGTCATTATCATTCACTTCAGATTACAAATATATGAAATATGTTTTACCAGAAAAGTTAACTTCGCAATTATGCGAGACTTTAGTTTGTTCAGATGAATTTTTTATATTACTTATAATATACCAGTATAAGATCATCAAAGGCAGTATACAATATATATGTATATATATATATATATGTATATATATATGCTCTTATGATTAAAAATAAGTGTAAGTTTCATAGGAACAATCGGTCGGTGTTTGTATATATATATATATATATATATATATATATATATTCCTTCTTCACTCTGACACAAAACTTGTTTGGTTAATTAGATATTTGTTTGTGGTTAAGTTGTTTGGAATAAGTAGATGCGAATTTTGTCGGATTAAGACATGTTTTTATTCTTCTTTGTCAAGCAGTAATGTTAAAAAAAATATTGAACAAAAAAAAAAAAAATTTATATTGCAATTGTTTCGAGTGACCTAATGAAATTAGTAGACGTATCCTCCGTTGGAACCGTAGGTGGTGTCAACTCCGGAGTAGCTCACCACTGGAGCACTGTAGCTGGCGGCAGCTACGGGAGCGGTGTAGGTAGCAGCAGCAGCAGCAGGAGCAACATAAGAGGTGCTCTGGAAGGAGGCAGCTGGGGCAACATACGATGAGCCGCTGTCGAAGGTGGCAGCTGGAGCGGAATATGTCTTGCTGGCAAACGAGGTTGCGGGAGCAGCATAGGTGGCGCTCTGGAAGGTGGCAGCTGGGGCAACATACGATGAGTCACTGGTGAAGGTGGCAGCTGGAGCCGAATATGTCTTGCTGGCAAACGAGGTAGCGGGAGCAGCATAGGTGGCGCTCTGGAAGGAGGCAGCTGGGGCAACATACGATGAGTCACTGGTGAAGGTGGCAGCTGGAGCCGAATATGTCTTGCTGGCAAACGAGGTAGCGGGAGCAGCATAGGTGGCGCTCTGGAAGGAGGCAGCTGGGGCTACAAACGACGAGCCGCTGTCAAAGGTGGCAGCTGGAGCCGAATATGTCTTGCTGGCAAACGAGGTAGCGGGAGCAGCATAGGTGGCGCTCTGGAAGGAGGCAGCTGGGGCGACATACGACGAGCCGCTGTCGAAGGTGGCAGCTGGAGCCGAATATGTCTTGCTGACAAACGAGGTAGCGGGAGCAGCATAGGTGGCGCTCTGGACGGAGGCAGCTGGGGCAACATAGGATGAACCACTGGTGAAGCTGCTGGTAGCTGGAGCCGAATATGTCTTGCTGGCAAACGAGGTAGCGGGAGCAGCATAGGTGGCGCTCTGGAAGGAAGCAGCTGGGGCAACATAGCTGGCAGCTGGGGCGGTATAGCTCTTCACTACAGGTGCCTGGTAGCTGGCGGCGCCAATATGCTGGCTACTAGGTGGCAGATAGGTGTTGGACAGATGGCTCACATCGGCGGCGGCCAGAGCCACAAGGGCGCACGAAACGATGGCGAAGAATTGCTAAAAGAGAGTAGTTGGTGAGTGTTGAGTGATAATTTGCAGGATGGGAACAGTGCACTCAAATCGAGTGATGTTCCAATTAGAATCACTGCTCACCATAGTGGACTGCGTGTTACTGCGTTGACAAAGGTAGTCAAAGAACTAATTTCTTGCTAGCAGATCCTAACATATTTATAGTCGCCGGCCTCATCGGATCTTAATACAAATGTCAAAGAGAACAAGAACTTATAGCTGCTCATAAAATATCGTTCATTATAAGCTTTCTATGAATAAATAAATAAAATTTACGAAAATGACGCGAAAACCAACCAACATCTAAAAATACAAATGCAAACAATAACTAATAAAATCAAAGATCAGAACAAGCTTAAGTATGTATGGAGATATTTAGTGCCGTCCGTTTTTGATGATTGGTCGCTCGTTTGCGTTGATTACCCACAGTACTCTACGAATTCGAAGTGAAACATGTTTTGGCCACAGCCGGACCACATACAGCTTGGTCATTTAATAGGCGAGTCATAAAGCACGTTATTGTAAACTCCATTCATAACGACTGACGTCGCGAATCGCGAATTTCAGATCTTGAATCGCGATTGCCAACTGGTTGAGTTCCATGCCCTGCAATCACTCAAAATGGACAATCAATCAAGACTAAAGCAACAATTGAGAGAAGTTCCCTTGCGGCAAATGTTGAAAAACACTGCGGGATTTTTCAGACAGTTTGAAAATACTAGCATTAATTAATCAACAGCAGCAGGTAGCTGCTGATGAGTAATTCTGAATTACAGTTTCAATAAAAACCAATTTCATTTCGAGAAATAAAACAAAAAACTGAAGTGCAACAATTTATCAGTCGTAATTGATTTCATTTTAATAACAAATACCCGAATAGACCCTGACCCAGGACTTCTATTTTTAGGTTTTTCCAAAACTCACATCCGAAATGAATTTTTGTAGTTGTTTTCTTATTTTCTCATAACTTTGCTGGATCGTCAAACTAAAATTAGAAGCATTAAAAGTACTACTAGAATACGTTGTATTTTATTATTTATTTTTTTTTATGTATATATATATATGAGAAAAAAAAAACAGCTGGTTAACGAAACTACAATTTGGCTAGATAAAACAATTAACAAATACAGATGCGAGTTCGGGCGTCTCTGGGGCGACCCGTTCAAACGCATCTAAGCCTTCTTCTGGTAGACATAGCCGCCGTTGCTGGCATAGTTGGTGCCAACATCCGAGATGGCCGGGCTGCTGCTGCTCACAGTGGTGGTCGCTGGAGCCGAGGGAGCTAGCACAACACCTCTTGTATTTTGCACATAGGACACCTGTTGCTGCTGCTGGGCAAATGAGGGTGTGTAACTATTACTGGGCGTAAACTGGGTAAATGGTGAAGCGACTGGGGAATTAATATGAACTGCACTGGGTGGGTGTGGCACGAACGATTGCTGCAACTGTTGCGCCGGAGCGGCAATCTGAATCTGAGCCTGAGTTGTGGTGTAACTCTGCTGCACTGGAGTGCCAATTGGAGCTGGTGCCTGATAGTTATATCCAGTGTACTGGGCCTGTTGGATGGCGGCCTGTTGTCCAGCTGTAGCTGCAGAAAAATGGGTCTGCTGCACAACGGGAGAGGGTGCGGAGTAGGTCTGCTGCACCACTGGAGCAGGTGCTGCAGAATTTATTTGCTGAACCACTGGAGCAGCAGCTTGAACAGAGTGGCTCTCTTCTGGGAGAGCAAAGGCTTGTTGCACAATTGGAGCGGCAACTGGAGCTGAGTAGGCTGGCTGGACCACTGGAGCTGGAGCAGAGTAAGTTAGCTGAGCCACTGGAGCTGCCGCAGAGTAATACTGCTGAGCTACCCGAGATGGAGAGGAAAAGGTTTGCTGTACAACCGGTTCAGGTGCAGAGTAGGTTTGTTGAACTACTGGAGCTGGAGCAGAGTATGTCTGTTGAGCCACTGGAGCTGGAGCAGAATAGGTTTGCTGTTCCACCGGCTCAGGTGCAGAGTTGGCTTGCTGAACCACGACAGCTGGAGCAGAGAAGGTCTGTTGAGTCACTGGAGCTGGAGCAGAATAGGTTTGCTGTTCCACCGGCTCAGGTGCAGAGTTGGCTTGCTGAACCACGACAGCTGGAGCAGAGTAAGTCTGTTGAGTCACTGGAGCTGGAGCAGAATAGGTTTGCTGTACAACCGGTTCAGGTGCCAAGTAGGTTTGTTGAACCACTGGAGCTGGAGCAGAGTATGTCTGCTGAACCACAGCAGCTGGAGCAGAGTATATCTGTTGAGCCACTGGAGCTGGAGCAGAATAGGTTTGCTGTACAACCGGCTCAGGTGCAGAGTAGGTTTGTTGAACTACTGGAGCTGGAGCAGAGTATGTCTGCTGAACCACAGCAGCTGGAGCAGAGTATGTCTGTTGAACTACTGGAGCTGGAGCAGAGTAGGTCTGTTGAGTCACTGGAGCTGGAGCAGAATAGGTTTGCTGTACAACCGGTTCAGGTGCAGAGTAGGTTTGTTGAACCAATGGAGCTGGAGCAGAGTATGTCTGCTGAACCACAGCAGCTGGAGCAGAGTATATCTGTTGAGCCACTGGAGCTGGAGCAGAATAGGTTTGCTGTACAACCGGCTCAGGTGCAGAGTAGGCTTGTTGTACCACCGGAGTTGGAGCGGAGTAGGTTTGCTGTACCACTGGAGCTGGCGCAGAGTAAGTTTGCTGCACCACTGGAGCTGGCGCAGAGTAAGTTTGCTGCACCACTGGAGCTGGGGCAGAGAATGTGTGTTGAGCCACTGGAGAGGCAACTGGTGCATTGTGAGGTTGCTCCACCCGAACAGCGGTCCCCTGAACCGCAATGGACGTCACTGGCGAGGCCTCTGGCACAAAGAGTTGAGTGGGAATCGCTTGACCCACATAGTTGTTGCTCACGGGCTTCTCTGCGGCTATTGAATTGGTTGCTTCATAACTGATGGCGGCCGTAGCCGCAGCCGGAGCATCGGGTTTCTGATACTGCTGATTGATGGCACCAAGCTGGCCACCACTTTGAATTGAGAAGCTGCCCAACGAGACGGATGGTCGGATGGATTCAATCTGAGCAATTGGCTGCTGCTGCTGCGTAAAACTCTGTTGGTGCACGGATAGCCCTTGGCTTGATACATCCTTGAGGGATGCAGGTGGCAGATAACCATTAGATTCCGGACGGCTCTCAGCTAGGCCAAAAATAGCAAAAGCAAAAACAACGGAAATAATCGCAATGCGTTTCTGATACGAAAAAAAAACAAATAAAAAAAATAGATTATTGAATCGGCAGCGCAGAGCAAATGTAAGAGTGATGATTGTGACACGTGGGTGCATCGCTTACCATCTTGAGTGGTGTGACAGCTGTGCGTGCTACTCCGAACGAACGTAACCGTTAAACTGATGTCAGCCGGAGAGGTCCGATGGGCATTTATAGTTGAAAGCCAATACACTGATGACGATGGTCATATGATGGAGGCCTCCACATTGTCAACGTTTGTCTTTTGCGATGCCATAATTGGTTCAGCGTCAGTAAAGCTATATGTGAATATGTAAATGTCGAAAAATGTGGCTGTGATAAAAGCGTGCAATTTGGCTGCTACTTTCGGGCTGATTAATAAATGCCCAAAAGACAAACAAAACCAAACCAAACCAAAACAATGCCCCCAGCTCAACCCACAATGCCAAATCTCAAGTTCAAATACCAAGTCTCCCATCTGTTAGCTGGCAACTCGGGGCTGTTGCACAAAATGCTTTCTTTTCGCTTGACTGCCAAAAAAGTTAAATAAAAGAAGAAAAATAACCACTTGCTAATTTCCCAGAGCCACACTTAAGATTTTGCCCACAGTGGCCAAATGTGTCATGTATACAATAGACATTTGCATTTTGGCCAACTTTGCATGCTTGCTGTTTGTCTTTGTTTTGTTTGAAGAAGCGCCAATTTACGCCTTTCTGTAATGCTTAAAGTGCGTGCGTTGACTTCACGCAAAGATTATGTAATCGAAGTGCAGCGAACCAAGCTCTAAGACCTCCCACAGACAGTTGGCATTGAGCATTGAGCATCATCGTTGATACAACAACAAAGGAATTGGGCGGCAGCGCTGGCTTGGCTTTTACAACTTTGATATTTTCAATAGTTATAATCGAGGTTCTGATTTTCAGCACTGTCGAATACAGAAGTTTTGAAATGGGTCTCTCCAAAAAATTAGCAATGCATGGAATAAAGATACGATCAGATATAAATATGCCACCTTGTTTCTTCGTTATATATGCAGAGACATGAAAACATAGTTTTTCACTGTAGATTATAAATATTCAGACCTCAAATTGACTCAATTGGGCGTAGCACATTATTCAATTAATGTATGCATATTTATGCATATGCTTATTCGTATGTTATATATGCATAAAATACACATATGGTGTGGTAAACGTTTTGTGGGTGTGCTTACATTTGTTAAGAGAATTATGCGTATTATTATGATAATGAAGACCAGAGGCAGCCAGTTAGTTAGTTAGCCAAATCGAATCGAATAAAGACTTATTTGAATAAAAATCAGTTTGGCAACGCAACTAAAATATTGCACCTGTGGTTTTTTACACCCTTCGATCGACTGTCAAGATCGTATCAAAGAAATTATGGAAATACACAAAACAATATATAGCGCTATCTAAGGAGCCCATCAGCAGATAACTATAAAGCTACTACTAGTTGGTATTGTTTGAAGACAAATAAACAATATGTATATGTGTGGGTATATTTTATGGCGCCATGACAATCATATCAAGTTGAGTATTGCATTAAGTACGTATGACTAATTGACAATACGAACAGCCTCAACAAGCTAAATTACAAAAAAGAGCATTTTGAATGAATTTAAATTATGCTATACTGTACTATACTATACATACATTTAACACAAGAAACCTATTGATAATATTGATGAATACAGTTGTTGAATCAAGTTGTATCAATCAATCAATTAGCAAATGCATTAATACAAAAGAAATTATTAAAGGAGTTAACACTTAAATGATTACTGGTCGAGAAGATACTCTGTATTTAGATACAGGAGGAAGAGTCTTACGAAGTTGTTACTAATTTGTTTTTGTCGGTTACTGCAAATTGGAAAATTATCTACAACCAACTAATCATAATTCGTACGTTGAGCACTTTTCTGACACCATAATTTTCACTGTTTCTATCAAATCATTTTTTATTTTATGTGATATTAAAGGTAATTCAATAATAAATAAATGAAAATGCTTGATGTCCGATCGTTTGTTCAATAAAAAAAAACACGAAAAAAGATTTTAATTTTATTATAAACAAATGTTTTGAAAATATTTCGATTAAAATAAATATTTTTCATATGAAACATGTCTCTCATCTGCCAGCTAACTGAATATTAACAATTTTTGGAATTATCTTGTCGCAGGAATGGTGAAAACTACCTACCGTTGACAGATGCTTATATAGCAAGTTTTATCAAGATATATTTTATGGAACATCTCCTTTAATGCGTTGCAAACTTGAAAACATATTTATAACACCCTCTACAAAGATATAACCACTAAAAATACAACAATAGCATTTGTTTTGTTTTCATTAATGCTGTGTGCTTAGTGGCATTATATTACAAATGTTTGAGCGCCAATATAGCCAACAATAAATATATACAAGTATCTACGTCCGCGATGCCGCCATCATTCTGTTTCATAGATTCACATAATTTTACGACCCCTTTTTTTGTAACTATTTAATAGATACAGGTTATACAAACATAAAATGGAATAAAAAAATTTGGAGTTGAAGAATAAATAACAATAGTATTAAGTTTAAACAAACAAAAAAAAAAAACATAGAAATTAACAACAATACAGTCTCAAACAATCGATAAAATAGTTTTGTATTTGGCTGTTGTCAAATGACTTTGCATATAAACATAAAAGCAAGCTAGTTAAAAACTGTTGGATTTCTCACATCAGTAACACGAAAACGCACTGATGTGGGCGTTTCACAGAAGAGTTGGTAAATTTCCAAAAAACAACAAAATAAATAAAAAACAAGTAGGAGTGCTGTAGTCGAGTGAACTCGACTACGAAATACCCTAAACACAGTTATTAAATATATTCTATTATCATTGGCAAATTCCCCTTTGAAAAGATTTGCAATAAAATGCCAGCAGCTCTGGAGGTATTAATACAGCAAGTATTAAGCGCCATCCAAACTATTGGGATCTTGAGATCAATTAGACCCATTGCCACGAATTATGTAATGCATTGTCGAATTACAAGAGACACAACATAAAGTAGTAATATTTAGTTTATTAATTTATTAATAATATTTTAATTGATATTTTGACAGTGGTATTTAATCGCTTCTCTATTTAATCTCAAATATCAACTTAATATCCAATATCCCATATGTCAAAGGTGACTTTGTTTTTTTTAATATTAAAATATATTTATTATATTATATTTTTTAAAATTAATTTAATACAAACACGTGCATCTGTCCATTAACACTACAACACGAATGATTTGAATACAAAAGTGATAATGTTATTAAATTTGATAAATGTGTGTAACAACTTTGTTATCTAAATAAGTATAGCTTAGCTTAAACATAATTTCTATTTATTTTTTCTTGTTCAGATACTATTACCATAAATAAGACAAAAATCATTTTCTATTGTCTTGTGATTTACGGTCGTTAAAGAAAAAACACAAACATAATCACAAGGTGATGAAGTTGTATAGATAAACAAATGTAAACAAAAAAGTGTGTTTAATAATTTATCTGCAGTTTTACGATATCTATAAAATCACTGTAACTTATTTAGTGCGCTTATTGATGTAGCCGCCATTGGACCCATAGATGGTCTCCTTTATCTTCGACTTGGGCACTGACTTGGCCAGTGACTTGGCCGAGCTGATCTTTGCTTTCTCATTCGATTCTAAGTGCGGCTCGTCAGCGTATGGCTGCGGCTGAAAATGTTGTCCCGGTATGCCGAAGCTGGGCGAGAAGGGCTGACCCACATTGACCTGGTTCTGAAAGCCATATGGAGGTTGTTGCGGGCTACCGAAACCAGCTGGCATTCCAAACATCCCGCCGAGATTCTGTTGGAAGGCCAGTTGCATCACCGTCCCAGGCAAGCCCTGTGTGGTTAAATAGTCTGGCATGAATGGAAATTGTCCAGCCTGTGGTGCACCGGGAAATGAGCCTGGTGGGGGTCCAACTGGAAACGAGCCAGGTTGGGGTCCAGTTGGGAATGGACTGCCGGGGAATTGACCGCCCTGTTGTCCAGCTGGGAATGGGCCACCCTGAGGTCCACCTGTGAATGGGCCGCCCTGTTGTCCAGCTGGGAATGGGCCACCCTGAGGTCCACCTGTGAATGGGCCGCCCTGTTGTCCACCTGGGAATGGGCCACCCTGAGGTCCACCTGGGAATGGGCCACCCTGAGGCCCACCTGGGAATGGGCCAATCTGTTGTCCAGCACCAGGAAATTGTCCAGCTTGTGGTCCAACTGGGAAGGGACCAGCTTGTGGTCCAACTGGGAAGGGTCCACCCTGACCAGCGGTGAACTGTACACCTTGCGGCCCAACAGCAAAACCGCCAACCTGTGGTCCAACTGGAAACTGTGCACTTTGTGAAGCACCTCCAACTGGGAAAGGTCCACCGCCGAGCTGTGCTTGATAGCCAGGCGACACTTGACCCGCACCCAATCCAAAGCCCTGCGCACCACCACTTCCGCCAAATCCGAAAAAGGGCGGGTAAATGGGTAGCGGAAAGTTGGGCGGCGTCATGGGGGCTGGTGGCACATTGCTTCCTATGGGTATGGCGTAACCCAAAGGTAGCACCAGACCCGCCATTGGAAAGTAAGCACCATCATTGGACTGTTTCGTCTCCGTCGGAGCTTCCTCGTCCGCTAATATCTGATGACTGCTCGGCTTATTGTTGTCTGGCGGCAAATAGTTATTGGACAGATGGCTGACGTCTGCGTTAATTTGTTGTAGGATCAGGACTAAGAGGAGGAGCAGCAGAGGCCAGTCTACCCATTTCCTTGTTAGCATCTTTCTGATTGGCGTTATTGCTGGCAGTCTGTCGTTAAGAGTTTAGTGTTGTTCAACCTCGAGCGGGCAGACTGGAGTGTGGACTGTGCGGCGTTGGCAGTGGTAGTGGCCACTTATAAGACGATGCGACAGTTCGCCAGGTGTATTGTCATCTAGTAATACTTACATAAGTACGTATTTCATATCCGTATCTTTTCGCTTTCGATTGCTTTGCATCATAATGGAGCTCGTCCGGAGATCCGTTGAGACGTCTAAAATGAACTATAAAAATTAATTAGGCAGACAGGCGGGCAAATTTATAAAACTATCTCATGTTATCGAATGTCCATTGATTTTGCATATAAGGTCTATTCAAAAGCATTTCTCTCAACTGGTTTGCTTGGGTATTAATAGTTCAGTTCCAGTTTTGGCACGGAGGAAAAAAAACTCCAGTGATCACTATCTATGACATAATAATTAAATAGAGACATTTCAACAAGAAGAGACACCAAATTTTAATTATAAGTTCTCGTATACCCTGCGCAGATCAAGTTCATTTCAATTTATCGACAACTGCGCCAGATCCGCAAATATTGATAAATATCTATTTTTTTAAAAAAAAGAGCCACGATTAATATGATATTTTATTGATAAATTTCACGGATTAAGTAAACAAAACCCAATTTATAGATTGTGAATAAAAATTCTTTAATTTTTTGTCCTTTAATTCCTGTTTCGATAATAAGAAATCAGAGCACTTTCACACTTTACTTACGTTTGAGCATTTTAAAGGGATAACATTGGATTAATATATTTAACAGCTGAGTTCAGGATATCTTGTGGTCGAGCTCACTCGTCGATAGAATTCTTACTTGCCTCATTTTAAAATTGGTTCTTAGCTGAAAAAAGAACTTATATGTATGCATATATAAATATGTATGTAATATAGGCGTATATTTTTCGTATGTAAATATGTAACTTTGTCAAATAAGATTTAGGAATTCATAAATTACTACGCTTCTAGTTTAACTAATCGATTCGATAAAAATAATTTGTGTTAAAATTAATTGACTGCTGTGTCTTAAGCATTATATGATAAGCTGACAGTTTCTTTCGAAACTGCTGTTTTAATCTTTCTGGATTGAAATATTAATTGCGCCTTTTCTTTCTGGTTGTTAAGTATCAATCGTTTTTGAAAAGAAAGTACCTAAATTATCATGTTAAATTTGAAACCTATATTATTGTAAATGAAATTTATAAAAAGAGGACATTTATATAGACATGACGAAGAAGCTTTTTCTTTTATGAAGAATACAAAAAGCGTAACTTATCATTAAGGGCATCCGTTAGTCGTTTACCAATGACTGAAACCGATATCATTCCGTTCAAGCGAGCTTTGCTAGGAACAAACCAAAGCTGTGCAAAATAAAAAGCGTTCGAGCAGCTTTTAAGCCTCGGAGCTTAAAAGCGATGCAATGTTGTATGTGTTAGCTTTGACTCCATCATAAAAAGCACGCGGAGAGCTTTTGCTCACTCGAATGTGTGAATTGCCCCCAAAGTGTCATTTGCTCAATTCTACTAATCACATTAATTCATACTAATGTATGTATGCATGCAAATATAGTGCTCAATATTTGACGAATTTTGAAATCTGCTTATACAAAAACATATTATATTAACATGTCTGAAACGAGTTTTTCTTTTGTCTTGGGGGTTTTTTTTTTAATTATTATTTACATACAGGGGGTGTTGAAAAAAAAAACAAATCATATAATAAATATTGTAAAAAACATGTCAGATGTTAATCACAATTATGTTGATTCGATTTGGTGAACAGTTTGCAGCATCTTACTTCTTCTTGTAGACATAGCCGCCGTTGGAGCCATACTGGGTGCCAGCATCACCATTTGAGTAGCTGGCGCCTGAGGAGCCAGTGCTGTAGCTTTGCTGGTAAGCTGGTGCGGAGTAGGTCTGTTGGAAGGCTGGAGCAGAGTAGCTCTGCTGGACAACTGGGGCAGAGTAGCTTACGGCTGGGGCAGAGTAGACCTGCTGGACAGCTGGGGCTGAGTAGACCTGCTGGACAGCTGGAACGGAGTAGGTCTGCTGCACAGGTGGCAAGTACTCGCTGGTGGGTGCACTGTAGCCGCCCGATGAGAATCCGCCACCACCGCCGGAGTATGAGCCAACACCGGACGAGAATCCGCCGCCACCGCCGGAGTATGAGCCAACACCGGACGAGTATCCACCACCACCGGACGAGTATGAGCCACCACCGGCCGAGTATGAGCCACCACCGGCCGAGTATGAGCCACCACCGGACGCGTAGCCAACCGAGGGTGCGGAATAGGAGACAGCTGGAGCGGAATAGGTCTGCTGCACGATCGGCGCACTATATGTCTGCTGCACAGGTGGCAGGTACTCGTTGCTGGGTGCAGCATAGCTCTGGCTAGGTGGCAGATAGCTGGTCAGGTGGCTTACATCGGCGGCCACGCAGGCGCACAAAGCGAACACAATGAGGAATTTCTGCAATATGAACGAAACACTATTATTACACACGGAACAACACGATACAACTAATAATAGCAGTAAAACACTTTGCACAGTTACAAAAAACAAAAAAAAATTAAAAATAATAATAATATACAATAATAATTGTGAACAGTTGAAACAGTTGATGGTCCAAGGGTGTGGTTGTACTAACCATGTTGGAATTGATAGCTTCGACTACGACTGTACTGAACGAGCTAGATGCTGAAACTGATGCTGATCCCTAAAGCTTGCTGGCAATTTATAGCGAAAAAAGCACTCAACTTGCAGCATATTTCGAGAAGAAGCAGCTAGCAGTTTGTAGCGGTTTCGTCTGCAGCTTCGATTTAAAATATACAACGGGCAAAGAGATAAAAAAAATATATGTAAGTGAATACAGAGATGTCAGAAAAAAGCAGAGAAAACAAAAAAAATCACACGCGTAAACAAGTTTTACGCATTTACAAAAAAGTTTTCCGCAACCAATTTTGGTTCAACTGTTGGACAACTTTATGGGGGGCAGTGCGACAGTCATCATCCCAAAATCTAACCGGCTAATAAATATTTGAATACTTGTCTTTCGACTAATTTTCAGACGAATCATCAGCTTACATGACGTTCGACACAGAAAAGGCAAGTGAGCGAAAGAGAGAGAGAGAGAGTGGCAAGAGAGATGGGGCTAAAGGCTGTGCACAAGTAATTTAATTTGAAGGTCATGGGTTTTATGGATCTGTGCGGACTGGGTTGTCGGCATCGCAGCTGCGAAGCCACAAATTTGCAATCAATTTAAGTTATTAATTGAAGTCGGGGAAGAAAATAAATGGGTTATAAGCTCGACACAGGTAGACCACGGCCAGTTTATATTGGACGGCCTTGGCCAGCGGCAAGCGATCAATTGGCCCTCATCCCGCCTGGCCAAGAATGCAGTCTGAATGATTGAGTGTATGTGTGTGTATATGTGTGTGGCCCAGTCCCGCTGTGTTTCATTACGAGGCACTTTCTAAAAATAAAAGAAGACAATCGGCCTTGAGAACTCACTCAACACACTCACACCACACATAGAGGTTGCGAGAGTTTTACATAATCACATCGCTGTGGAAGCTCAGTGAGGGAGTCACATATCAACTTTTACTTTGGCCGACATGTCAAAAGGTTCACGAACTCGAATATGCCTGCTTAAGTAAGAAACAGGCCATAACAATATTATTTAAATCACTTTAACTAGCCTCGACATAGGTGACGTTGAGAAAAGCTCACCTAAGGATACAAAGTGATTCGTGGGCTGTAAATATGCTTAGAGTCTCAATGGGATAACCTCACCATTGTGAGATTGGATAATTTTGACATAGCTTAGGTACAGTATGATATGATGACAAGATTTAAATAAATCTAATACTTAAAAAGCAATAACTTAACAACCTTTTTTTTTCTGACTAAACAGTCAACAGCCTCTATTCAATATCATGTTAGAATTAACATATCTCAGCATTAAATTAACTTAGCGAGTATTGCATAATCAATTTAGCTCAAATGACCAATTTATTGATTATATATTTGATATTTGATTTTCAAAATACAGATTATGTATACAGATTTCAACGGATTTGAACTAGTTTTATTATTAGCATATTGATATATAGTATACTAGCATTCATTAAAAATACACATTAAACTGAATTTGGGTTATTTTTGTTTTTAATGAAAGTATGGTTGCGTAAATCTTATATTAAAACTTGTTTGCTTCCTTTATCCAAATATGTTAGGTTGATTACTTTTTAGGATATTTTCGACAGGAGAAGAATGGCAAGACGACAAAAAATAACAAGTTATACAAATATAAATATAAATATAGTTCTTTTAGCAAGATTATCCCATAATAGGTTTATTAGACTATGCATATTACATTTTGCTAATGAATATAGATGCCCGTCGAAATATTTTTAGTTTGAGGTGAATATTAGATTGACATTTGAAGTTAATGATGGTATAATTTCAAATGTCAAACTAATAAAAAAACTTAAAATGCAGTTTGAAATGTTTTAGTCTGCTAGGAAAGTAAACTGCAAAATTCTACAAAACAATTGAATTTTGAAGGTGAGAATGCATTTATTATTTTTGTTTCACAATGCAAAAGATTAGTAAATATAACCGCCATTGGATCCGTATTGGGTGCCGTGGCTGGAGCTGGCTCCGGAGGTGGAGGAGGAAGAGGACGACGAGGCACTGGAGGAGGCGCCGCTTGTGTATTTG